>JARBWK010000012.1:105662210-106182802 GCA_030556195.1 Anolis apletophallus | reverse complement strand
GTCATTCACGGGACTGGTGTTGAACTTGTCCTTCAAATCTCTGTGTTCTTCATATAAAATGACCTCACAGTCTACCGCTCTGCAGGTCACGCCGCTCTGCATCTGCAAGAATGTGTGGGAAACCACCTTTGTATCGCCCCAGTCCTTGCCAATGGTGTAGACTAAGACTATGTTGTTCTGTCCGATTGCAATTTTGGTGGAGTCTGGGGAGAAGGCCATGCCCTTGACCATGTAGCTTCCCGGTCATCCACGGGACTGGTGTTGAACTTGTCCTTCAAATCTCTGTGTTCATCATACAGAAAGACCTTGCAGTCTACCGCTCTGCACGTCACGCCGCTCTGCATCTGCAAGAATGTGTGGGAAACCACCTTTGTATCGCCCCAGTCCTTTCCAATGGTGTAGACTAAGACTATGTTGTTCTGTCCGATTGCAATTTTGGTGGAGTCTGGGAGAATGCCATGCCCTTGACCATGTAGCTTTTCCAGTCATCCACGGGACTGGTGTTGAACTTGTCCTTCAAATCTCTGTGTTCTTCATACAGAAGGCCCTCATAGTCTACCGCTCTGCAGGTCACGCCGCTCTGCATCTGCAAGAATGTGTGGGAAACCACCTTTGTATCGCCCCAGTCCTTTCCAATGGTGTAGACTAAGACTATGTTGTTCTGTCCGATTGCAATTTTGGTGGAGTCTGGGGAGAATGCCATGCCCTTGACCATGTAGCTTCCCGGTCATCCACGGGACTGGTGTTGAACTTGTCCTTCAAATCTCTGTGTTCTTCATACAGAAGGACCTCGCAGTCTACCGCTCTGTACATCACACCGCTCTGCATCTGCAAGAATGTGTGGGAAACCACCTTTGTATCGCCCCAGTCCTTGCCAATGGTATAGAATAAGACTATGTTGTTCTGTCCGATTGCAATTTTGGTGGAGTCTGGGGAGAAGGCCATGCCCTTGACCATGTAGCTTTTCCAGTCATCCACGGGACTGGTGTTGAACTTGTCCTTCAAATCTCTGTGTTCTTCATACAGAAGGCCCTCATAGTCTACCGCTCTGCAGGTCACACCGCTCTGCATTTGCAAGAATGTGTGGGAAACCACCATTGTATCGCCCCAGTCCTTGCCAATGGTGTAGACTAAGACTATGTTGTTCTGTCCGATTGCAATTTTGGTGGAGTCTGGGGAGAAGGCCATGCCCTTGACCACGTAGCTTCCCTGGTCATCCACGGGACTGGTGTGAGAGAATTGGCCATTTGAAAGGATGTTGTCCAGGGGACACCTGGATGGATATTTAATGTTTTACCATCCTTGTGGGAGGCTTCTCTCATGTCCCCACATGGGGAGCTGGAGCTGGCAGAGGGAGCTCAACCCAGTATCCTCAGATTTGAACCTGCTGGCACAAGGATTTAACCCATTGCACCAGTCTGATGGAAAATGTAGATTCTAGTTCAAGTCCCCAATTGAGTTAGGAAACTCATTGTGTGACCTTGATTCATCCTCTCACTCTAACCAATCTTGCTTGGTTGTTGTGAAGGAAAAGACCTTATATGTAGTCTTGATGTGTCTGCAGGAAAATGGAATGCAAATGTAATTCATTAATATAATTATGAATGCAGTATTTTATTAGCAACATATATTTTTCAAATGTAACATTGTTGTGCTAGGGCAGGGATTTCAACTGGGGCTTCCCATTTTAGCAATGGTGTCCTCTACTGATATTGCTGCAGAGCTTCCATTGACTTTCCAGCTGCCCACTCACCCCCAGATTGTTGGCTTCCCTCTCCCTTTTGTCAGGTTTGTGGCACTCCTTCCACCCAAAATGAACTGTGATGTTTTTCAGTGTCTCTTAAACATATTCTTCATCCCTTGTATAGGGACAGAAGCCATTATGTTGATAAAATCACCTTGCCAAGTGTTGTTGTTTGCATTGGACATGCCTTGGAATATACTCTTGAAGTTTTGGAAACTTTTCCCGAGTCAAAGGTCCCGAGTGTTTACTGTGGTTCACAGCTCACTTCTTCTTGGCCATGGGGTGGCTTTATGTCGCGTGAGGAGGGAGACTGTACAGTCCATTGTCTTCATAAACAGTTGTTTTCAACCTTTCTAATGCCACAACCCCTTAAGACAGTTCCTCATGTTGTGATGCCCCCCAACCATAAATTATTTTCATTGCTACTTCATAACTGTCATTTTGGTACTGTTGTGAATCAGAATGAATCACATTCTGAACCTCACCAGTGATAGAATTTGACAAACATCCAAGACTTATCCCCTATCACCAACAGAAAATACTGTGTTTTCTGCTGGTCTTCGGTGACCTCTCTGACACCCCCTCACGACCTCAACCCCTAGGTTGAGAAACACTGGCATAAAGAGTCCTGTAAGGCTATTATAAGCTCCTAAGGGTACCTGGCAAACCATTTAAATAAAAATGTTACTGTTCCTTAGAAGGAAATTTTTGAGATATTTTTGACACTTTGTATATATTTTTTTAAAATCAGGAAAGACATTTTTAACGGATAGTTGACTAAAATTTGACTGTTGGAATAGCTCTTGCTTTTAAAATAGAAGCATTTTAATGACTTGTTTTGTATTTTTTTCTGGGGTGAGTGCCCCCTTCCCCAAACTCTACCGGGTGGAGATGAAACCTTGTAACCACTGACAATAACTCACTACTGCTTTAAATAGCAATCCAGAAATCTATTGATGGGTTTTAATGCCTCCTCCTTCTGCTTAAAATGGCAATTCATTGATTATTCCCACCTCCAATCAATCTACACTGGCTGGTTAATCTACTAGCTAAAGATTGAAGTCTTAATATAGATTTTTTAAAAAAAATCTCCAGGAATCACATGAAATTTATTCAGTATGGCACTAATGTGCCACATGTTTGATTTCATTTGATTCATTGTATTTTTAATGAACAGTTATAAGCAGTGTTTCCTACTGACGTGAACCACAGCCGTTTGGAAATAAGAACAGTCCACAATACAAATTGATGCAATTCCACTGGGGTCCATTTGATTCTTGAAATGTAATCTCACATATTTTGCATACAAACAACAATAGTTTTCAGGAAAAGCATACCTCTCTTTCTCTAAAATATGCTGTATCCCACTCCTTTCTGTGTCTGAATTGTTATTGTGTGTTCTTGGGTTGTTTCCAACTCATGGCAACCCTAAGGCATCAACCTATCACAAGGTTTTCCTGGCAAGATCTGTTCAGAAAGGGTTTTTCCATTTCCTTTCCATGGCTGAATGAGGATTCAAGCCTGGGTTTGCAACTGCCCACCATATTATTTTTCTCATGCATTTGGCCTACAACTGTGAAAATCATTCATACTTGTATGCAAGGATGAAATCCTTAAATATCTATCTATCTATATCTCCAAACAAACAAAAATAACACAACAGCAAGAGAACAACAACAGATAAAGGCATTATGTGGCTTGTTCAGCACTTTATGTTTACGTATTCTAGTGAGTGGACATAGAAGGCAACTGGTGTGGAGGTTGCTGGGAAGCAGCATTTTCTTTCCAGTATGATGATGAACTCTTTTCTTCAAAGCAGATAATTAAATTGTCAGCGTAAAGGTCTCTTTGCAAAAATGACACTTTAAAAGGACCTCCTCTGCCTTTCTTTCTGACAGATTAACTGACAGCACCATGCCCTCATTTCCCTTGACTTCACCCCTGCATACATTACCCAGTTGATCATTTGCAAGTTTGGAAACAAAGTGCTCAGTGACAACTGCAATACTCCTATCCAGATTTCAACTTTTAATACGGGACTTCTGAAATCTGGGAAACATCACTTTGGTTGTGGCTTCCAAGTTGTGAGTCTTTGATTCTACTATTTAAATGGTAATGAAACCTACCTGGAGTTGTCCCATAGTAAAGCCAATACTAAGAACGATGGCTCCTTAAAAAGTGAAATGCCTCAAATCTGATGTAAGAAAATAAACCATTATAGCTTGTAAAGTAAATGCTGGTTTTGTTTACCCACACATATACTTTATTCATTTTCTATATGTCTGCCTGAGCAGGGCCAGCATTTTAACAAAAACGATCGGCAAAAATAATTTGGCCATTTTTAAAAAATGGGGTATAAAATTGTGTTTAAAATGCATCACTACTGCTGAAGAACACTTTATGGACTGAACAAATAAACAACAGAAATAAATAAAGAGGAAGAAGGAGTATAGTGTCTAGACCAAGGGGATTCGTGCTACCCCGCCATTCTGCCTTGGTTAGACCACACCTGTTGGAATATTGTGTCCAATTCTGGGCACCACAATTGAAGGGCGATATTGACAAGCTGGAATGTGTCCAGAGGAAGGTGACTAAAATGATCAAGGGTCTGGAGAACAAGCCCCATGAGGAGCAGCTTAAAATCTGGACATGTTTATTCTGAAGAAGAGAAGGCGGAGAGGAGACATGATGGCCATGTATGAGACAGGAAGTCACAGGGAGGAGGGATCAAGCTTGTTTTCTGCTGCCCTGGAGACTAGGACATGGGACAATGGCTTCAAATTACAAAAAATGAGATTCTACCTGAATAGTAGGAAGAACTTCCTGACTGTGAGAGCTTTTCAGCAGTGGAACTCTCTGCCCCAGAGTGTGGTGGAGGCTCCTTTGGAAGCTTTTAAACATCTGTCAGGGGTGCTTTGAATGTAATTTTCCTGTTTCTTGGCAGGGGGCTGGACTGGATGGCCCACAAGGTCTCTTCCAACTCAATGATTCCATGATTATCAGTCTCATGGACCAGATATCTGTCCTCGCAGCGCAGTGATAGTCTGCCGCCTAGAGGTTAAGAACCACTGCTGTAGTCGCACAACCATTATTGACTATGAGTCATTTGTAAGTCGGATGTTTGTAACTCAGGGACTGTCTATACCAAATTGGGAAATATCTCTCTGTCTGTCTCTCCCTCTCCCCCCCCCCCTCTTTATTTATATAAATATGAATGTCTGCAAACACTCTCATTTTATTTATTTCATCCCTGTATATCACACTATATGGGATGTATGTACTCATCCACTTTTTGTGTACGGTCCACATTCTAAAATGTCTCACTGTGGGGCCGCCTAAATCAAGTTGTTGTTTTTAAAGGCAAAAGTGGAAGAAGGAACACTTCTTAGTGTTATGTTCCCTGTAAATGTCATTCGGCATTTATCAGTGCTGTTGCTGCCATTCATAGATCACTCTTCTTTGATGATAAAGGGTGTCTGTTGTGTTATTTACGATAACAGGGATATAGCTCTGTCTGGGCTAACCTGTGCTCACCTTGAAAATATTTAATGAGCCACTATATGCAAATCTAGTTCTAGATAACCACATACCAGAAGTAGTTGATATTCAGTTGGGTTGCCTTGTTAAAGCAGGATGCGTAGAGAAGCTTGTAGTTTAGCCATCTATTTAGATTTCATTTTTGGAAATAGGCTTCTCTGGCATGAAATCTGCAAGCCATGTTTTATCACAGAGAACAGTCTTTGTGCCCTGATAAAGAAAGGCTCCAAATCCTTCCAGCTGTTTTAAAGAAAGACCTTGGTGGTTTTCAGCTTGTCTCCAGACCTAGTCTATAGAAATACAGCTAGGCTACATTGTGGCTGCTCTAGATATTCATTCCCTGTCGGTATTGGACATAGTAATCACAAGACCTGGTAATTGCATTGAATGATTAGCTTGTGGCTTGGGAAGATGATTCACTTCCAGCGCACCAGCCTGGAGGATCTATGAGAATAACCCCAATAGGCTATGGCTGCACAGTCAAACCGCATTACTGCCAAATTGTCTGGGGAATGCTGAAGGTATTGCCTTCTCGACTGTCGCTGCTAATCTCTCTCACCTTTGAAGGCTTATTCTGTGAGTCAGAGTTATCTGGCCTCAGTGAGAAACAAAATACAGGATATGCTGAGTCTTTGGACCAAACCTGCGTGGAACGTGGTTTCAAATGTCAGCCTACTTTTAACCCATTTATGTTTGCAATTACTGATCAGAGTAGAACATTTGACAAACAATGGATGTGAATGCAGCATAGTAGCTTCTTTTGTCCAATTTCCTGCAATGTTGTCTCTTTCTTTTGCAGTTTCCAACTCCCTCTCTCTCTCTCCTTTCCTTCTTCCTCCTCTTCCTCCTCCTCTTCCCTCTCTCTCTCTGGGCTGAACAGGAAATAATATTTTGTAGTTTAAAAGTTTGCCAATAAAATTTCTCTGGAAACTGTTATGGGGTCAGACTGCTATCCTTTGTGAACCGAAATTGCAAAATGTCCTGACAGGTTTAGTTTATTTCCAAAGCAGCTGCCTAATTAAAAGATGCCTCTGGTGCATCCGGTGCCAGAAGGGATTGCCAAGTATTATTTGGTGGCAGACTTGAATACATCATTCTGGGCCATGTTGTACTTGCATTTGTTTGGCCATTTGAAGAGCTTGACAGCCACCACCTTACTGTCAGATCCTTTGGGCATTGTGTTTACAGGTTGATTAAAGTGCTGTGAGATTAATGAATCCAGGGAGGATAGTCTTTTGTGTGCAGTCACGTCTCCACCAAGTTTTTGAGAGTGAAGCTCTCTTTTTTACACAAGCTTTTCATGACATCCAGCTCTCTTTTCCTTCATGTCCTCTGTGTAGATTACTGGAGATGCTTTTTTACCTCGGTAGTAGGATGGTGAAGAAGGCCTGGAGAAAAACAGACTTGTAGTGTCAGATTTCACATTATTTGCAGTAAATAAGTGGATATACGTATCATAAACTGGGAAAGAATTTGATTCTTCTGATGTCAATCATATTGTAAATCTGTGTGTTTAACTAAAACAGGCAAGGTAAACAATAGCTGTCTCCAGAACATTTTTCCAAGTATCCATAGAGAGCAAAGCAGAGAAAGAGAAGGCAAACAGGCAAGTTTGCTCCATCAGTTAAACCAGCATGTTAAAAAAGCGGCTCAATCTAAAAGTATGCCCATGAAACTTGAAATCATAAGGAAAGTGGAGAATGGTGAAATAAAAAGTCATCCCTGAATGACTGAGAAAGAATACTCCAAGTGGTCTCTAGAAGGTTCAAAATATTCACCAATGCAAGGCTTATCTGATAGTGCATATTGTTCATTTTCAATTAAACAAAATCATGCATAAAACTATTTAAAAATAAGTAAAGGTAAAGCTTTCCCCCTGACATTAAGTCTAATTGAGTCCAACTCTGGGAAGGTGGTGCTCATCTCCATTTCTAAGCTGAAGAGGTAGTGTTGTCCATAGATATCTCCTAGGTCACATTGTAATGCCAATATGACACAGCTTGTGAATGTTTAGTGTGCTGCTGTTCTATGTAACCAGGTTGATAACAGGAGCGGCACTCAGGGAGCGCACAACACCTGTGTTGTGCCAGCTCCACTGGCTACCAGTTTGCTACCGGGCACAATTCAAAGTGCTGGCTTTGGCCTTTAAAGCCCTTAACGGTTCTGGTCCAACTTACATGTCCGAACGCATCTCTTCCTATGAACCTTCAAGATGCTTAAGATCATCCGGACAGGCCCTGCTCTCGGTCCCGCCTGCTTCGCAGGCGCGATTGGTGGGAACAAGAGACAGGGCCTTTTCAGTGGTGGCTCCTCGGCTTTGGAACACCCTTCCTAATGACATCAGATCGGCCCCCTCCCTCCTGACATTTTGCAGGAAGATTAAGACCTGGCTATTCGACCGGGCATTTGCAGATGTAGTATGATTGTCAAATTGAGACCTAAGGAACAACAACAATGCAATTGGAAGTCGATTTAATTAATGAGACGCTGATATTGTGTTTTTAACGTTGAATGCTAATTTATATATGTTGGAATTGTATTGTATTGATAATTGTTGATATGTTTGTCTTGAGCAGTTTTTGCTGTTGTACACTGCCTTGAGTCGCCTTCGGGCTGAGAGAGGCAGTCTAGAAGTAAAGTAAATAAATAAAATAAAAATAAATGTGGCCAGTTTGGCTGCATGGAGCACCTTTACCTTCCCACAGAAGCGGCACCTATTTATCAACTCACATTCACATTTTTTTGAACTGCTAGGTTGGCAGAAGCTGGGGTGAACAACGGGAGCTCATCCCATCTACAGATTTGAACCACCAACCTTCTGATCAGCAAGTTCTGCAGCTTAGTGATTTAACCTACTGCACCTAAGCGGGTATATACAATTACCACCAGGCTGTGTGTATAGGTTCTATATAATTTAATGTAACATTTAGACTTTCGTTCAATCTCCAAAATATGCCATTATGTGCATTGCATCTATTCCGGTTTTTAAAGTTCAAAATCAAAAAAACTTCTGATTCCCTAGTATTTTGGATAATGGATATTCAACCTGTAAGAGCTATTTTTCCATGCAATAAAGGGTTGGTGGAGTAATAGCAGAATGGAGATTATTATTTTTGTTTTCATTATATTAGTTGAAACTGTGAATTCCATTTCTCTGACAAATATTGAAAAATGTCACCTTAACAAATGACCTCTGGCATTTATGTGCTAATAGAAACCACAGAAGCAGTATTAGAAGCAAGTCCTATCATTCAAACAGTCATTACACCACCTCTGATATTGATAGTAACTGAAACTAGAAAGTTAGGAGTGAGTGACCCTTTGAAAAATACTATCAAATATTCCATTTTAAAATATATCTAGGACCTAGTTCTACTTTTTTAAATTACCCTTCAGTTCATCTTCCACTATTACATTCTGGCTGCCTTTTTGTGCTTTCTGAAGTTGGCATTGTGTCTGTTTGAGTTTATCTCAGTAGCAAGACAGGCTGATTTTAGAATAATTTATAGCCAACTTTTCCTACTCTAGGGATTTTTTTAAAAAAAAACAGTGTTATTTTCCTTTAATAACTGCAACCAACTTTTAGAATGAATAGTATTTGGTATATGGGTAATAGAGCCTCTTTGTACAATAGTCATACATTAACTACATGCTTAGAAATTCCTGGAAATTTTATAACAACCTGGGGTTTGGGACCCCTGGGGGAGTTGCGAGAGGGTTTCAGAGGGCTCACCAAAGACCATAAGAAAACACATATTTCTGATGGTCTTAGGAACTCCTTTGGCAGGGAAGGCTGAATATCTCTCCACTTGTCCTTCTCTGCCTTTTTGGAAACAGATCAGGTGCATCCTCCCACCAAAAGCCCTTCTCCTCTGTGATTGGCCGGCCTCTCAGCGAAGCGGAGGGCGGTTTCTGAGACTCAGAATGGGGAGGGGAGAGCAGGCATGCTCGGCACATGGCATGGCAAAAAAAAAAGAAGGCTCCCATCATGAGGATGGAACAACAGCACCCCTGGTGATGCAAAGACGCATAACAACAACAATGACGTAATTGGAGCAGTGACATCCTGGATGACCCTGTATGACGCACACCTGCATGTCCCGTTACCCTGTGACGCAGCCAAGAAAGAACCCTTCTATAAACTGCACTGTACTGTCTATGTGTAAAACTGTACGTCTCCGACAGGGATTGTCTGTCGTATATGTATTGTAATCCGCACTGAGTAGTGAGAAGAGCGGAATACATGTGCAGGCAAGGGAGAGGGTGTGAGACTGGAGGGAGGCTTGCATCAGCAAGTCCCCTCAAAGCATGGGGGTTCTGTGTGGGAGGTTTGGCTCAATTGTATCGTTGGTGGGGTTCACAATGCTCTTTGATTGTAGGTGAACTATAAATCCCAACAACTACAACTCCCAAATGTCAAGGTCTATTTTCCCCAAACTCCACCAGTGTTCACATTTGGGCATATTGAGTCTTTGTGCCGGTTTTGGTCCAGATCAATCATTGTTTGAGTCCACAGTGCTCTCTGGATGTAGATAAACTACAACTCTAAGTTCAGAATGCTCTTTGATTGTACTTGAACTATAAATCCCAGTAAGTACAACTCCCATATGACAAACCAATCCCCCCTAACCTCACCAGTATTTAAATTTGGGTGTATTGGGTATTTGTGCTAATTTTGGTCCAGTGAATGAAAGTATATCCTGCATATCAGATATTTCCATTATGATTCATAACATTAGCAAAATGACAGTTAAGAAGTAGCAACAAAAATAATTTTATGGTTGGGGGTCACCACAACATGAGGAACTGTATTAAGGGGTTGTGGCATTAGGAAGGTTGAGAAACACTGCACTAGATGATGTTCACGACTCCAGACATGTTGTATATTCTGCTTATATAATTGTCAAGTCCTAAGCATTTTATAGCAATTTTACAGTCATGTCCCATACTGGCAGCCTCTACCTCCTTCAAAGGTAAGGACTTCTGTCCAGTTAATAGAATTGAAGCTATGGGCAGTTAGAGAACAATTGTGCAATCCTTCAAGATTTGTAGAACACTTGGTAGTTTCCTTTTTAAAGTACCCAGAGGGTGGGCCTGTCATGAATATCTGACATTGCTACATCTCAAAAGTAAATTTAGGGAGCTGTTATAGATGGAAGACAAATGGTTTTCAGTCATGGGTTGCAATCCTCTAGAGCAGTGTTTCCCAACCGCTGTGACGTGGCACACTAGTGTGTCGTGATGGACCTCCTGCTGTGCTGCGAGAAAAGCTCTGCCCCCCTTCCTTCCCCCCTCCTCCTGCCGAACTCCTTCTTGGGAGAGGAGGAGCAAGGGCTGAGCGGCGGTGAAGAAAAAGAAGAAGGGGCCGGGGCGCCGCCTCCTTCGGCCACTTCCCCAGCCAGCCTCCAATCCACAATGACTCCTGCCCCTCGCTCGCTGAAGCCGCGCAGAGGAGGAGCCCCGCCCACTGAAGCCCGTCCACTGCTCATGCTCCTCCTCTGTGGGAGAGCTGAAACTGGGGGGAGGGGGCATGGCATGGCCTGGCTCTGCCCCCTCTCCTGGCTTCGGCACTCCCAGCAGCTGCTCCAGCCTTGAGGGGACAGTGCCAAGCCAGCATTGTGCTGGCTCTGCCACCGCTGGCTTGGCACTGCCTCCTCAAGGCTGGAGAAGCTGTGGGAGAGCTGAAGCCGGGGGGAGGGGGTATGGCATGGCACAGCCTGGCTCTGCCCCCTCCTCCCAGCTTTGGCACTCCCAGCAGCTGCTCCTACCTTGAAGGGACAGCACCAATCCAGCATTGTGCTGGCTCTGCCACCGCTGGCTTGGCACTGCCCCCTCAATGCTGGAGCAGCTGCTGGGAGAGCTGAAGCCAGGGGAGGGGCGGGGCATGGCACCACCAGGCTCCGCCCCCTCCCCCCGGCTTCAGCACTCCCAGCAGCTGCTCCCAGGAGGCCACCATCCCCCAGCCATTCTTTACTGTGGTAGAGTGTCATTTTGTGTCATTTTGCTTGGTGGTTTGCCCCCAGATTTTTTTAATGTTAAAAGTGTGCTGGGGCTCAAAAAAGGTTGGGAAACACTGCTCTAGAGGTTCTGCACCTCAATACATGAAAGCTGAAAGCTGGGGTTTGATTGAGTGGCCTTTGTGGTCTCATCCACTCTATGATTCTGTGATCCTATGTTTATTTCAACACGCTTGAGCTGTGCTGGTGCTATTTTTAGATTTTCTGCCTGAGGCACAAGAAGTGCCTTGGTTGAGCTTGATAACTGCAGTATTTTTTTCTCCAAATACTGTTTAGATTTCTCTACTTCACACAAATCTGAAAATGGCACATTTTCTTTAGCACTTAATTAAAATATTTGAAAACGGCCTTCCATATGTTTCTTGTAACTCTAAACTTCAGGAGAAAGCACTGATAGTGAGACTAGGAGTCCTGGAAGTATCCGGAGGCAAAGACCGTGAAAATCCTGCCAGAGGCAGCTAAAATTCAGTGGTTTCCCTATTATACATATTGTAAAACGGTAAGGTAGTGATAGGCACCACCATGTGGAATTGAGTCTACACTGCAGGCTAGAATAACAACATGGAAGGAAATGAACACCAGGAGATGATGACGTGCACCTCTCCTCTCTTGCCAGTTATGGGGTTAAAGTGCCCCATTCCATTTGCAATCTGTCCCATAATATCTGTCTTGTTCCTAATAGGAAGAGATAATGTAAATCCCTGCTGGAAAGGGAAGAGCATGCAACATCTTGCTGCAATGTTTCCGCAGGACGTGTTTTCTCTGAAGGTCTTCAGATTAACCTGCCTCCATATATATGGTGCCTTGTTCTCTAACACGATTAATTCTTAGCGCAGAGGCTTAATTTGCATCCAGAATGTGGGTACGGTGGTGGAAGATGGAGTGAGAACACTGTTTAGACATTATCTGTTGCAAGCGTTTTAATTCGGCCTGCTTACAGCTACAAAGCTGTTTCTTAATTTGAAATGCATAATGTGACATCCACAGAGCCAAGGGTAGCAAACAGTGATTTTTATGTAGGAAAGGGTGAGATGTTAATTTTGGTGTATTTTTTAAAAATAAAATAATCAGAATATGCTCATACTTGCAAACCTGGGACATAGAAGAAAATAGAACTTCCTGATTTGTATATACCTATATTAGCATGTTAATGCCTATTCCTGAAAGGTTTGCACAAAAATCCAGCACAGCATGTTCTTTAGACTGCATCAGAACACTGGTATATCTCATGCTGCCTATCCAAAAGATTAAAAACCATTAGCTTCCTCCTGTTGAAGCCCATGTTCTTTCAGAGCTCATTTCTGAGGTGCCTCCTGCTTGCAACTGCTACTCATGTTTGAAGCCAGTAGCAAGAGGAGCCAAGATTAGAACTGACTGGAATTACCCCATGTGTTTCCTCTCTTTCTACTACATTACAGTTTGCCCATAATATCCACTGGGATTTGGTTCTTGGTTCTTAAAGAGCTGGGCATGTTTAGCCTGCAGAAGAGAAGGCTGAGAGGAGATACGATGGTCATGTATAAATATGTGAGGGGAAGTCATAGGGAGGAGGGAGCAAGCTTGTTTTCTGTTGCCCTGGAAACGAGGACGCAGAACAATGGCTTGAAACTACAGGAAAGGAGATTCCACCTGAACATTGGGAAGAGCTTCCCAACTGTGAGAGCTGTTCAGCAGTGGAACTCTCTGCCCCAGAATGTGGTGGAGGCTTCTTCTTTGGAGGCATTTAAGCAGAAGCTGGATGGCCATATGTTGGGGGTGATTTGAATGTGATTTTCTTGTTTCTTGGCAGGGGTTTGGACTGGATGGCCCACAAGGTCTCTTCCAACTCTATGATTCTATGACCTCCCATGGGGATGGGGAAAACTCTTCTGAATAGATCTTTGGGTAGAGTCACCATAAATTGGAATTACCCTGAAGGCATGAACAGCAACAGGTTCATGTCTTTAAATATAAATATGCAATTGGGCTTTTGGTATCTGCCAGGATTTCAGAACCCACTAAGGATACCAAAATCCATGGATTCTCAAGTCCCACTATCTACAGTAATGCAGTAAAATGTATTCTTTAAATAAGGTTTGCTAATTTCCACACTATGGATGTAAGCTTTGGCAAGGGGGGTCTAGTAAAGCAAACTCACTCCAGGCGTAGTTGAAGGAAAATGGTTTAATAGGTCCTTAATCCAAAGTAGGCAAAGATAGAGTAAAGGGTTCGCGCGAAGTTCTCTTCAAAGCCCTCCCTGGCCCACCCCTGCTGTGCCCCTCCTTCCTCAGGGATGACCATCCGGCTCTCCGCATATCAAAGTTCAGGAAAAGGGTCCTGGCACTTCAAAGGGCGGTTCCAGTTCAAAGCCCGCCAGATGCTGTTGTTATCTGATGGCGCGCAAGACTTGGCCCGTTAGGACAACAACCGGGGCAAGCGGCGCTGACAATGGCTGGTTTAATTGGAGGTGCGGAAACTGTGGATAGTAAGGATAGAGTCCAGGGCTGTCCAACTGCTGGCCCTGCAGGTGTTTTGGACTTCAACTCCCAGAAATCCTAGCCAGCTGTTAGGATTTCTGGGATTTGAAGTCCAGAACACCTGCAGGGCCGGCAGTTGGACAGCCCTGGATAGACTGTGCTCTCATCTTCTCTTTTACACTTATCAGTCTGCTGATCAAGAGGTCACTCTTTCTAGGAATCCAGATTGTTTCTTTGCCCTTCTTCTGAACCAGGTGTAGGCAAACTTTGGCCCTCCAGGTGTTGTGGACTTCAACTCCCACCATTCTCAACAGCCAGTAGTTTGCCCGTGCCTGTTCTGGACTGACTAGCAGAATTTTTCCAAAGCTTCCAATTAGAAACTTCACCAACTCTGTCTTGAGATAATAGCAATGAAATGTGGGATGCTCAGCTGAAAATATGTGTTCTTTTCATTCCATTGCCATCTTTAGTAAACTGATTCAATTCAATTCAGTCCGTGGACCATTTGGCTTAATATCACCCACATCAACTGGCACCAGGCTGTCAGATTTTAGATTTAATGACAACAATTTTCTGCATTCAAAGTGTGCACTTCCTCCATTGGGATATATTTAATGATGATACCAATATATGCTCAAATATGTTTCTTTCACTGTTGCCCAATTCAACTTTTGGTGTTTTCTCTTAAGGGACAGTGTGACTATGCTCTGAAGAGCTCATGGGGTTTCAAACATCATTAACACACTTCTGCTCCTGAAGTTCATTCCAACTATACAATAAGAGGCTCTCCATTCCTCAGTCATTGACAGGGATATGCATGATACAGCTATATAGGCTATATATAGGTCATGTTTTCAAGTGCTATTAGAACATGCTATTATGTTGCTGCCTTGTAACACAAAATTGGCCATCATACTTTGCTTCTCAAGGTAAATCTGTTCCCACTGCCATACACCAAGTCAAAGTGCTCAGTGAGAGAGATGGTTGAGATACACATCTTTTCACTGAGAACTCCTACACTACGGATGTATCTTCTAAAAGGAGCAGAGGTTGGATCCTTGTCATTCGTCCTTCCATCACCCTGGCAAACAACTGTTGACGATGCAGAGTGTTCTGTTTCTGAAAGATTTTATGGCTTGAGTGTTGGATTTGTATTTTATTGCTGTGCATTCAATTTATTTTCATAGTTTGGCTTTTTTGTTACAGTTTAATTAAATGATTGGTTTAATGTATTCGAGCTTTGTAGATGAAGTTGCAAAACTTTTTTTTCTGGAAAGGCAAGATATAATACGCTGTTTCTGTAAGCCGCTCCGAGCCCTCGGGGAGTGGTGGCATACAAGATTGAATAATAAATAAATAATATGGAAAAGCTTGTAAATCAGAATCGCCACCTTCTCATTCTGGAGAATTGTTGGACCAAGCCTAAATAACCCCAGGATCATCCATGTTTTCTTGCACAAATGCCATATTGTCTATTAATTCGCTTAATTTTGGTGCAGAGGCTGCACTGAACAACAGGCTTGTTCTAGCTCACACATTGCGGTACCCATTAGAGCTAGAACACCATTTAGTCGAGTTCCTCTTAACCAGAAGTTCATTTAAAAAAGTCAATTGTAAATGTTCCCCCCCCCCCCTCAGTCCCACACAATTCTATATGAAGGAAATCAATTTCCAATACCATAAAATGATTATGTTCAGAAATGTGCATCTCTATTTTTATGTGTATTCTTTTCCAGGGTAAAGTAGTTAGTTTTGTCCACATTATAGAAAAGGAATGTTAACTGAAAATATGAAGAACAACTATGGTAGTGCCACATTTCAATATTCCTCTAGTAATCCAATTTTCCACTCACATCTTCCATCCCACTTTCTAAATCCTCAACTTCTAGTTTTTGTCTACTTAGTACTTAGCAGTGGGACATCCTCTACAGGACTAATTTCCCCACATATTTGGAAACCATATTTTGAACACATGCAGTGTTTGAAATGAATAGTTGGTAAGAGGGAAGAGAAGTTGAGTAAATATTATTGCTAACAACTTCAGGAAACAAAGAGGCTTACTCATTTTGCTCTGGGCTCATGTGGCACATCTGCAACATACAGAATTATGAAATAAGTGCCCCCTTATTTCTCAACGTAAGGTTAACAAAATGTTTCCTCTCCACACATGCCATCTGGTGTTCCGGCATAGATGCAACATGTATGGAAAGCCATTTACCTTAGAGATTAAAATATGTAATATTCAGTGTGTCTTGCTGAAACAGGGGTTAAAGATGCACTTTAGAACGTTTTCAGATTTTCAAGGCAAGGTACTCCTCTCTTACCATATACATTAAGTGATTCAACATTTTGACCCCTATCATTTGTTTGATTTCTGTAAAATACAGTGTACCCTTCATAAGCTTCTAGTCAACCTGTGCAGTCCTTGAATAGGGGGGAAAGTGTGGGAAAGATCTGTGACTCATCAGCTATTGATTGAATCCACCTTTCATCATTCCTGATCATTGGTCCTTTGGACAAAATGTCATGGGAGTTGGAGTCCAGTGTTTGGAAGCCCACAGATTCCCTACCTTTTGTCTTAAGAAAGAGTTGGAGAATTCTGTGGGCTTCCAGATATTGTACTGAGACCAGGCCAACAGGTCCTGTCCATGCACCCAACTAGGTATAGCACTTGTAATTCCCATCTACTGGTGGGCCTCCCATGAGAGGTCCTTGTTCATGATATGGCTTTCACATGCACCTCTTCTTCTCCCTGTGTGGGAGAAACATTATTCCACATGGTTTATAGTATACTACCTATCCTGAGCTCTTGAGCACAAAATCTGTATGTGAAGAATGCATAAAAGTATGGACCATCCATAAGAACAATGCCAAGTTTTGAATTTATTTTCTCCTTTAAAAAAAAGAAACATGCTTTCTTAGCATAATTTCTGAAACAGAGACCTTTCATTTGGGAGTTTCTTCTTTTTATACCTCTAACGATCAAAGATGAATTAAACCTATACTGTGAAAAACAGATGCCTTTTTCTTTTTCCTTCTTCAAGTTCTGTTACCAAGGGACAAGAGGATTTAGCCCGCTGTGAATATTCATAGGACTAGCTGCAATAGCTGAGTGTTTTGTCTTGTACAACCAGATCTAAAAGCCTTGTTTTGAGAAGAATACTCTGGACGATAGAATTCAAGCGGCACACAATCTGATGCCTGGAGTTAAAATAAAATTATAGACCTTGTTCCTCTATGAAAGACTTTCAAAAATTAATCTGCAACAACTCACATAGCACCAAGGGCTTAAATACTTTATTGACCAAATGAACATTTGCCTTCTCTCTTGCTGGAGGTAGGAGCACCCTGCCACCATTTATCTTCCCCCACACAATCATTTCGCAGTAATAAATCTTTTGTCTGACTCTCTGAGCATTAAGAATGCACTGACATCTCTGCCTTTACTTGTGTTCTCTGCAAACCAAATCAAGGGTTGCAGTGTTTGGGAGGAAAATCATACACAGAAATGTAATCGCTCAAGTGTGTGCATATGGATACAATTGCTGAGCCTTGTATTTAATAACCTGTATGAGAAAATAGGGAGTATTTGAATGTAAACTCACAGCCAGCAATCACAACATGTCCTTCGGAAGTTAACCTATGAAATATCAGTTCACTTGCACCTTAATCTTATTCTTTTTCCAGTAGTGTGGGTTTTTTTTACAGTACAGTCTTTGATAATCCCACTAGATGGAGCAGGACAGCAATGTGAAACACAGGATGGTCATTTTGCATGGTCTTCAAACTGAAAAAGGCTGCATTATGCATGAGAGAAATAGGGGATTGTCTGGAGGTTAGCAACCCTCAGTTGTGAGAGTTTTGCGTCAGATTTTTTTCCAGAGAAGAACAGTAACTGAAATGCTGTGAAACAGAGTCAAGATGGGAAAAGTGTGATGTTTTGACTTTTGAAACATGCACACACATTGTGTGCACATTTGCATTTAAGCATGCCTTTTCTTGTTAATAACTCGTGTGTTTGCATTTTATTAAGTGCTATACAGAAATGCAAAATAATTGAATAAATATTCGAATTTTCCTGTTTTTACATGCTTTCAATTCTGACACATGCTGATCCTGTCCTAGTGTTTCCATGGCAAGATTTAATCCACTAGCTGCCACATAGTTTCTGGGGAAAGTCATTGTGTTGGTTATTGCCTTTAAAGCCCTACATGATTTGTGTCAAGGTTACTTAAGGGGCTTCATCTGCTGCCATACGATCTCATACATTTTTTGGGCCACAGTTAGCCAACTCAGACTTTCTCTACAATCCATGGTGATTCAAAATCTATCATTTTTATCCAAATGATAAGTGTTTTCCTGGTCATTTTCATAAATACTTTGCATCTGAAGCATAGATTTGTTCTCCATATGTATCTCTGGATAATGTCTTATCTGCTTGTAAAAGTATACTGGTCTTGAGGGTTAAGATTTATTATGCTGGTAAAGCTCTCTATATTCCCTTGGTCAGCATGAAAATGAAAGGAGATAGAGTTCTTGGTTAGTGGGATGCAGCAAAGAAAGAGCTGGAGTTATTTTATCTAATTTTGGATAAAGTTAAAAGCTTGGTAGATGCAGGGAATGCTGTAGATGTAGCATATCTTGATTTCAGTAAGGCTTTTCACAAAGTCCCCCCCCCCCATGATTTTCTTGCAAGAAAACTAGTAAAATGTGGGGTAGGCAATGCTGCTGTTAGGTGGATTTGTAATTGATTAAATGACTGAACCCAAAAGGTGTTCCCCAAAGGTCCTTCTTCATCCGGGAAAGAAGTGACTAGTGGAGTGTCATAAAGAGGGTTCAGTCCTGGGCCCAATACTGTTCAACATTTTTATTAATGACTTGGATTATCAAGTTTGCAGATTACACCAAATTTGGGGGGCAATACTCTAGAGGACAGGATCGGTATTTAAAATGAACTCATTAGATTAGAGATCCAATTGTCCAAAATGAATTTCAACAAGGACAAATGTAAGATACTACACTTAGGCCTAAAAAAATGAAATGCACATATACAGGGTAGGTGGTACCTGGGTCAATCACAGAGTTACATAGGAAAAAATATCTTGGGGTCTTAGTGGACAACAAGTTGAACATGAACCAACCGTGTGATGCAGCAGCTAAAAAAACCCAATGGGATTTTGGGCTGTGTCAAAAGGAGTATAGTGTCTATGTCTAGATCAAAGGGAGTCATGGTGCCTCTCTCTTCTGCTTTCATCAGACCTCACCTGGAATACTGTGTCCAATTCTGAACACCAGTTCAAAAAAGATAGATATTATCAAGCTGGAAGGTATCCAGAGGAGGGCAACTAAAATGATCAAAGGCCTGGAGACCACAAATCCCTCTGAGTAGCAGCTTCAAGTGCTGGGGATGTTTAACCTGCAGAAGAGAAGGTTGAGACGAGACACAATAGCCATGTTGCAATATTCAAAAGGATGTTATAAGGAAGAGGGAGCAGACTTGTTTTATGTTGCCCTGGAGAATAGGACTCAGAGCAATAGGTTCAAATTACAAGAAAGGAGATTCCATCTGAACATTAGGAACTTCCTGACTGTAAGAGCTGTTCAACAGTGGGACTGCCTTGGAGTGTGGTAAAAGCTTTTTTAATGGAAGCTTTTAAATAGAGCCTGGGTGGCCATTTGTTGGGGGTGCTTTGGTGGTGATTTTCCTTCAAGGCAGGGAGTTGGACTAGATGGCCCATGTCATCTCTTCCAACTCTATGATTCTGTTAGAATGACTGATATTGAACATTTCTCCAAATCAGATGAAATATTAATTGAGATCTCTAGGAATCTTGGAAATTAGGACTCAGAGCCTTATTCCACCATGAAAGCCCCCTTCTTTGGATGTTGGGCAATTCACTCTTGCACAGCACAAGAGGAGAGTATTGGCAAACTCCCTCTGAATAAATTGTGCCAAGAAAACTATGATAAAATCATTGGAAATAAAAATAAAAATGAAGGCTTGTTCAAACATCAAAAGGCAGCTATCGGTGGTCTCTTGCATCTTCTCTAAAGCATTGTTGGAATATCCTCAAACCAACCTGAAGACAAAGAATAATAGGCAACCAATATATGCAGCAAGGTTTAAGCAGTATAACTATCTATTTTCCACTTATACATCTAAATCTCAAATCACACAGAAGTGCAGGATACTGTCTTTCTTAAGTGGTCTAGATGGGAAGATTTGAGATGATCACTCAAATGTGATTTATGCCATTTCTCTCTTTTAAAAGAGGTCAGTTCCAAGTAAAGCAGTTCCTTTATTACTTGGTCATAAACATATTTTATGTCCTAATGTGCATGTTCTCTCCTGCCCTTAGAGTTACTTGGATCCAGCTGAAGTCTTCAGAAAGTTATGAGGAAACTCTTTGCAGCCTTGCTTTCCAAGGGAATGTGTCCGGTTAGAGTTAAAATACAAAAAAAAAAAATCTATTGCTTTTTCTCCCTCCAAGTCTTCAGCCTTTGAGCACCATTTGAGCAGATGAGCATTAGATCACAAGAGAGAAGCCGCCTGGAACCGCCTGACAAATAAAAGGATGGCAGATGTATTGAAACTGTCCACTTCCCATCTGCAGAGTGCGGACAGATTACATTTTCCTCCAAAATCTGCACTGACCTAAAACCAACAGAAAATTAAAAAGTGAATGAAGGATTTTCCACATGGCCAAGCTTTAAAAAAATATACCTTGTGTATTAGATACCCTGTCATTGTGAATGCATTAACAGAGTGAAATGGCTTGAGGAAAAGCTTGAGCAACTCTCTCACTTTTCTTCCGCCTGCCCTCCTGGGTTGCTGAACTTTCTGGGCATGTTTTGCTCAGTTAATCGCAGGACCAGAATTTTTTTATTTTGTTCACTCAATTGGATGTATTGGATTTTTAAAAAGCTATAACTGCATACAGTGTGCATGTATGCACACACGTGCACGCACGCACACACACACACACACCATAGCTAATAATGTATGTGTAAGCCACTGATTTTTTGTTGACATGGAGTCTGGCATGTTTTCCATCTGATAACTTACAGCCTGGGATACCCAACTTTTTCAGATACTATGATGCTTGAAATTGTAGATACTACATAATTGCTGCCTTGGCTTCTTTGCTGAACTTAATATGCATGCAGTCAAAAGCACGTATATAACATTTGAATTATTATACATCTGTAGTTATGGAGTCCCTGGTGGTGCAGCGGGTTAAACCACTGAGCTGCTGAACTTGCTGGCCAAAAGGCTGGTGGTTCGAATCCAGGGAGCAGGGTGAGCTCCCGCTGTTAGCCCCAGCTTCTGCCAACCTAACAGTTTGAAAACATGCAATATGAGTAGATCAATAGGTACCACTCCAGCAGGAAGGTAACGGTGCTCCATGCAGTCATGCTGGTCATATGACCTTGGAGGTGACTATGGACAACGGCTTAGAAATGGAGATGAGCACCACCCCCCAGAGTCAGACATAATGAGAAACCTTTACCTAAGAGTAATTCTGCAGATTTGATTATTCATAGATGAAATAATATGTCTATATGAATTTCTAGGACCTCCAGCATAGTTGTGTCTGGAAAGTTGAGATAAATCACTTGTTCTTACCTCAGCTGTTTCGACCTTGCAAAGAATGCGCGAAATTGAATAAACACTGGAGTCATTAATTCAGCTTTCAATTAAAGTGGCACTCTTGCTTTATTTACAAAATATGTACATCACAGTCTCTGGTCATGTCCGTTCACGTCTTAGCACGCAGCACTCTACCAGTTCTACACACCTCTATTGCTTTAACCCATACACTACTGAAACCATACAGTTTAAACTATATGCAATTTCCACACAAGAAACCATTATATACTGACAAGTTGTGCTAGAGGATCTAGTGATTCTCTACTGAATGTTGTCCCAGAATGAAAACAAAAATAGCAATTGTTGTTTGCATTCAACCATGGGAGCCAGCTTTAATTCCTTGTTAGGGAAACAGATCACATATATGCTTTTAAAAGCAAATAAAGAAGTAATAAATTTTGATTTTCAGCCCCAATGCATCAGTTCTCAGCTGGATAATGATCCTGGTGGAGGTTTGTGTTTTCCAACCTCTTTTGGCTTGGTGTTATGGCTGTAATAGCCTTAGCTGATGCTTATTGCCATTTGTGACTGGATTTCTTAAAACCCATTTTAAAGGCACATTTATTGATTGGGGTTCTTTTTGAAGGTCATTGGAGAAGCAGATGTCAGGTTCACTGTAAGGGTAACATAGCTCACTTAATATAAACATGTTCTGTTGTTGTGACAGAACATTGTGTTTTACCCAGACTTTTGAAAATACTATTCTGTTTTCTTCTGGTTTTCAAAGTTTTGTATGGAATTATCTCATTATCATTATAGCTGTGGTTGATATTTACAGTAATGTCTGCTACAACCTGCTTAAATGCCTTTCACAAGTAATATATAGATACATATACAGGCATGTGTGTTAGTGTGTTGACAGTAGATCATTGGGGTCATTCCTCCACTTATGCCTCATTGGACTTTTAACTTCTCATAAACTGCTAGAAGTTTAAGGTCAAGCCATCAATCTTTCAAGATGCATTCTCCCGTTTTCTTTGCTTTGCGATTTCAGATGCAGTATGTGATCCGTCTGTGCTATCAGGTTTTAGATATCTCCCTTCATGAAATCCATGAGCTGAGACAAGTTGATTTGTCTTTCTGATCTGTCTAAGTCCCTGTTTTCAAAAGGCTAAGGCAGAAAACTCAAGAGCAATGTTTCAGATTGCTAAAGAGTGAGGAAAAGCGGAGGGATAATAGTCCTGCAAAAGCTTCCATGTTTCAGTAAGAGTCACTTAGATATGTGAAAGTCCTGGGTTTAAGTTTTGTTTAAGTGTAGTCATAGGGCAGAGGCACCTTCAGCCTCAGTATTCATATTTTGCTGCTTCTCTGCTTCCCATTGCAGATACTCAGTCTTGTGCAGTATTACAAGAAAACAGTTTGCTGAATACTTCAAGGAGTGTTGCTTTGCATGGCACAACAGCAGATATGGGAAGATGATAGTGTACTCTTTTTTTAAAAAAAAAATCTTACATTGGGCCTCCTTTATCCTTTCTGTCGACATGGAAAAGAAGCGCAATTGTTGTCACCAAAGTTCAAGGTTTTCAAAGTATGCAGCAGTGTTGAGTTTGAATTGTGAAGCAAGAAGGCAGTGAGGAGTGATAAAGAATTGAGTGTCTGTATTTATTTACAGTATTTATATTCCACCCTTCTCATCCCACAGTGGACTCAGGACGGATTACAATGTACATATACATGGCAAACATTCAATGCCACAGACACACAACATATATAAACAGACACACAGAAGCCATTTAACATTCCAGTTTCATGAGGGTATTCTGGCCACCAGGGGAGCTGTCATTTCACTGTCAATGTGTGACACTGGTGGAGTACTTCCTCATTCTTTTGCACACTTGCTGTAGATTTTATGGCATTGTAAATTAGTTAAATTTAGCCTCCTCGCATAAGCAGTACCTAAATTTCCTACTTGACAGATGCAACTGTCTTTCGGGCTGCAAAGATCGACAGCAAGCTATAAAAATGGTCAGAAGCTCACTCCAATCCGTGCTGGCTTTGAACTCATGACCTTTCGGTCAGTAGTGATCTTAATGCAGTTGACTCCCAGCCAGTTGCATCACAGTCCCAGTGTCTGCTCCTTTATGTCAACCACATAAATCATAATCCACTTCTAATTAGCAAACTATAGTGCCAATATTGCTGAAGCAGAATAGTCTAGCTCAGGCATGGGCAAACTTCAGCCCTCCAGCTGTTTTGGACTTCAACTGCCAAAATTCAGCTGTTGGGAATTATGGGAGTTGGAGTCCAAAACACCTGGAGGGTTGAAGTTTGCTCATGCCTGGTCTAGCTTGTCCTCCATTTTAATTGATAAAGCCTAAGTCTTAGAGCAGTGTTTCTCAACCTTCCTAATCCTGCAACCTCATTATACAGTTCTTCATGTTGTGGTGACCGTCAACCATAAAATTATTTTCATTGATACTTCACAATTTTGCTACTCTTATGAATCATAATGTAAATATCTGATATGCAGGATGTATTTTCATTCACTGGACAAAATTTGGAACAAATACCCAATACACTCAAATTCGAATACTGGTAGGTTTGCGGGGGGTGGGGGGCATTGATTTTGTCATGTGGGAGTTGTATTTGCTGGGTTTCATAGTTCACCTACAATCAAAGAACATGCTGAACCCCACCAATGATATAATTGGGCCAAACCTGGCACATAGAACTCCCATGACCAGCAGAAAACACTGGAAGGGTTTGGTGGGCATTAACCTTGAGTGTTGGAGTTGTAGTTCCTAAGACCATCAGAAATGTGTTTTCTCATTATCTTTGGTGACCCCTCTGAAACCCCGCTCACAACCTTCCCAGGGGTCCCGACCTCCAGAGCATATATACTTGCTGAACTAGCTCTCAGCCCAGTGGGGGTATTTGGCATGATTATCCAGGAAATACTACAATCTGGTTGAATTTCAGTACCTAGACCTCTCAAAAGTCCTGCAACCCTCCTGTTTTCTAAGTTTTCTGACTTTTAAGGAGAAGCAAGAAGAGGAGAATATCTAATTGCTAAACAGGAGGGAAAAAACAGAGGGAAGGGGGGAAAGGATAAAGAAAGCTGCAAGTGTGGCAATGTGGCATACACCTGCCTTTCTTTGAAATTGATTTTTTTTTGTCCATGTTGATTTAGGCTGCTTCAGCAAAGGTTCTCACGTCTGCTTTTAAAAGAGAATGATAGATGACTCAGAAAAGTCTATTTTACTGTGATTTGAGCTTTCTTATGGGAAAAAAGGTGGAGAAAGAAGAAAGGCAGTGCCTCAAGCTGCTGCTCAAATAGAGTGATTAATTATTACATCTAATAATAATATGGTGAGAGGTGGCATACACCTTTCCGGATAAAAAATATATAAATGGAAATAAATGTGAGTTACCTAACACATTTCAAAAACAATTTCTCTTAAGGGAAAGGGTTTTTGAGATCTCTCAGTATGGTGCACCAACAAAAACACTAAAAAACGAATATTTAAAAAAGAAAGACACCATTTCAGCCAATGCTCTATGTTATGTTTACAAGTACAAACCATGAGTTGTTTTTTTTCTTTTCTAAATTAGCCTAAATAAGGCTTGATGGTTGGCTCACATAGAGGAAGGACTACTAGAAACAGTTTTGTAAGACCCCACAGGGTGAACACCATAAAGAATAAAAACCCTCCAATGTTTGACAGGTTAAGATAGAGTAGATACAATACTGCCCACACATTGACTTGCGATAACAAGTTGCCTGTTCAGGCATGCGACAGCACACTGGACCTCGCCTCCATAACCACTTCATGGGAAAAAGCATTGGTGTCAAACTTATCTCCTACTGCAATGGCCAATGGATCTATCAAATGTACATAGGTACCCATATCATTTAAAGCATCAGGGAATACAGGATGAAACTCCAAGTTCATTGAACTCCTAGCGGGTTGAAATTCAAGTGGTTTTGCTCCTGATCCTGATACTTCTAGATATTTTGAGTTCAGGTTATTTACAAAAATATACATTCCTGCAGGAACATTAGGGGATGTCGAATAAACCACTCCTGTGTGTGGGTTAATGTAGGCTGTGTCATTTTCTCCGTCTACAATAACAGGAGGGTAAAGAGTAGAATTGATCCACGGCAGGAATTCAACGTTGTGTATTGAGCAAAGCCAATATGCTATTGTTCCTCCTTGTACTATACCGACTACATTATCTTTCTTTACAATTGCTCTGACGAACATAGTAACATCAAAAAGGGGTTGAGACAAAACAGTGTTGGTAAGTATTTGTAAGATAACAGAGTTAAGGCTAACATTGTACAAAAATGGCTTCAGTACATCTATTATATACTCTTGTTCTTTGTTCCTCTTGATCCTTTTATGGTTCAGAGAGCATACAATATTATATTCGTCATCTCTATAGGAGAAAGCTTCGTCTAATGGGAAAGACAGGTGTAGTGTCTCTATTACTGCATGCCTTGGCACTTGGATAATCTTAGCTTCAACTACGTCTTGTTCGTGCTCTGTATTCACTATTACTCCATTAAATGTCACTTCACTTCCGGAGGGGAGTATACAGTGCCCAAGTTGAATGTTTGCTTGTGAGCATGATGAACAATAATCAAAGGAGCAGTATAACCTCAGAGGGTTTCCAAATACTACCAATGTAACTTGTGTTGGCTCTAAGCTATAACAAAACCTGTGTGTGTGTCGTTGTACACCAAGTGCCCATATGTCGGGGTGATCTCCACGATACCACCACTCTTCACAAGGGTCAGAAATAAACACTTTGACAGTAGAGCATGTTGGAGATGGTGTTGTTGGTTCATAGGTGTATTCGCATTGCTGAAATGCTCCCCATGATGTGTGGGTTGATAGTAGCTTGCAACGTTCATGTTGTGCTTGAATCGTAGTTATTATCTTCTTAGAGTGTCTGATCGTGCACACCCCCTCTAGATGATGGTCATCGAGAGTTGGGAAGATATCCAGATTCAGGATAGATGGAGTAGTGGTGGTGTCACACCTAAGGCGGTGAGAGAGCGGAAGAAGTCGTCAAGGTCAGGGTTGTCATCAGCCGGGGTGAGAGGAGCCATCCTTGATGTGCCCACTGTGCTTGGCATCTCCACTTGGGGTCTCTGTGGGCGAAGAACAGAGGACAAATCAATTGTTGGTTTCGAAATTAATGTTCCCACTTGGTGGGACAGATTGGTGCGCTCGCATAGTAACCGAATGGAGGCTAGTTCAGCCTTGATTCCCTTCAGTGTCTCGGATTGCTCTTTCAGATGTTCTTCAATTTTCTGAAGCCTCTGATCTGAGACCTGATCTGTGTTCTTTATGGCCTGCACTAATAGTGACAGTGCGTCCTGAGGTGACAAGGAAGCCTTCTCCGTTGCCTCCGCTAGAGTGCTCATAGTCCTCCTTGCCACCTTCGCTACTTCCACTATCTGGTCCTCTGTTAGTTCCTCCCCCAGGTCCTCGCTTGCTTCTCCAACAACTTCTAGGCTCTCCGCAGGAGAAATGATCAAGGGCCTGTTCTGGCTTGCTGCTCTGGCCTGCTTTGAGCGTGACACCCGCTCCTCCCTTGACTTCTCTGTTTGGATGATCTTCTCCCTCGTTTTTGCCCCTTTCTTCCCCGGATGACTCATTCTCGCAAGCTGATAACGCTAACCTTTCAAGGTATATCTCAAGAGCTCTGATCAGTACTCTTGTGGTCATTGTGTCATGTTTTTCTAAAGTCCTTCAGCGCCTATTTGTTAACAATTCAGCAATTTTAGCAAAAATTTCATCACTCCGAGCAGGCGTGGCTGGTGCTGATGTAAACCTTGTAATGTCTTCCGGACTTGCTCCATAAACTTCTTGGAGGGCTTGGACATCTGCAGGCAAAGGCCCTGCCTTCTTGAGAGGTGGTTCTGACACCGCTTCCTCCACTTCACGATCGGTGAGTGATGATAGAGATTCTTTAGTGGACTTGTAGTCTTTGAATGTTCCGTCAAGGCGCCTCTTCCTGCTGTTAGCAACTTTGCACAAACTCGGGAAATGAACAGGTGCTAGCTCTCCATGTCCATCAAGTCTTAATGCCTTGAGATAAGGAAACATTGCTTCTGTGTGCATTGCAATCAAGCGGCGTTCTGCTTGCAGGAAAGCACTCATTTCACTTGCTACTCCTTTCAACATGCTTCCTCTTGAAAACCCTTCGTTGATAAACGCCTTCATCACAAGGTATGGTGTCATCTCTGCGTAGGTAGCAACAAGTTTAATCTGAGCAATAATCGTGCGCCCAGTAGGGCCCATAGATTCATGATTCTCAGGGTCGAGAAGAGTATTTAGTACATGAACGTCTACTCCTGTACTGATTAGCCAGTGGGCACCCTCCTTAAAGTCCAACAAGGTGCTCAGTTCAATAGCGGGAGGTTGTATACCTTGCTTCACAGTGATGTACATGGCATTTGAAACCAAGAATTGTTCACAGATCACTGACAAAAAGGATCACTCTATAAAATACATTGCAAATGGCAACTAGAGCAACAGCACAAGATAATGGGTTTTGGGAAACCAAGGGCAAGGAGAACAACACACCGGCGATACATACATATTTTTTTCAGTGTACATCAGGGGTACTCACACTTTTTCAGCATGTGGGCTACTTATAAAACAACCAAGTCCAAACGATCTACCTACCCATATTTTGATAGAAGAAATAAGGGACATTTACGTGATTATTCGCAAAAATAGGGGACACTTCATAAAATGCATCCAGACAAGAGTTCCTTCTCCCACCCTGACATCATTCCACAGATATTATCAGGCAGAATAAAAGCACACAAACCTTTCAGCTGCAAGGCCATTCATTGCTGATCAATGTGGCCAATGGAACATTAAAAAATGCATCCAGATAAGAGTTCCTTCTACCACCCTGACATCATTCCACAGATATAAACAGGCAAAATGAAAGCACACATACCTTTCAGCTGCAAGGCCAATCAAAGCTGATCAATGTGGCCATCCCCCTCAGCCACTTAATTCTGAGCTCCACCAACTATTGAACTGAACCAAACTTGGCATACAGGTCAACAGAAAATACTAGAGGGGATTGGAGGATTTTTAAAGATGATGGGATTTGCAATACATTCAATCACTTCAGCTCTGGGAGAGACCTCCTTCCTGGGTCCTAGATGGGTGCAGGGACAGCCCTCAGGAGAAGCACAGCATGCATCCATCGTCTGGTGCAGCCATGGCATCAGAGCCACCAGGCTGCTCCCCCAGGCAAGCAGCACCCTGGGTTGGAAAGGGGGGGGGAGAAGGCTGGTGCATGCTGCACACTCCCTCTCCACGCCTCTGGGCGCCACAGTGCCAGTCCAAGGAAGGGGCACACATCCAGGGCCAATGGAAGGAGAGCGCATGCTCTCCCTGCATTGGCCCTCTTTGCCCCAACTCTCCCCCGCGTTTAGCCAGGGCATGGGGAAAGGGAGCCCTCTTTCTCCGTGCCCTGGCTAAATGCGGAGGAGAGTTGGAACACGAAGGAAGAGGGCCAAAGCAGGGAGAGCGTGCTCTCCCTGCATTAGCCCTCTTCCTCTTTGCCCCAACTCTCCCCCGCATTTAGCCAGGGCACAGGGAAAGGGAGCCTTAACGGATTTATCCTTGATCAGCATTTCTTGTGGGGAATTACCAGTAACTTTCCCTATTCTGTTGCCATATTCTGCCCTTGGAAGAAGCCTTTTGTTTGAAATCACACTTAGAATAATTTTCCCACTCTGCTTCTAGAATTTCCTTCTCTGTGGTTCTGCCCCAGTTTGTTGGTCTTATTTTTAAACTTACCCTAGAAAGGTGGAACTTTACAGCTAATACAATTTTATGTTAAATATGTGTATCACAAGCAAAGCATACAAAAAAGCATAGAAAAAATATTTGTTAGAGCTACACAATTTACCCAAAAGATGGTATCATTTATTCCTAAATGAAATTGATGGGATTATGTGCTATCAGGGCAAGAGGAGAGCTGTTTCTCCTGATACAGATATGAGGCAAGTGACAAGCCCGATCTGGATCTCCAGATAAATCTAGCAGCTTATTAGACCTATAATTTTATAAAAGACATGACAGAACTAACCATAAATATCAGATTTTTTTCATGCTAATGAATCCCAGGTTTACTCAATGTGGTTTTGTGACGAAGTTTTCCACCTGTGAGATTAACATTGTGACAGTTTGAACAGAACAGTTGGAGCTTTATAGAAGCCTAAAGGTGCTTTGATTTTAGGGGAGCTTCCTTGACTGTTGCTCTCCAAGGTCCTGACCTTCCATGCCTAATTTATTTTATATCTGCTCTGTGTTCATTCAGCAGCATCACTGTCAATAGACCTGCTACGTGTTTCCCTTTTAGGGTTTCTGAAATGGCATTTCTATTCTCAGGCGCTGCCTTGCATTTTATAGACACTTTGAATTTGATGACTATCAAGGGTAGTTAAACAATATACAGTGGTAAAAATAGGTCTCTTTGCTGACATTAGATGTTTTCTAAAACTGTCTCTATAAATCTGATGAGTGAAAGCTATCCAAGCCTTTAAGATTCATGTTGTTCAGACAGCATTATCCATGCAGGAATGAAAACTCTGAAGAAGAGATTTTAATGATATAAGAGGCTTGCTGGATTTGAAGAATGACCCCTGTAATTGAATGAACTGGTTTTGGGTTTATTTTTCTCATCAGTGCCCAGACAACTACACCTTGGAAGGATCCGGAACAGAAAATGTAAGACTTCTGACTATGAATCTGATATTATCCAATATGTTAGGATTGGGAAATGCAACTTTTGGATGTTTGGTTTATCAAAAAAAGTGTAAGGAAGAACATTGTGATTTACTCTATTTTCCCCCAGAGGTTTATATTTATTATATACTAGCTTGGGGACCTGGCGCTGCCCGGGTTATTTCAGAAAGGCGTTGTATGCCAAGGTTGATCAGTTATTTATGTGGCTCACAGTGCTCTCAGGAAGTTAGTAAATGTACTGTGGGTCCCATCATCCATGGTCCATCCTCCTCAAAACTTCACCAGGGTGTAAAGTGGGCCATGTGGCCTCTGTGTGCCAAGCTTGGTCTTGATCTGTCATTGGATGAGGGTCGCAGCAGTCTTGGGAAGTGAGTGGAGGTACTTCAAGTCCCATCACCCATGGTCCAGCCTCCACCAAACTACAGTAGGTTGTAGAGGGGATCATGAAGGCTCTGTGTGCCAAGTTTGGTCTTTATCGGTCTTTGTTGGGGGTCACAGTGGTCTGTGGGAACGGAAGTGTTGGAAAGTTCTACAAATCCCATCATCCATTGTCTGTCCTCCCCCAAACCTCTTCAGGACGTAAAGGGGGTAATGGCGGTTATGTGTGCCAAGTTTGGACTTGATCAGTCATTGGATGAGGGTCACAGCGGTCTCAGGAAGTGAGTGGAGGTACTTCAAGTCCCATCACCCATGGTTCAGCCTACTCAAAACTGCACCAGGATGTAGAATGGGTCATGTGTGTGCCAAGTTTGGTCTGTATTGGTAATAGGATGAGGGTCGTAGTGGTATCAGAAAGTGAGTGAAGGTACTTCAAGTCCCATCATCAGTGGTCCATCCTACACAAAACTGCACCAGGATGTAGACTGGGCCATGTGGGCTCTGTGTGCCAAGTTTGGTCTTGATCAGTCATTGGATGAGGGTTGCGGCGGTCTCTGGAACTGAGTGGTGGTATTTCAAGTCCCATCATCCATGGTCTTCCCTTGGTTATTTGGGGTGCTGATTCAGAAAAAATTGCATTGAATAGACCCCATCAGCTCTAGTTGTTTATACAGAACATATGCCATCCTGTAATCGCCATCTGCTAATCTAGAGCTGCGGACCTGACTTTTGGTCTTGCTGCTCACCAGTGGCCTGTGGCCCACAGGTTGGGAAGCACCGATACAGATGTTTTCTAGAGAAAGAATGCACCAATACTTGCCATTCTCTGGCAAATGAACCTGTTTTGCTTCTGGCCATCTCTTGCTTCCCTTGTCTGCTCCTGAAAATGTATTCACATGGTGTTAACAGTAGTATTGACAGCTTGGTAAATCAAGGGAGTGCTGTGCATGTATTGAGTTCAGTGAGGCACACTTATGAAGACCTAACGCCCCATAAGGATTTTCACATAATGTTTTTAACTGTTTTCCATTTTACTGATAGGCTAATTCCACTTTAATTTTTTATATGATATAACATTTTAGCTATGCTTTTAAAACTGCTTGTGCTCAAAAAGTAGGAATAATAATAAGCATAATAATTCTCATCGATATTCCTTTGGCCACTGCAGAATTAAGAACTCAACTGCCCTATTTTCACGGAGCCATAATTATAAAAATGATCTCAGACTTTCATTGGCTTGGCAGCATACCTTGTGAAGTTCAAGGATATACCATCCTGGAGGTCCTTGTTAGTGAGGAGGAGTGGACAATGAATTTTAAGGGGGAGGGGAATACATAAATAACATTGTGTAGAGATGTGAATATCAAATCCAAGATATTTTCCACACATCACATCCCCAGTAGAAAGCAATATGCTATATCAGAAGTTAGGTTGCCTTGGAGTGGGGGGAATCCATCTGTTAATCCCAGAAGCATCCCAGAATAGTAGCGGTGGGCCTCAAAACTCAGGAGAGAGAGGAAAAGAAGTGAGTTGGACACGTGTCTGACTTTGTACATATTGGCAGGTGGTATGAGTTTAGTTGCATTTAAGTAGAAATTTTTATTTAGTTATTTTGGTCAAATGGTTCAAAGAGTCCAACGAGCATTTTGGATGACACTGAGCATTTTCGTTACTTTTTGTGTGTGTTAAGTGAAGAAAGAAGGATGAAAGTGAACTGGAGAGAGAAAGCAAAACTTCAGTCATTGAGGGAAGGAAACAGCATGGATACTCGGTTTTGAAGTAAGAGTGTGCTGCATGTTTGTGCGTAAGAAGGATTAATAATTGTAGCAAGGAAGGTCACCCAGGAGAACAATGGCTTGATTATGCAGCTAATCAAAGAAATCAGGAAGGCATTTATTTCTGGAAGCTTTATCTGCTATTGTTTCCTCCATGGCCCTTGAGAAGAATGCATCCCTGGCTCTTGAGAACCGGATAATTATAAGAAGGTGTGAACACTGTCCTCCCTTATCTTGAATCCTTCTGTATTTGTCAGGTTAAAGGACAGTTTGTTTTTACATGTCTCCACTTCACTGAAAGGAAAGCTGTGAATTCAAAACAGTAACACATTGTTTCTATGTAAAAAGAACCGAGGGTTCTTCAGAATCTTAAATGTCGAAAACCACATTTAGGGCAAGAACATGTGGAGGTTTTCTGTGGTGCTTTTTAATGAAGGCAAAAGGGTTTGAATTAGAAGATTCAACTCACTGCCTTAAAAATGTTACAAACCTTGACCATTTAATAAAAAGCCATTAGTAACTCAACAACAAAGTATAGAATCCTAATATCTTTAGAACCCTAAGTATCCTAGAAAATTCCATGAGCCTGTTGAATTGCTTGCTTTTTCAAAGCTCAATGCAAAGAGAGGGGACAAGAGTGGAATTTTATATAGAAGTATATAAAGGTGGAGAGGTGCCATACTTTGTTGAACTTCAGGCTGGGAGATCAGAGGACCATTCAAACTTAAACACTGATAGTGCGATATTCTACTTAATTGCCAGAATAACATCCTGTGGATTCCTGGGATTCATAGCTTAGTGAAATACTAAAGCTTTCTAGCAGATAATTCTAAGTGCCCCTCTCTGAACTGCATATGCCAGGATTATGTAGGATGTTTGGTGGCGCAATGGGTAAAACCATTGAACGGTTGAATCTGCTGACCTGAAGGTTGGCAGTTCAAAGCCATGGGTGAGCTTGCACTGTTAGCCCTAGCTCCTGCCAACTTAGCAGTTTGAAAACATACAAATGTGAGTAGATTAATAGGTGCTCATGCAGACATGCTGGCAAACACAACCATTAGTGTCTACAGTCAACAAGCTCCTCAGCTTGGAAATGGAACAAGAGCACCTCCCTATGGCCAAAGTTGAGCAGCGCCTCCAGAAGCCAGAGATGAAAGGGGAAGCCTTTACCTTTATTCTCTTTATTTCTATGTCATTGTAATTTCATTGTATTCAAGGCATTGAATGTTTGCCTATCTTTGTATGTTGTAATCTGTTCTTAGTCCTGTCAGGGAGATAAAGTGTAATACAGTGGTCCCTCATTTATCATGGGTCTCCCATGATAAGCCAAAATCCGCGAAGTAGGGATGCTCTATTTATTTCAATATTTATACATTAATTTAGCAGGTATACACTATTTTAAGTCTTTATACACTTAAAATAAAGTGAAGGAAAGGAAGGAAAGGTCCTTCAAGGCTGGAGAAAGGGAGAGAGGACTAAGGAGGGAAAGTGCATCGGAGAGCGCCGGTGGCAAAACCCCACAAAACAGTGAAAAAACCATGATATTTTTAAAAAATATATATATTTTAAATTATTATTATTATTATTATTATTATTATTACTACTACTATGTTTCTATAAGAGTTCGAATTGAATATAGAGTTATCACTGTGTAGTTTGAATGGGACCCTGGATTTATAATCTGCCTTATTTTTCAAATTGACTGGAAATTTTATCACTGTTGACTTGAGCTGTGGGGACTGTGTTGAATCCTCAACATTTGGTCATTAGCTCACCAGTGTCAGAATATTTATGTTCTCACCAGAGTTACTTTGTTGACTGCCACTATTGTTTAGTTTTATGTATTTGTAATAGGTAGAATATATATTCATTTGTACCTTGAATAGAAACGATTGAAAGTTATGTTTGTGCTTTACCTGAAGAATGATAGGAAGGCTGCCCCACTAGCTATATTATAATATTCCCAGTATTTATTATGATAAAAGGTGAGCATCTGAAGGCTACAATCTGGTTAGTTATGTCCCAAATATATGTGATTCCTTATTTGCTCCTGCTGATATTTTCCTGCCATGTGTTCCTTCCCTTATTCAGGAAAAAGCCATTTGCAATCTACTCTATACTGTCATCCCAAAGTAGTCAATTTGGGGAAGGAAAGGGTTTGCTGTCCAAGGTCCTGACATGCCAGTCTGAGGCTACACTGAGAAATGAAAAAAATGTCTTGTGCTATGTTAATGATATATACTCTTGCCTTCAGCTAAGCAAGCAAAATTAACTGCTAAATAAAACATGCATGGTCTCCAGTTAACCTGAAACACACATACCTTTCATTTGAGTTAAAAGCTAACGGCTCCATTGCCCTCTTCAATTTTGTGTCACCACAATTTTGTTTCTCTAGAATATTAAAACATTTCAGTGGGTGAATGGACTGTGGTTCCAGAATTGGTGACAGTCCAGCTACATGATCGTTTTTGAACATAATTCTATTATTCAAAAATATGTAAAGAATTATAACTTCTATAATGATACTTGAAAATTGAATTGAGGAGGAGTGCCTGATTCTTGCTGCCCAAGAACAAGCCATTAGAACCAATGCCATCAAAGCCAGAATTGAAAAGTTGACAACAGATTCCAAGTGTAGACTCTGCAAGGAATCACACAAAATGATGGATCACATACTCAGCTGCTGCAAGAAGATCACGCTGAAGAACTATAAGCAGAGGCATAATATATTTGTTCAGGTGATTCACTGGAACTTGTGCCACAAATACCATCTGCCTGTGACAAAGAACTTATGGGATCACAAGCCTAAAAAAAGTCAAACTAGCCTGGGACTTCCAAATTCAGACTGACAGAGTTTTGGAGCACAATATTCCTGCCTTTTACAATTGTGAAGAAAGCAAAGTATGGATCCTTGATGCTGTAATCCTGCCTGAAGGCCTCTCTGTTTCCTGCTTTGCTAACATTGGAATGTTATAATTCAGCCACAAACTTTCCTCATAAGTTTTGATCTTAGCAAATAGAATATGTCTCTTTTGGGAGGAATGAGAAGACAGGGGTTCCATTTACACCTCTTTTACAATGTTAATGTTGTGATAAACTCTGGTGGATGTCTCTCTCAAAATGTGGAACATGTTATTTTGAGAGACCAGGGTACAGATAGAGGACTAATGTTTATCAGCATTCAGAGAACTGACAGAAAAAGATGATTCCCCCCAGACAGGAGTCATTGAAAGTTAACGGCAGGGTTCTTTACACTTTTTGTCTTGTTGATGTTGTTGTGTGCCCTCTGGCCATTTCCAGCTTATGGTCACACAATCAGAAAAAAACACAACTAATTCTGCAATTTATGCTTATGCTAGCATTGCTCCCAAATAGTTTCCAGCCAAAAGTGGGGCTTAACTTGTTTAGGTCTGCAGTTATTGAAACATTCAGGTGGATTAATCTCTTAACTACATAGGTATTTATGTTAAGTGTTTTGAATTTCTTTTATAATTCATCGGTAGTACCTTATTTAGGGGCAATTATGGGAAGAGACATAAGAAATTAGTGAAATCAATTTGAACGGCATCATTAAAAGACTTTTTTCTGCTGTCAAGTACTACAAAATGTACATTGTAAATGCTCATTTATAGCAGATTATGGCTGCTGGTAGGTAACAAGATCCTGGAGAGTGATCGAATCTGGCAGTGTGAAACATATTTGAATGGAATCTAAATATTTATTTTGAGTACAAAGTGTGCTCGTGGGCCACATAAACTATGGTATGATTTTCCAAGCTTATTAGAACATTTCATTTTTTTCACATTGGCAAATATTTGTGAAGCAGTGTGTACTATCCACAATTAACAACAGAGCGAGGGAAAGTTCAATATCATAAGTATTTATTTTTGTTCTCTTCTTTATTTCTTTGTTTGTTGGCTATTCAACTGAATTTGAGTTAGGAGACCAATTTCATCCTCTGCTTATTGTGATACAAGTGTACACATCATATATATTTGCCCAAATGGTAAGGGCAGTTATGAGAGAAAGCACTTGAGATGAAAATATGGTCACAGGAATAGTATTCCTGGTTTTAAAGGACAATCTTCCTTACTGGTGGCATATTGTTGGCTATCATCCCTGACTGCACAAGTCTCCAGTCCTCAATGAGTAGCTAGACTAGATAGGATAGCAATCCTGTGCCATCCTGTTGAATGGAAGCTTATCCTGGCTCACTACACATAAGTTTCCGCTGGTTATTAAGTTTATTTCTAGTACTCTGGTATTACATTTATGGTGAAATCACCTCAACTGAGGGTTATTTTGAGCCTGTTGTTTATTCATTCAGTTGCTTCCGACTCTTCGTGACCGCATGGACCAGCCCACGTCAGAGCTCCCTGTCGGCCGTGGTCATCCTAAAGCAAAACTAAAGGTCATATTACTGCAAAAGTATCCCAGTCAGCAAATCATATAAGTAACCCCAGCAGATTGCCAGTATTATCAATATAAATGTGATAAGTAAATATCAACACAGCTCAGTTTTGCTTTAGGCTCCATTCTGGAAGGCATGCATTGGTAACATAATATAAGGCCAGCGTGGGACAGACTATATTTGCAGTGTATTTACCCTAATTTGGGGTTAAATACTTGGTGCCACATGGTGTTGATACATTCATATACACTTCTTGCATTATCCTATGTCACTCTTTTAGGTTTTGCTACTTGTGTTTTGTTGTGTACTTGATAAGGAACCCCACTGTGTGTTGTGTGGCCGTGGTCATCCCCCAGCTCCTTCAGAGTCAAGCCAGTCCCTTCAAGGATACCATCCATTCATCTTGCCCTTGATCAGCCTCTTTTTCCTTTTTCCTTCCATTGTCCCCAGGATCATTGTCTTCTCCAAGCTTCCCTGTTTTCTCATTATGTGGCCAAAGAACTTTATCTTTGCCTCTAATATCCTTCCATCCAGTGAGCAGTCGGGCTTCATTTCATGAAGTCTGGACTTTGAGCCTAACAGCTCAGATTCCCCAACAGCTTCTGACAGCCCCAACTGTCTTTGATAAAAAGAGACTAGGCTCCTGACTTTAACCCTTTCAGTACTCATTCCCAAGAATCTCCTTGTCATGTCTCTTCTCCAAACCATGTTCAACTTACCTCCTGAGCAGTTCTTCCTGGCACTATGTTTTTGGACTTTTCCTTCTGTGCTTTGACTTCCAAAGTTGAAATGACTTTAGGGTGGAGGGATTCTTGTGAACAAAGGAAAATCTTTTCTTCTATCAAGATATTCATTAAAGTTTCAGTATTGGTGTAATAAAGTGAACAAAAGAACTGCATTCCACAGGAGATCAAGATGGTTTTCTAAGCATTGTAAATTATATACTGCCTGGAGATATGCGGAGCTATCTGTTGGCCTTTTAAGGCAGTCTTGAATTTGAAGGACTGAAATAAAATTCACATAATGCTGCTTAATATTCCCATGGCAGAACATCTGATAAACTAAGCAATATCAGGCAGAACCTGTTCTTTTATCATCTTTGGCATGGCCATTTTCTACACCGTAAAATGGTGAGTTAATTAGCAAATTCCAATGTGTTTTGTGACAAAGAGAGTCTCACTCTATCGTTCTTTCATGTTCTTCTTCTTTTATGGGAAGGAAAAGCATAAATCTGCATGAGTGTGCATGAATAAATGAAGGAAAAGATTGAAGCCTAAGGTCTGTGAGCACAGTGGGGCTTTGCTGTTAATGGCTGTACAACATCTTCTGCTCCCAGGTAGTTGACATGCCAACCTACTGTGGGCGGAATAAATAGTCAGAACTATACCGAAATGGTCAAAAACATGTTTCTTGAATGTCAGAAAAATCTGGCAAAGTGATTTCTAATGGATAAGAATATTCACAATATAGGACATAATGTGCAAAATTCACATTCTCATGTGGTTCCATGAGAAAATAGGATTTTTTGTGTACAAAACGTTGTTGCATTTTTGTATGCATTTTTGGTGCAGAATGAATCCCTGACTATCCATAGTTTTTTAAAGGCATATTAGACAAAGACATTCTTGCAACAGGAACAAAATTGCCAAAACTGCACGTTGCTTCTTTCAAGACAGAAGTGAAGCAATATATTCCTACTACCTTCCTAGCAGTTTCATTTAATTTAAAGTTTACCATACCCTTCTCAGAAATTTTAGGACATCTTACAAGGGAATATTCCATAAAAAAATCCATGTTGGTCATGTGATAAAATATTTGGAATTCAGTCCATCTCATGAAAAGGAGACATTTGCTCATTTTTACTGATCTTGGATCACCTAGTGATCAAGAAATAGTTTTCTCAGATCTACAGAGATACTTACCTCAACAAGCAAAAGTCCAAAAATGGCAGGCTAAAACCTGGAACCTCAATCCATGGCTGATAATCAAATGAGAGACTCCCTCCTGGGCACACAGAAGACTGGGAGGCTTGGAAGACATTGAACAGGCTGTGCTCTAGTACCACGAGATGCAGGGCCAACCTTAAGAAATGGGGCCACAAAGTGGAGTCCACAAAATGCGAGTGGAGAAGAGAAAACCACAGACCATCTATTGCAATGCAGTCTGAGCGCTGCCATATGCACAATGGGGGACCTTCTTATAGCAACTCCAGAGGCACTCCAAGTGGCCAGCTACTGGTCAAAGGGCATTTGATATAATGCTAAGTTTCTAAACTTTGGGTTTTAAAAAAATACATTACAACTGTATTGTTGGTTCGCTCCTGATACCATAAATAAATACCTTCTGATCCTGTTAAAGACCACTCTTGATCCCTATACAGCTGATTTTTATAATATTTGGGTGTATTTAATCTTTCCAGCCATGTCTTCAAAGGATGGCATTGTAACTCCATTTGCACATTTCTGCCTACACAGTCTCACAGCAGTGTGCATTTGCGTTATCGGGAATCTGCTTTTAACTCCTATGGGATTCTTAACGGGGACTGAATTGATTTTTAAAAAAGAGTTTGATTTTCACATTAAAAGCTGTGACTTTGCTGGGACAGGATGTTGATCTGCATTATGTATATTCCTTCTGTTTGATTCTAGTCTATGAAGAAATATAAGTGTGTGTGTGTGTTTAAGTAAAAGGTTGTCATTTTGAATACACAGAATGTTTGGACAAAGGAAAAAGGTGGGGAAGAATATGCTACCAGTGTAGAAGACATGAGGTGTGTTCACCATGTATTTGGCAGCATTTAAAGCAGGCTGCTCAACTTTGGAACTGGAGGTCCTCTAACAGATTCCTAAATTACTTCTTACTACTGCTTCTTTTAACAATATTCTTCACAAATGTGGTATTAGAATTAATTAATTCTGTGTAGGTGCACCTTTAGGCTCCTTCTACTCTGCAGATTATATGCAGATTATATGGCAGTGTAGATTCATGTAATCCTGTTCAGATAAAATAATGTGGATTATTGGCTTTGATAATCTGGATCAGGGGTGCCCACACTTTTTCATCATGCGAGCTACTATATGAACAATCAAGTTGAAAAGATCACCTGTTGTGCATGTGAGCGTGCGCGCACGTGCGCGCACATGCTCCTACTGCAGCCTTCCGTCCGCATGGGGCTTCTTTCTTGCCTGCCCACGAACTCGCCGCCACACGCACCCAGGAAGGGGATCCTCCTTGCCTGCGCATGCGCTCTCTCTTAATGTCTTCGTTGCCTTCCTCCTTCCTGCTGCATGCTTTTGCGAAGCAGGAAGTCCCCATCCCATCTTGCTTCTTGCGTGCATAGCAAGCCCCTCCCACGCACGCAGCAGGAGGGTATTTATAGGCGCACCCGCCAGCGCTCCGGCCATATATAGCTTCGGCGGCTGCTCGGAAGGCGCAGGGCTGGGAAGAGGGGCCGCCTGGCTGCTGCCTGGGCCAGGAAACTCAACCGAGAGAGGGACCCACGTGAGGCTGGAGCCTCCCCATGGCAGCCTCCCCCCTCCCTCCTCCCTCGAGGCTTCCTTACCTGGGCAGGAGAAGGAAGAGTGGAAGAGGTGCTTCCCCAAAGTGACAGATGCAGTGGGGGGGGGGGCGCCCTTCCTTCCTTCCTTTCGAGGGTGGCACTCAGAAAGGACACCCAAGTGGACGGCTGGCAGGAAGGAGGACCCCTCCCACTGGTGGCAGTCCATGCCCACGGGAGAGAGAGAGAGGGGGGGGGGTGGCTCTTCCTAGCCGGCTTTAAAGAGCCTCTCTCTCTCTCTCTCTCTCTCCCCCCCCCCCCCGGGCCCTCGCCGCCTTTCTCCTTCGAGGGCGAGGGAGGGCAAGGCAGAGAAAGGCGACGAGGGCACAAGCAGCAGCAGCAAGTGGAGTCTCCATCCCCGCAGCCCCCTCCTCCTCGGGTTCAGCCCCAGGAACATGGCAGAGCCCTCCCTCCTCGCCCCCAACCAAGGAAAGAAAGCAGCCCCACACAGCTCGCTCGCCCAGGTCTCGGGTTGGAATGGGAGTCCTGAGGGCAGCAGCAGGGTTTGCGGCGGGGCTTGCTTGGCTTTGCCCCACTTTGCCCGGCCTCCTTCGCCTCTTTCTCTCTCTCTCTCTCTCCCTCTCTCCTTCCAGCGCCTGCCTGCCTGCCAAAAGGATCCGAAAAAGTTCTCCGGATTTCTTTCTTCTCTCCTTGGCTCTCTCTCTCTCACACACACACACATTCCCTCTCTCCCTCCCACAGCCTCACATCCTATCCATGCGCGTGCCTTCACCTTGCTCCCCCCCCCCCAGCAGCAACCAATGGGCGGTCATGTCACCACACTGTGTGTGGCAAGACGAGCACCAGGGCCCGCCCACTAAAGCCTCATTTTGGCAAAGGAAGCCCCGCAAAGGCAGCGGCAGGAGCACACGTGCGTGCACATGGCAGGAGCGCGCCATCCGGCTGTTGAGGCCCAAAGATCACCTGGAAGAGGGCCGAAGATCACCTAGGTGCTCCCGATCACCATAATGAGCACCCCTGATCTGGATCATGTGGCAACGTAGAAAGGGCCTCTGACAGTTCTGTACGTGCTTCATGTCAGCTGTTGATTTACAGTATGTTGTCCTCTTGAATTTCATAGGGTTTTCTTAGACAAGGGATACTCAGAGATGTTTTTGCCTGTTGTATAACTTCTACATGAAGCCGTTGGGTGAGATCATTCAGAGTTTTGGGGTTTGATGCCATATGTATGCAGATGTCATCCAACTTCACTACTCCTTTTCACCAGATGACATAGAGGCTGTCCAGGTCATGAACCAGTGCCTGACTTCTGTGATGGTCTGAATGAGGGCAGACAAATTGAAGTTGAATCCAGCCATAACAGAGGCACTCCTGGTCAGTCACAAGGCTGAAGAGGATATAGGGTTACAGCCCATGCTGGATGGGGTTACACTCCCCTTGAAGGTGCAGGTTCACAGCTTGGGAGTTCCACTGGATTCATCGCTGAACCTCAAACCTCAGGTTGCATTGCTAAGGGGACTTTCACACAATTACAACTTGTGTACCAATTGCACCCATACCTTGGGAAGTCGGACTTGGCCACAGTGGTACACAGTCTCATTACATCCAGGATAGACTACTGTAACATGCGCTATGTGGGGTTGCCTGTTTGGAAGTTTTAAATAGTCCAACATGAGTCACCCAGGTTAATAACTGGGGCAGCATACAGGGAGCACTCATCTCCCATGTTGTGCCAGCTCCACTGGCTGGCTGCCAGTTTGCTACCAAGCACAATTCAAAGTGCTGGCTTTGGCTTATAAGGCCTAAATGGCCCTGTCCCAGTTTACCCATCAAAACATATCACTCTCTATGAACCATCAGGGAGACTAAGTTTCTCCGGGAGGTCCAGTTCTCGGTCCCGCCACCATCACAGGTGTGATTGGCAGGGATGAGAAAGTAGGCCTCCTCAAGGATTGCCCCTTGGCTATGGAACTACCTCCCTGGTGAGATTAGATCAGCCCCTCCCATCTCCCCTTCAGAACCAAGGGACCAAGCCTTTTGGACAGGTAATAATAGGAAACCCAACCCTGCTGACTAGATCCGGTATAGCTGTTTGAGATGGTTTTAAACCATTGATTTTCAAGTTGATACAACTGATTTTAATGGTTGTGCATATGTATAGTTTGTTTCAAGTTCTGGCATTGGATGTTTACCATATATATGTTGTGCTCTGCCCTGAGTCCCCTTTGGGGTGAAAAGTGTGGAATATAAACGATTTAAATAAATAAGTAAGTAAATAAATACTTTCTTTGAAATATACCCTACAGCACCTGGCATTCTGTGGTGGTCTTCTATCCAAATACTAACCAGAGTGAAGGCTACTTGGCTTCAAAGTTCAAACAGGATCTAGTGCCTTTCTTTAACCCATCTTTACTCAGCTCTGAACTAACTGTTCATCACAAATGCATAACAATTGAGGGCTGTCAGTTAAAATGCCATTCAAACACTGAATTGATTAATGATCATGGATCATTGGACACCTCCAACATTCCATATTCTCATCCCCTCTGAATACATCATGCTCCTGATTTCATATAACACATAAGTGGACATAATGCATTCCCTTATTTTCTATGGAGAGAGAGATCTAGGATGCCAGGCAGCCCCAGTTTGCTGTTATCTCAGTACCAATTTATTTTCCCAAGATAGTCATTACCCTCCCATGAGCAGTGACATCCCTTTAGCCAAGTCTGTTAAGTTATGTGACATATTTATGGTTTCCAAAAGAGGAAGACAGATTTTTAAACAGAACTGGGAACAGGTAGTGAGCTGAAGTGAGAGTTTATGGAATATTAGGCAGAGGGGGGGCGGAAGGGAACTTTCCTACTGATAATGTGCACAAGTTGGAATTCATGGCAACATTAATGAAACTCTCTCTAAAATAAAACTTTTACCTGCACCATTAATATTTTGGGTTTATAGAAATGCAGTCACAGTTATTCTTTTGCTCTAGTAGGAAAGGAAAGCATTATATTTTAGTTACCATTCCAATGTAGAGGAAATTAAAAATGTATTGCAAAGGTGGAAAGAAGTTTGAATATTTAATGTAAACTTTTATGAGAAATTTAAAGACTGTGTTTTGCATATGACTCAGCAGAAAACTTGACTGTGTATCTACATTTTCAGCCTTCTTCTGCAACGCTTGGTAGATCTAATGCCCTGATAATTTGTCTGTACTGCATTTGGGATCTTTAATAAGAAACCTCCATATATAAATATTTTATGTGTCCTTTTTATTTTAAATTGTTCTACCTTCCATTCCTTCTCTCCATGCCCACCTTTTCACTTCCAGTCCCTCACCTAATCAATGGTGCTTCCCCATTGCGTTGAATTTGAAGAGCAAATAACTCTGTTCATTAAACTTAGCACCTGAAGAAGAACTAATGGATAGAGGCAAGGAATTGAGAACCTGTACTGCTTAGTTCTGTGATTCACTGTTGTCCAACATGTTTTTAAAACATTTTTTACCATGATGTTCTATGCTCCAGTCACCAAATGAGCCAGGAAACAGATGACTGTAAGGCAAGAGCTGCCTGGTAGTTAATCCAGTCCAGGTCAGTCACGGACTGTTCAGCAAGATGAAAAAGAGAAACAAGAGTGAAGTCCAGAAGCCATTACAAGTCAGTAATCCAGATAAAAGAAGCCAGCAAAGAATAAAATACAGAATCATCCTCCATTGTAGCCTGTCAAGAGAATAGAAATGTCAATAACATTGCTAGTCACCAAGATAGGTTGGTAGTAAGGATAATGATCCGCTCTCAGAAGACACCAAGCACTTAGTAAGTCAATGTTTTTTTTAATTTTAATTGATGCTGGGATCTGCATACTGTGTCCTTATCTCTTCCATAGTATTTGAAGTACAGAGGAGGGTCTTAAGCATCTGCCATCTTCTGCTGGGGAATAGTCCCCTCAACTGCCTCATCCTCAAGCTTCTCAGGCTGAATCTACACTGCCCTATAATGCAAAAAACATGAGATTTCCAAGTGTGGGAATATAGCAGTTTTGAGCCGAATATCCCCTTCTTTGAATGTATGTCCCTGCAATTGGAAATCACTTGATTTTTTTTATCTAGGTTTTAGATATTTATTCCTGATAGTTCAGTTCCTAAAAAGGTGACACTTGAGTAGAAGACAAAAACTTTGTTTGTGTGCTAGAAACTGCATGAAACATGTGGAGGGCACAGTTTCTCTGGCCAAGAGAAAGAATGCAACTTTTGGAGTTATTTACTGCAGTATATCTGCATTTCTTTAAAAAAAAAAAACCTGCCAAGGTTTCCGGTGCAAGTCCTGTGGCGGCCATCTTGGGAGCCTCTAAATATTGCAGCAGAACATCAAGTCTGCACAATGGAGGCAGAAATCCCGGGACCAACAGGTCTGTATATGGACTTATTTTGAAGTCCTGAGATTTTTGCCCCTGTTTGAAACTTGTGATTAAGTGCTGTCTGGAAGCACCCCCATATAATCAAGTTCGGAATTCAAATTCCCAGGATTAGAAAACCATTCTTCATATAAGTTACACCCTTTTTGATGGTATTTCGTGTTAAAGTCAGTAAGCTTTACAGTATTTTTTTTAAAAAATGTATTGTGTTTACTTTTTCCATGCACCTCTATGTACACAATCTATCCTAAATTGTTTCATATATACGTATCAATAAGAATATGATTTAGATGTAAGGGATCTCTTGTGTTAATTTCCACAAATGTTTTGGAGTGCTTCAAATCCCCTGGGAGATGTAAGCAACAATTTATTTTCTGTAGGCTTTAACTAAAATAGTGTACGTCTCATATTGCTACTTAAGGATACAGAAGGAGTCGGTTGCAGCAAAATGATTTTTGAATAATTGTGTTCCCTAGCTTAATTTGAGTAAATGAGACCAACCTGTTCTTGAGTCTCAAGCACAAACAGCACTAGGTTTGCATGTCTGTAGGTGAACAACCATTTAGCATTTCTTTCTTATCTTCTTAACAAAAATATGATATTGCAGGAAGTTCTGTGTCCATGATAAATCTTGAGGCTTCTGAAGTGTGTTTCCAGCCTGCCTTACTTTTATCATCCTGGAAAGAAGTGACAAGTGGAGTGCTGCAGGGCTCTGCTCTGGGTCCCATGCTGTTCAACATTTTTATTAATGACTTAGATGAAAGTTTAGAGGGCATGCTTATCAAGTTTGCAGATAACACCAAATTGGGAGGAATACTCAAGAAGTCAGAATCAGAATTCAAAAGCACCTCAACAGATTAGAGAGCTGGGCCAAAACTAACAAAATGAATTTCAACAAGGCAGAAAGAAATGAAATGCAAAGATACAGAATGGGCGATGCCTGGCTCAACAACAGTGAAAAAGATATTGAAGTCTCTGTGCACAACAAGTTGAGTGTGAGCCAACAGTGTGATGCATCCAAAAGAGTCTAGTGTCTAGATTAAGGGAAGTCATTGTGCCTCTGTATTCTGCTTTGGTTACACCTGATCAATTCTGGGTACCAAAATTCACAGGGGATATTGAGAAGCTGGAAGGTGTCCAGAGGAGGGCAACTAAAATGATCAAAGGTCTGAGGAGCATCGTAAATAATTAGGTATGTTTAGCCTCCAGAAGAGAAGTTTGAGAGGAGACATCATCAATCCAATGGAACCTAGGGTTCTAATGACAGGAAAGGAGATTCCACCTGAACACTAGGAAGAACTTCCTGACTGTACAAGTTGTTCAGTAGTGGAACTCTCTGCCTTGGATTTCAGTTGAAGCTCCCCCCCCCCCCCATTAATTGTGCTTTTCCTACATGGCAGAGTCTGGACTGGATGGCGCATGTGGTCTCTTCCAACTCCATTATTCTATAATTCTATGTTGCAGATTCAGAAGATTGTGTAGAATTAGGTTTTGAAATTTAATCCCATAAAAGGCCAAGTGTGTGTGTGTAGACATTTCACATAGGATTGGGTTAGATGGACCTTGTGTCATACTCTTCAGTGTCTGGCACTTACATTTCTTAATCACTGAACACAGTTATAGTCCAGACTTTGATCACTTAGCAATTAAGAGAAACCAAAACACTGGAAAGACGGAGAAAGTATATATGAGTACTAGTTTACCGGTGCCAACCATGTTTAAGAATATAGCACACTCTTAAATGTCTAGAAAGCTTTCGAGTCTCTGATAACTGCTAGGGTGAAAAGACTTCTGTAAAAGATTAAACAGGTTTGTCTTCTGCTGTTGCGGAGACTAGGAGTGCATCTTCAGTGTAGAATTAATTTGGTTTGACAACACTAACTAACATAGCTAATTTTTATTATGACCTGGGGCAGTTTGGTAAACTATTTCACAGAGAAGGCTATCGAAGAACTACAAGTCCAATGATTTAGCATTGAGCATCAATTCTACATTGTAGATGTAGGGTGAGAAAAATTCTACTTAAGATTAGCAAGAACTTTGGAATGGTAAGAGTGATTCAAAAGTGGAATATACTGCATTAAATAGTGAGGTTTTCTTTCTTTAAGGAGAGGTTGGATGGTCATTTTTCAGAAATACCAAAAATTTGCACTAGATGCCCTTTGTGTTTCCTTCCATGGGTCTTTGTTTCCATATGCGTTTTAATGAGATAGGGGCTACATAAGCTTTATATTCAATAAAATGTTAAATGGCACTATGCACATTCATAATTGTAAAAAAAAGAGATTTTCTCCATTATGTGCAAGCTTTATGGCTTGGAGATACATTCCATGTTTGTGGTGTTTAACCAATGTAAACTCCCATGCAACCTGATCCCATATGACTCCAGCAGTCAGCGCAGTGAGGTTGTCAATGCTTGACCTAGAATGCTGGAGTCTCTGATCAGGAACCAGGAGTTAAACTACTCTATCCTGTTCTAGTTGAGCAAGAATCCCAGACTAATCTTGAATGTTCTGTAAGCCTTGTTGCTAAGCTCATGCATGTGAAATGGGACCTGTTTAAATGGAAGACCCATGGAATAGGGGAGGAGAAAAGACAGGTGAGATGAGCTGAAACAAACTGTTAGTCAAGCTGAAGAGAAGTAAGAGGAGAAGAAAGGGGTGGTAATAGAGGCTACAAAGGTAAGCAGATGAAGAGGATTATAAGAAAGAGTCCTAGTTCAATGGAGCTTCTTCTTGAATGTCTGCATTGGTTAGTAAGGAAAGTTGGGTTTATTAAAAGTGTGCATCATATCTCACAGCCCAAAGGATTTGCAAGGAATTTGCAAGACAATAAAGGACACAAAATGCAATAGCATATTCATGGAAAACATCCTACATAACATAAACACGCAAACACATCCCACATCTAGGATAGGTGTGAATTAGAAAATCTGTTGTTATTCATTCAATGTTACACTTTGCTTTTAAAAAAAATCTAGCCAGACAGTACATAATATTTTGTCTCTATTTTATTAATCTCAGACAGGATTGTGCTTCAGTCTCTCTTCCTTCTTTGTCTCAAACTCGGTGTTAACTTTACTTCCAAGTTTGGCTATAGCTAACCTTTGTGTATACAGTTTCTCTGAAACCTAAACATAAATTATTTTTTCTATGCCTCCAAACATCAGATAATGTTTCATCATGACACCTACAAGAACTCTGAAACCCATTTGCCTGTTGGCAGAGACCAAATTCTCCTGGCCCATCATATGGAGGAATCAGCACACATGTCTGTCATTTCCGCTGTAAGTCTTGTGTTGTTTGTAAGATACCGCAGCTGGAATTCTGTTGCTTTGTCCCAAGTGAAGAATCAGTTGTTGATTAGTAGGTCCCATAGATTTGATGGGTCTACTCTAATCAGGACTAGCAACAGAATTGAAGGCCAAGGATGCATATGTGCAATGTGTTTGGTTTGGTTTTCGCCAACCATCTATTCTCCACAAGGGGCAACATGGTTGTCCATGTCTCTTGAATCATCCTGAAGGCAGTATGCCTCTGAACATTAGTAGCCAGGGAACACGAGTGGGAGGTTGCTATGACATTCATGTCCTCCTTTTAGGCTTCCTGCATACATCTGCTGGCCATTGGAAGAGCAGAATGCAGGACTAGATAAACCTTTTATCTGAACCAGTACAGCTCGTCTTATATTCCCATCTGTGATGTAAGTGTTCTGACATTCATTCTGTTTACGATGGCTGTGCCAAATATACCTTCCTTGTCTGGAGACTATGGGACTTTTCACTGGACTGAATGCTTCAGGTCAAAGCTATCTGCTCACCTTTGCAACTGTTTTATAACTCTTTATAGCTCAGGTGGGACGGGGGATTTTTCACGACTGAACGCACTAAAGAGTCCCCATTGGCATCATGCTAATTTCATTTGCAGCCCATCCTTGCTGATTTGGGATGGAATTAATGTTTTGTGGGTCTGAGTTAGGATAATGGGAGATAAACTATCATGCCCTGTGGTGATTTTGAATTGTTTCTACGTGTCTGGGGCAGAAATAATAGCCACTATAAGATATGATGGGTATCAAAATTTGGGAGACTTCCATGGGGCTTCATTGTCTAGAAAAGGACTTCCAGGCTATAGACGGCATACTCTTTTTCCACCCTTGATGTACAGTAATGTAAGTTTTAACTCATTACTCTTGGAATGACACACATATAAGTGGTGTTTTTATTTTCTCCCACTTAATCTACTTGCTTAATCTTTCTCCCATGTTGATCTACTCATGCTTCATAACTGTTCTGTTCAAAGATAGTTAAATTGTGACCAAAACAGATACAGTGCCCATGTATAACTTAAATGCATTATTATTATTATCTGATACACAAGATTAGTACACAGTAAACAAGATCACTATGCTTTATTATTATTATTTTACTGACACAAAACACAGTATGTCACAGCAAACTAGATTTATATGCTGGATTTCGTATCACAAAATCACAAGTCAAACACTTCTCAAGCGTCTAGGATGTGTGATGTATTTTTGAATGATACGCGCAGATCCAAGTAAGGTGGCCTCTAGGATGTGTTTTGTCATGTTTATTGTTTTTGAAATGTGCTGATGATCACTGGGTGTACTCTGTTTATGCCAGCATTATTATTATTACTATTATTATTATTTATCCTCAGTTTTATCTCTCCCAAAGAAGACTCAAAGCAGCTTAACATAAATGCATTGGCATACAATTTCAAATATACAAATGCATTTACATTAAAACAGGATTAAATATAGACAGTATTTTTAAATTCCCAGGTAAAAACCATGAAAACATATTCAAAGTTAAAAATTATATCCATTGTTTGATTAATACTTGAAGAATGAAGAATTCATTTTTTACTATCTTTGCTGGTCAGATTGCACAGCTAATGAATGTTTGATTATGTGTACTAATTTATGACCTCATCACATGGCTGGCAAGCAGCGGTGGTGGTGCTCTTCTTAATGGTGAGGCATGGAGGCTGTCGTTCTGACTCATTTTGTGTTGTGTTGCTTTGTCGGCTGATATCTATACCAATCTGCCATTGAGTTCTAGCTCCAGTCTGTCAATCTCATCACATTTACCTTTGGAAGCGTTGTATGATGCTTCCACTCCTGCTGAAGGATGGATGGGCCTGTTGCCCATTGCATGGCCCAAGATAACTTCATGTTGAGGCCCTTACTCCAACTGGAGGGAAAGCCTTGTACAACACTTCTCTCTCAACATGAGAGGGTTCCTGTGTTGTGCTGGCTCCAGTGACTGGGTAGATCTCAAATTCAGTTAAGCATAGAGGAAACTAATTAAAATCCATTTAATGAGAGTTGGCTGCATACATTTGGGTTCAGAAGGCAGTAGATTATAACAGGCAAATGTCTATAAACTCCCATGGTAAGAGATCAATTACTTGCCTAAGTTGTGATGGGTTGTGTTTAAATTTAAAAGTGGAACCATGTCTTTCTGTTATGGGAGATCTAGTCAGCATGCTATGAGAGTATGAGATTGGTGCATAAATATGCATTACTTTGTTGTGACATGTTACCTGAAGGTAGAAGAGAAGACATGTTTTCTATCTTTTTTTCCTATTAACTCCCTACAAGACTTTGGAAATGTCTGGATCAAGAGACAGATGAGCTTTCTAACAGAGATGTATCAATGTGCAAGAATTATCTACAATGTGTAGGCTGTTTTGTAAGAGCTTTCTTCCATCTGGCAATGCCAAGATGTTAAATGTTGCAGGTTTTCAGAGAACATTTTCTTTCTTTCTTTTTCTTTTTTACATGACTACAATCATTCAGTTTTATATCATTTAATTGAGGTCTCCTTTAGAATGTAATTAAGTAATGGAAAAATGGTCAATTGTTAAAATTATATATGCATTTTAAATGATATTCAGGTAGAACACGGGCATGTGTGTGTGTGTGTGTGTGTGTAATAAACTTGCAAAGGAAAATGTAAAATTTTCTATCTAGTGAAAATAGGAGAGTTGGTGATGCCATCTATTAATAGATAATTAATGTATAGTTTGGCAATTTATAGCAGTAATGCCTAAAATCATAATTTGGACAGGGATGACATTGATATCTACACAATATGAGAAGACCAAAAGAATCGTGTAATAGTTAGAGGGCTGGCCTCAGATTCTGGGTTCAAATTCACATTCAACCACGAAAGCCACTTGGGTAAGCCACTCTCAGCCTCAAAGGTTAGTAATGGCAACCTCCCTCTGACAAATCTGGACTTATGGTCACCATAAGTCAGAACCAGCAAGAATATACTCAGTGGAGTTAGCAGTTCTGCATTAATTGTGTTACATTGGCAGAACAATCCTAAGTAAAAGTAAAGGTTTTCCCTTGACATTAATTCTAGTTACGTCCAACTCTGGTGGGTGGTACTCATCTCCATTTCTAAGACAAAAATGGAGACACCTCCAAGGTAATGTGGCCAGCATGATTGCATGGAACTCCACATTTTTCTTGCCTTTCCTTTCTGCTGTAACCAGTAGGGTGGGGAAAGAAAGCAGATTGAGTAGACCACCATTTTAAAAATGCATTTATTTTATTTAGATCACGCCCATCAAAGAAGAAGAATGAAATCCCTTCAAATGGAATGACCAAACAGTTCCACTGCAAATTTCTTGACCCAAAAGCAATAAGGTTATAGAACTATACCATTACCTATATAGGGGAGGGTCTCTCACAGTTTCTAAGTACACAGGGATAGATAACTCTTATTCTGGTTATCCATGCCTCTTTTCCTAGATTGTTGGTGCTAGAACACTTTTCCTGTACTGAGGAACCACCCCCCCCCTCTCTATATATGTGTGTGTGTGTGTGTGTGTGCTGAAATGAATTAGATTGTCAGTGCTTTCATATAGGCCAGGGTGCTCAGAAAGTCGATCGCGATCGACTGGTTGATCTTGGGACCCAGGGAGGTCGATCCCAGCTGGATGGGACGCTTCTGAGGGGGCGGAGCCATGTCACGCCAAGCCCTGCCCCCTCCGCCGGCTTCAGCATTTCCACTGCTTCTCCTGGGTAAAAGAAGATAATGCCAGGCCAGTGGTGGCTATCTATGCCACCACCGACTTGGCATTCCCCTCTTCTACCCAGGAGAAGCAGGGGCAATGCTAAAGCAGAGGGGAGGGGCAGGGAGGGACATGGCGGAGCCAAGTCCCACCAGTCGATCGTGATCGAAGCCCCAAGCCCCACCAAGCCCCCGTCCGCTGGCTTCAGCATTTCCACTGCTTCTCCTGGGTAGAAGAGGATAATGCCAAGCCAGTGGTAGCATAGATAGCCACCACTGGCTTGGCATAACCTTTCTGTACCCTGGAGAAGCTGTGGAAATGCTAAAGCCAGAGGAAACGGGGGCGGAGCTAAGCCCCACCAAGCTCCGCCCCCTCCGCCAGCTTCAGCATTTCCACAGCTTCTCAAGAGTAGAAGGGGGTAGTGCCAAGCCAGTGGTGGCTATCTATGCCACCACTGGCTTGGCATTACCATTCTACCCAGGAGAAGCTGCCCCGCCGAAGGCCCCCGCCCCCCTTCCCCAGCTCCGCCCTGTTATCTCTTGGTAGATCTTTCTGACTTGGTTTTAGTTTAAGTAGCTTGCATGCTGAAAAAGTGTGGGCACCCCTGATATAGGCCATGTTGCCTACAAATCTTGCTCATGCTGTATTTGATTTACTTGGGATTTCCTCACTGCCTCTAGAGCCCCTGTACACGATACTATTTTAAGCACTACAATAGTTTTATCTTAGGAAATCCTAAGTTGTCTAGTTCCGCAGTAAACTACAAACTCAGGATCTCATAGCACACTGACATGGCGGTTAAATTGAAGTTATAGCCCTGTGTCAGGGCTCAATGCTAAACCACATGAGGAACACTCATAATTCTCCTCTCATGACATCAGAGCACACATCCCAAATTGGGATGTGATGTTGACCTGATGCTTACAAGTACAAAACCTGACAAAATCTGTTATTTTTTGCCGTGAATTTGTTGAAAACTGCTTTGAGTCCCCCTGGTGGTTCGAATCCAGATAATGGGGTGAGCTCCAGCTTCTTCTGCCAACCTAGCAGGAAGCTAATAATGGGCTCCTTGGTGGTGAAGTGGGTTAAACAACTGGGCTGCTGAGATTGCAGACTTAAAGGTTGGCAGTTCAAATCTGGGGAGCGGGGTGAGCTCGTGCTGTTAGGCCTAGCTTCTTCCAACCTAGCAGTTCGAAAACATGCAAATTTGAGTAGATCAACAGGTACCGCTTCTGTGGAAAGGAAACGGCGCACCATACAGTCATGCTGGCCACATCACCTTAGAGGTGTCTATGGACAACACCTGCTCTTCAGCTTAGGAATTGAAAGGAGCACCACCTCCAGAGTAGGACATGACTGGACTTAATGTCAAGGGGAAACCTTTACCTTTAAAGATAATAAAGCTAAGCAACAGATATAGAATCATAGAATAATAGAGTTGGAAGGGAACACATGGACCATCTAGTCCAACTTTCTCCCATGGAGGAAAAACACAATCAAGGTAACCCTGACAGGTGGCCATAAAGCCTCTATTTAAAAGCTTCCAAGAAAGAAACATTCACGACATTCTGAAGCAGAGAGTTCCACTGTTGAACAGCTCTCACAGTTAGGAAGTTCTTCCTAATGTTCAGGTGGAATCTCCTTTCCTGTAATTTGAACCCATTGCTCCGAGTCCTAGTTTCCAGGACAGCCTGTTTCCTCTTCCTTATGGCATCAGAAGTGCCATCCTTCCAAGTCCAGAATGCAACAACTCCACTTTTTGGGATCAGCAGATATTGATGTTATTTTGTACTGCATTAGCTTTAAAAGAGCTCTGTTAGCCGTAAATGATCTATCATACTTAACCAGGATAAACCCAAGATGCTGGCATTAATATTTCAGGTCTTGCTTTGATCGGCATTAATCATTGTGAGAGGCATATAGCATTTATTCTAGGTTACTAGGTTTTATTAAACAAGGAGGGAGGATTAAATCGATCCCTCCCTCTTTGGGGATGCCCACTAGGAGAAGCTTTTGACATCCTTCGTAGAATTAAATGTCTTGTTTGGTTTTTTTTACTCCTTTTGACCTTACCTTTAATTATGTTCAATAATTTCCTACTCATAACATACATTTAATGCAATTCCTAATAATAATATATCTCCCTCCAACACACATATCTTTTCTCCTTTCTTGCTTGCTTTTATCTCTCTCTATATTTTCCTATTCAGAGAGCTTCCGCTAGAGGGAGAGTAGTTACATGTTTGAAAAGAGCACAAACTAATGCAAGGCTTTCATGCTTTTTCTTCCCCCAGTTTAAACACATATAGTCAAATGATCACCCTTCAGCTATGTCTTCCCTCTGATGACCACATTACAATATAAAAACTGGAATAGTTATATTATTCACTGCATTATAATCAGTCTAATCCCTTAAACAATTGTGTCTTTCACTTGCTAAGCACTGAATGATGATTCCGAAATCATCATGGGATTGCAACCTGAGTTAAGAATCTAAGATTACTTACTTCAAGTAATGTTGTTGTCCATTTCTCCGTCTCCTTTTTATTATGCTTTGTGTGAAGTGACAGAATGGAAGAAACAAAGATTGGTGAATCTGAGAGAACAGATTCTATTTTGTGTGGTGTTCACCCAAACACTAGTAAATCCTGATAGCCTTAGTTTGTTATTGTATGACCCCAGGTCTTTTCCAACTTACGGCCACCCTATGGAGAACCTACCATGGGATTTGGGTGGCAAGATTCATTCACGGAGGCCTGTCATTGCCTTCCTTTGAGGCTGATATGCTTTGTTTCCACAGAATCATTCAATGGGTTGGGTTTCCATGGGTCAGCAGAGTTGTGAATACAGGTCTCCTGGTGACCTAGTCCAACACTCAAACCCTTATATCACATTGACTGACAAGACAGGTTACTTGTTTCCAAATAGCCTTTGGGCATTGTATGAATGGTTTTTTTATAGCCCTTGCATTGTCCAGCTTAATTTCATAGCCCTTGTTGACTTCTGGAAAACATATGCAATTGTTTTCCAATATATTTTTCTGCCAGCCTGAGTTAAAACATCTTTGGACAAAGTAACTAAGTAGTAGAGATACCTGTTCAAGCAAATAGCTATGTATCACCATGTTTTCACTAAATGAACCTAACATTTCTTTGGGGGGGGGGGTGGCGGCGAGGATTTCTCAGAAGGGAAGACACACTCCTTATCTAACACAATTACAGTTATGAATACTTGCAGCTTGCCTACATGGCTTCAATTGACTTCACTGACTGTGAAGTCATTCCTGGCTATCTAGTAGTCCTTATTGTGAGATAAATCAGTTTAGCCCCATGGTAAGGAAGGTCAGGAGATGCTTCAGAGTTTGACGAAAATTCCAAGAGAAATCTGCAATTTGGGCACCATGTGGACAGCAGAACCAAGTCCAATATAGATTGGGCCACTGCCCCAATCAGCTCAGGGGAAAAGGAATGGATCAGGCCCATAATATAAGCACAGCACTCCCTGGTTGCATGGGCACCTCTGCTGTCATCATAAGGCATCCACAATGGCCAGGAGCTTTCCTGGAACTCTGGCTCTCCAGTAACAGGGATGGTAAGATGATGGTCTGGTAGAGTCAAACTATATTTGTTTCTCTTGGACCATGTAGACCAGGGGTGCTCATTAGGTAGCTCGGGAGCTACTAGTAGATCTTCCAGGTGATCTTTGGGCCTCACCAGCCAGATGGGGTGCTCCTGCCATGCGCGTGCACACCCTGCAAGCACGCACGCTCCTGCTGCTGGCTTTCACTCTCGCGGTGCTTCTTTCGCCTGCGGGGCATTGCAGGAAGAAGGAAGCACGAGGCGGGGCCTCTGGAGGGAGTGCCCTGCCTCTCTCTCGTCCAGAAGCAGCTGTGCAGCCTCCGCTGCCGGCGAGACAGGCAGGGCGGAGCGTTCCCTCTGGATGCCCCGCCTCGTGCTTTCTCCTTCCTGCAATGCCCCACAGGGGGAAGAAGCGCTGTGCGGGCGGAAAACACCAACAGGAGCACGTGCGGTGGCGGGAGCGCATGGCGGCGGGGGCAGGTAGATCTTTTGGACTTGGTTGCTTTAAGAGTAGCTTGCATGCTGAAAAAGTGTGAGCACCCCTGATGTAGACTCTGGGTTGAGGACAAAGTGCATGGCTGTACCAGACTGCCACAGGTTAAGGGAAAGAATAGATAAGCCTTAAGTCAGTTCCCAGATAGTTAAACCTATGGATATGAAATCTCTCCCTGTTTTACTTCTCTGCTTGTTTGATTTGTTAGGCAGAATGTTGTACAAGGAGATTTGACATTTTAAGCTCATTTCATACTATTCTTTTTTCTGTATTGCAGATGTAAAAATGCACATTAATAACACATAGCAGATGAAAATAACATATTCATGTGATTGTTTCTGTGTTTAAATAAAGAGCCATTTTTGCACTGTGTTTTATTAAGCATACAGAGGGCTCATGGGTTTGCATCAGTCAGGTGAGACTACACTGGGATTTTTGCTAACAGTGTTTTATTAATGCAGTGGTGCATATCACTCATGGAAATTAAGAAGATACAGATCAACTGAGGATCCGAAATCAGCAACAACTTTTGCAATGCTATCATTCTTTAAATCTTTATTAAATGGCGATGTAAAAGAAGGATATAAGGAGAACGGAATGAAGAAAGTAAGAAAAAGCAATGCACACCCCTGAAACATTTCTCACAACCGTTCCCACATGATTTTGACATTAGATGCAAAGATGATAGTAAAGGTTTGCAAAGCCTTCTATTGACTGATTTTATTAGACATGTTTCAGTCCCCCAAGTACGCAGACAAAATATTTGGCACAATTTCTCCTATAGTATCTCTGCTTACTTCCTTTCTATCTTAGCTGGTGAAGACTTGTGAAAAAGTCTGGGGAATTCACTTCTTCTTCTTCTTCTTCTTATTATTATTATTATTATTATTATTATTATTTAACTGCAGGAAGCCACCTGCTCTTAAGGAAGCTAGAATACGACCATTGCTAATGAAACATTCCATCTTTCTATCCTCTTGTATTTGGAAATAGGATGTTTTCCATTTGGAATATTTATTTATTTATTTATAAATTCGATTTGGTAGACCGCTCTCTCTGGAGCCCAGAGCGGTTTACAGCATAAAATCAATAAAACATCAGTAAACAGATAAAAGACGTATACCCAAAAGCCCCCCTCCCCACAAAAGTAGAATAGTCTACTTTTAGCTGAGAATGGTTGACCACTTTATTCTGGTTCATGATGAATAGGTAGACAGATAGACAGATGAAAGTACTAAAATTAGCAAATGTCTTTATCTTCTGGATGAAAAGAGCATTAGAGGAACAGAGAATATGGAAGAAATTGAAACAGCTCGACTGACCCTTCTATGCTCAGATCTTTGAATGCTTAAAATATAAGCATCTGTATTTGAATTCCTGGGTAATAAACCATTTTAGTTTTTTGCAGTGTGCTTTCACATAATTTTGGAATTGTTGTGACCTTAACACAAACCTAGCATGCGTTTTTATTGGCCTCAGTCTTGTCTTCACCAGGTTGCCTTCAGTCTTCTCTTCAACTGCTTCAACTTTTTCACATTCATTGTGTTCTTCATATCTCTTATCATCTTCTCGGGACTCAGTTCATCTTATCTATGCCCTTAAAACGAAGTGCCCTGGACTGAGTTTAGAACTCCAGATGACATCTTATCTGTTCAAAATAGAACGTGACTATTACTTCCATTGTCTTGGAAACTACAATTCTGTTAATGTAGGCTAGAATTGTTATTTGTCTCCTTTACTACAGGACCACGCTGCTGGATCATATTCAACAATAATCATAAAGTTCTTGCTTTATCTACTACTGCTAATCCAAGTATTTCCCACCATATACTTGATGCTGAGTTGCTATGGTCATGCAGGGATTTGAATGTTGGTCTCCTGAAGGTCTTGACTAACATTCAATCCACACCCCCACATAGGCACTCTTGCTAATTTTTTTCAACTTCCTTTGATTTCCTGAGAGATTTGTCTTTTATTTATTCAAGTCTGTTAACCAGGTCAACGTGGTTCTTCTTATCTCAGAAATATCAAATATATACTATGAACATGGAGGATACTTTTGTTTTTGGCTTTTGTTTTGAGGAATTCAGTATAAATTATGTATTTTGCGTTATTTATTTATGAACATACCTGTATATTTATATGTACATTGCATTTTATAAGTGAAACTGATTAATGTTCACATCACTATCTACTCCTGTGATGTGCTGCTATTGTGATCCTAATCTGTTATTTTTATTGTGGTTTTAATTTTGGTTTAAAATTTTTATTTGTACTTGGTTGTTTTATGACTGTGTTGTAAGCCGCCCCAAGCCATTGGGAGGGGCGGTAAACAAATATGAATAAATAAATAAATATATATTCAGCATGGTCAAGTTGCTGCCATCTTGTTTCCTGACATTTTAACATTTACATGTAACTACTGAAGAGAGTTATCTAGGGATTTAGAGCATTGTGCCTTCAGCATGCTGAGGATTGCTAGCTTGTTTTGTTTTCCTTCTATGCCTCTCAGTAGCATTTCCCATGAATGTTTGTCCAAGGTCAACACTGAGACTGCATAAATCAAAACTCAACTCATACTAGAAAAGTAGTTAACACCTGGTAGAGTTTCCTTCTATAGGTGTGGGCACCCTTTAGGAATCTAAGGAACAGGCTAGAACCTGTGTGTGTGTGTGTGTGTGTGTGTGTGTGTGTGTGTGTGTATGACCCGAAAGTACTTCTGAAAGTCCAAGTAACATCTAGGTTTGGGACCGACCCCACGCCTCCACACCACACTTCAGCTAGTACTCTTTTTTTGTTTTCTTTGTCACACTTGGAGATCATAAAGTTTGGAATTATAGAGACTCAGGATGTATGGCAACTAGGAAAACCAATATGGTATAGAAATTTGAGTATTGCGACCATTGTCAAGCCACACTCTGCCAGCATCAGAGGAATGCAAAAGCAAATTCTCCCCCAACAAATTTGGCCAAGAAAACCCAGTGAAAGTTTCATCTTGGGGTCTCCATAAGTTGAAAACAACTTGAAGGCACACAACAACAATGTGGGCTTACTATTCCCACTTTTCATACATGTTTTTTTCTTAAGTCTCTGTTTGGTATCTTTTAGGAGATCAGAAAGAGAATATTTTACAAGTTAGATATCCCATCATCGTGGCACCTTTGGATACAGGGCTAGGTTTTATGGCATTCAGGGGTGTCTATGTAGTCCCTCTCCTCAAAAACATTTTCCCTCTTCCTTCCTATACTTTCTCACTGTTGATGTGGGCTATAGCTGACAAATGGTACCCTGTTTCATTTTTATTTCTTTTATCCAGAATTCATTTTGAGGAATTTTCCTGAACTACACCCCTCCTCTCCCATGTCTGTTTCTATTTCACTCATGGCTGTATTGGCATAAAAGAGAAAATGATACCATGGCTGGCAAACTGATCATTCTATGTTGCTCGTTCAGCGGTTTTAAGCACTATTTTTATTGTATTATTATTTGGTTTCGGTTTACAGGCCGTCCCCAAATACAAACCAAATACATATAGGTTATGTTGTCAGGTTTGTTCTAAAGTTAAATTTGTATGTAAGTTGGAACAGGTAATCGTTTAAAGTGTAACTTCAAATATAGATATAGGCATATAGATAGATATAAGCCTTGGATAGCATAGGGAAGGGTTAACGGTGCTGAAGTGTTTGTTTTGCTGTCTGTGCCCCTGTTCAGAAAATTTTGAACAATTTGCTTTGTTGTGAGGGAAAGGATTGATGATAAAGCTTCCGTTGAGACACTTCTTCCCCATGCTAACTCTTTCAAGGGTGAATTTCCTTTCCTAGGTGTAGATTTATCTCTCTTCTTGTCGTCTCACCTCTATTCTTAACTATTAGTTGTTTGTAAGTTGGATATTTATAACTCAGGAACTACCTGTGTTTGCATTTTCTTTGTGCCCTGTGGTCACATAAAACCAAATTAGATTAAGAGAACAGTGGGACTATACTGTAATCACAGTGAAGACAAAGAAAACGTTAGCCAGTGTCCAGTAGTAACATTCCAATAATGTCAGTGACATTATTCATACCTGGTTGTAGTTTGTAACATCCAGTTCTGGAATTTGCACAAAGGGAAATCCAGTGTGGCGAATACCATTTCACAATTGTGTATGAAATTGGTTGCAAAAAAAAAAGCAAGTCAGGCGATTGTAGCAGTCATAGAGTACATAGGCCACCATATTATTTTCCTCTGCTAAATTCACTATTAAGCAGTACTATCATGTTTGGAGAAAATTAGAATTTCTTTATGTGTGTTTGGCTTACAGTTTAGTGATAGAGAGACAGTATAATCAGAATATTTCACAATTTGAAGGTTTCAATAATATTTTCCCTCTGGTTTAAATTTTCTGGAATACCTTGTATTCATACGGTAGTGATCAAATTTATTGATTATTATCATTTATTGGTCATTATCCAAATTTTTGTTTTGATAAAATAAGCATGTTCATCATCATTCTCCTAGGGAGAAACATAGTTTATGTTTTGGAAAATGCAGACCGTTTTCAGTTCCATTGTTGTGGTTCAAAATATGTAGGCTTCTATGCTATCATGTAGCTTGATGCTGAAAGTATTGTGTTCCTCTTTTCTACATATCTTCATCTCTGAGAATAGTGAAATTATTGGGTAGAATTTTTAGCACACCTTTAGTAAATCCATCACACTGTTAAGGTCCTTACCTTTGGGTGTATGGGATTGCCCATGTTGCAGACAGAAAGAACAGCTGAGCCAACATGATGGAAAGAAAATGATGCATTATGCCACCAAGGGTGTATATGATTGTGTTGTCATTTGAATGAAAGACTTCCTGGGTTTGTTGCTCTGTCTATGGCAGTAAAGTGAGAACGCTCCACACAGAGGATCTCAATGCCCAGGCATGCTCATTCATGGGAGAATATGGCTGTCACGTAACTTGGATCTGATCTGTAAAAACTCTTGAATGCCTACTCAATAACTCCTGTAGTTCTATTTCTATCATTCAGGTGTTCTGTTGGCAGGATGATTTTGTGTTCAGATTGATATCTAGGACTCTACCAGATTTTTTTCTTCACACTTTGTAATATTTGTTTTAGTGACTATGTGTGTGCTTAAATTTATGTCACTGCATGAAGTAAATTCCTTCCAGGCGCTTGTTTCTGTTGCATCAACAATAAATAAATGCTGCTACATATAATATTCCCCAGAAGGTTCAATATAAAATTCTGGCCGTATCCCACATGGTGATAAAAATGAATATATTGTTTAGCTAAATATAGCTTCTTATTGTCTTTGATTGTTGCAATATGGAACACAGATCTTAATTATTTTATTATTTATATCGTCATGTCTATGCTGTAGTTGGCAGACACCACTCACCCCATCCAAGCATATGGTTTCTCCTAACTAAAAGGTTGCATTCTGTTGAGAAGTTACATGAAGAAAAAACAATTTATGATTGTGGAAAGTTGAGTTGTTCCATTGTTCCATAGGAGGACAGGGAAGGTAGACAGTAGTTACTCCATCCAGACCACTGAAGAAGCAAAGACAGAAGTATGCATCATGTCACAATGCACATCATGTCCCATTGCACAATGTTCCCAATGTGCATTGGCGTCTCCACTGCATACTGGGCATGCATGCTGTCAGCAATGTAAAGTTATGCATTGTAACATGTGATGTGGGATCTTAGCTGTTGTTTCCTTTTAAATAGACTTTGTCAAGGTATTTGTTTTCTTTTTTTACAAATGACTAATTTACCAAATGGATTTGGGGGGGGGGGGGCATTAAAAAGAGGTCCAGCTAGTAGGGGAATGTTCCTCCAGCCCTGAATGCCAGCCCTCTTTTTCTAATCATGGTGGCATCTTCATGAGAAAACTTGAACAGACTCAACAATCTCCTTTTGTTCTACTCTATAAAATACAGAACCTGAAATATTGATGCTCAACATCACCTAGCCACGATCCACATCACTGAATCCTACTAGCTTTAGGAGGATAGGAACAGAGTATTATTGTGTAATCGCATGGAAAAATTATCTGGTGGAATTTTCCATGTACTGACATGATATTGTTGCAGTAGATACATGGATGACATGTTGTTTTTTTTGGCAAAGTACACCTGTTTTGCACATCTATTCCATTGCTTCTGCAGCTCAAATGTATCTGACTTGTTAGCTACACTTTCCTTTAGTTAACTGGATCATTTTTTAGTTTTTTAATGAGTCTTTTGTGACAAGCCTTTCAATATTTGAACTGCTGAATTTGCCCTTTAGGTTGTAACTGCTGGTTTAAGGGCCAGATTGAAAACACACAAACACAATTCCAATTTGAGAGTTTGAGTTAAGGAAGCAGAGACAGGAAAGCAGAACAAGTTATAGCATTTACATAAAATTGAGACAAACTTTCAAATGCCAGAAATGTGTATTTGCTCCTGGAAAATTGTTTTGGGAAGTGATCTGAATCACCAAGGTAAATTACGTATTTGTTCAGATACTTTAGTAGTGTGTTATGTTAAATCTTTTTAAAATGCCCATGCGTGCAAACAGTTTTATTAACTTTCTTGAGAAGTCATTCTCTTGGAAAGTCAGGCTGACAGATGAATTACAGACACACTGTATTTAATTTTTCCCACTATGGGGACTGTTTAACTAAGCTTCTTTCTTGGGAAACTTTGGCAAAGATGGCAGTGCCTCAAATGATTTGTTTCAGAGCGACTTTACCTTTGTGTAGGATATTTGTTACTGAGGACCAACATTCAAATTCAGTCAAGACCTCAGCCAGTGGTTTTGTATAATTGATTCCACTTTAACCTCAATTGGCTAGCCAATAATTAGCTGTGGATTGCTGTTCAAAACCAAACATGACATGTGATCTTAAGGATACTACACATCCCTAATGGGTCATTTGGTAGAGATACCGCCCTGCAAGGGGGAAAAACCCACAAGACTTGGCAAATCCCTCTAGAATAGGGATTCTCAAACTCTAGTCCTCCATGTATTTTGAACTTCAACTCCCAGAAGCCTCTGCTGTCTTGGCCAATGACCAAGGATTCTAGGAACATGTCCTAGAATCCATGTCCAAAACATGTGAAAAAACAGAATCTGAACAGCACTGCCCTAGGACTCACAGCCAGTACAACCAGATAGTAGATCTCTCCTTGTGTTTTTATCCATCTGTCTGAACAACTTGCTTTTCTTGGTTTTCAAAGGTGTGCGCTGGTCTGCACAAGATCCCACTAAGAATGACTATCAGTTGATAGGAGACTCCTTCTCTATGAACTTGTCTAACTTTTCCCTAAACTGTATGTGGTCATAATGTATGTTGTGTAAAAACATTATCCTGTCTATCCTGTTCTATTTTAACTCAGTGATGCCAAGTTTCAAATTTATGTAGAGAGAAGGAGGAAGGAGATCTTTTATGGTTCAGAACCTGTGTTTTGGTGAGTTTTCAAGCCACCTTCTTCCATAGTGCCATTTACATTCTCCATTCTTGCATAGTGTCACTCACACTCTCCAAATGTTCTCAATGGTTTATACTAAAAATTAGCCTTCCCTACCTAGTTGTTGTCTACTGCTTCCAGTCTGAAATTATTCTATGGCATATTGGAAAACAGCAGAAGTGTTTATGCAAATAAATTGGGGCTGGCCTTGATTTCCCCTTTTCTAAATTCTTTAGAAAACTATATCAGGTCTAAGCTCTGAATCTTCTTCTTCACTTTTCTTCACCTTCAGTCATTAGAGCATAAGGAGAGCACAATTGTTCCAGCAATGCCAGTGTAATGAGTTTAATTGGATATGCCCCTTTTTTACCCATTTTATACACACACATGTATTCCTTGTCAGGGACTTTGTTGAGAAAACAACCTGAGATCTTCTGTTGTTAAACTATCAACTTACACTGCTAGATTCCCCTTCTCTATTCTGGGGGAGAAGCATAGGTAAAGAACAAAGGAGCACATCTTGAAAAACGAGCACAGAAGGGTAGAATATGCAAACCAGGAAGACGGTGTGCTTAATCACTAATAGTATCAGTCAAGCATAATTTAAGGCCATGCCACCTTCATTAAGATGAGAGGCGGCTTAGATAAAACACCGTGCTCATTATTAACCTGTTGCCATTCAAGATGGCTTTTGTTTGAGAATTTGGTTACGTGAAGGTGTTTTGCCAAGTCAGTTCTCAAGGTAGCAACATCCATGGATCTGAAAAAAATATTTGAAATTCATCATCTCTAGCAGTTCAAAAGGATTTGATTATCTACTGTATCAGAAGCTACAGCAGAGCTATAGAAGGAACAAGGTTAGTTTTTCCTAGTCAGCTTCTTACAGTAGATTGCCAATAGCAGCTTTTGAAAGGTCCCAATGAAGCCAAATTCCAATTTTGGAATTGACACCAGGTTGGAATCCAGCTACATGTGGATTCAAAAGATCAGCTTCCTTCAAGATGGCTCAGAGTCCATCCATAATCACTCAGGTTTGTTCCCAACCAAGACATTTAAGAGGTGCCAATTTTTAAGAATACCAGCAAAGTTTGTCAGGATTAGATCCAGACACTAGCTTTATGCGCAGAAATCCAGGTCAGATTTTAGAGAGACAAACATTTATAATCCCCAGATTTTTCTCTGCCTTAGATTTAAGTGAAATCCAAACAAGATTTGATTTGAAGGGTCCAACACTCAAGCCAGCAACCACATCATGTGGGGAAAAACTACTTACAGCATATTTTACAATGGAAATTACTCTTCAAGTCTTCAATAAATTTCACAAAGTTCCATATACTTCAACATAATTGCAGTAGAGAACATCATCCCTTTCTTGTATCTGATGTTGTGTGTTAATTTCAGAAGAGTGGCATTTTCATAATTTATTTGTCTTCTGATGATCACTCAAGGATCCACAAATAGCATAATTGCTCTCTCTGTTTCTATCTCTGGGTGTAGAACTTAGAGACAGAGATGGATGTATAGATAGATGGATGGATGAATGAATAGGTAGATAGGCAAGCAGGAATAGGTGGATACATTCTGGATATGTGGGTAGATATAGGAATATCTAGGTAGGTAGGTAGGCAGGCAGGCAGATGAAAGACAACTAAACAGGACCACCATCTGGATATCTACTGACAAAGTGAATGTCCTAAGATGGTGCATTTACAATGTATGTATGTAGTACTTATAAATAATAGGTGTTTCCCCTTCAGAAATGCCATTTATTCATTTGAAATTCATACAGTCAATGAACTAAAATACAGATGTTTATTCAACTGTGATTTGTGACATCTTTGCTTTTGGATGGCAGGTCAATATGTGCACCATCTCGCCATGCTGCAGACCTGGAGAAAGGTTGAGCTAACATGATAGAAAGAAAATCTCAGGTTACATTAGGCCACCAAGTGTGTTTATGATTGAGTTGTAATGCGAAGGAAAGGCTTCCTGGGTTTATTGCCTTATCTGTGGCAAAGCTGAATTATTTTGAGATGAATAGACAGAGATAGTGAAGTGTGAAATGTCCCATGGGATGGGAAAACTCCTCTGTCACACTCCACTCCTTTCCCCCTTCTTCCACATAACTGTTTACCTTGTGTCTCCTTTTCGAGCTTGCTCTGGACCCTTTTATTCACCTGCCTTCCCTATATCATCCCAGCTGCTCTGGGATTGCAAAGTAAACATGTTACATTACACTGCTGTACAGGCTCCTGTGCTGGTGTTGCATTTTGAAGGCCAGCAGTATAATTGACAATAGTGCGAAACACAAAGGGCTGTTGGGAAAATTCAATTATTTGTCCTCTCTTACTGTATTGCTGAAGGTTTATTGACATATATAAGGCCACACAAAGGGGGGGGGGAGAGACAAAATCAGTCCTGCCCAGTTGTTTAGGTTTCCTTCCTCTTCATAATGAAATATGTTTGCTCATCTCAGTATTTTCTCTGAAGCAGCATTGAAAGTACTGGAAGGGGGTTGATGGTGTTATATATGTCACAAACAGAGATGTGGTGATTTGGTTTGAATCTAGACTTATTGCCACAATATGACAGTCTTCAGGAGCCCAGTGAGTTAAAATGCTGAGTTGCTGAACTTGCTGATTGAAAGGTCACAGGTTTGAATCCGGGGAGCAGGGTGAGCTCCTGCTGTTAGCCCCAGCTTCTGCCAACCTAGCAGTTTGAAAACATGCAAATGAGGGTAGATCAATAGGTACCGCTTTGGTGGGAAGGTAACGGCACTGTTTGCAGCCACATGACCTTGGAGATGTCTATGGACAATGCTGGTTCTTCGGCTTAGAAATGAAGATGAGCACGAACCCCCAGAGTCGGACATGATTTGACTTAATGTCAGTGAAAACCTTTACCTTTGCCTATGATAGTCTTTAATGTATATGGCTTTGCAAGTACTGTACTGATTTTACTTATACAGTGCAAAGCATGTCATATATAAAGTAACTCATTGCATCTGATGAAGTGGGCTCTGGTTTGTGAAGGGGTATTCCTCGCAAAACATTTTAGTCTTTGAGGGTTTGCTCTTGCTCTGTAAGCCTTGATTAATACTTGTTGTTGTTGTTATTGTTGTGTGTTTTCGGGTCATTTCTGATTTATGTGGTCCCTAAGGAAAATCTGTCAAGTGGTTTCCTTTGCAGGATCTGTTCAGGGGGATTTGTCTTTGCTTCCCTCCGAGGCTGAGAGAATGGGACTTGTCCAAGGTCACTCAGTAGATTGGATGCAACCGCAACTTGATGCACATGTGTTGAACAAATCAGGACAGTTTTAAGTACTTTTACATTGCATGCTTCTTTGGGGGAGAGAAACAAAACAACAGGATTTATGAACATTTGCAACATGTTCCCCTTAAAATTGATCCATCAGAAGGATGCCACCATTGACAGAAGTCTGGTGTGTTGTTTGCATGAGCTCTGGATAAGCTCATTCTTACCCTACAGCTCATTTCTCCCTCTCCCTCTCTCTCTCTCTCCCCTCTCTCCCCTACTTTATTTTTCATTAAATATCAAAGAAATTACAAAAAAGAAAAAGAAAAGAAGCAACCCACCCCTCCTCCTTTTTCCCTCCTCTTGAAATTAGAGTGTTATGGATGATCGATACTAGAGAACAAGAACAAGAAGAAAAATTGGTCTAAGCGGCAAAGAAAAAGGGAAAGTGTGTGCTCTTGAATACAAAAATGGCACAATCTTGTTAATAATAAAAAAGAGGAGGGCATGTGCCTGTGATTCAGAAAGACTCACCAGGTTTCACAACATATCCAATCAAGATGCAATTCCTTTTTTTAAAAAAAATTACACACACACACACACACACACACACACACACACACATATATATATATATATATATATATATATATATATATGAGACTTTCTTCATCCAAATGGCTCAGCTTCTTAATCCTACGCCAGATATGGATATGGTCAAGACTGACCAAGAAGATATGTTGAAGAATCTTTGAGTCTGCAGATAAATAATCAATGGAAAGAGGAGAATACAACCACTATTTTATATCCCTTCATCTCTCCTTCCCTTGTGATTCTGATTACCTAAGTAAGGACCATCCAACACATCCCTTTATCCCAGAATATCAAGGCAGAAAATCCCACATTATCTGAGTGTCGACTCAGATAACCCAGTTCAAAGCAGGTATTGTGGGATTTTCTGCCTTGATATTCTGGAATATAGGGCTGTGTGGAAGGGCCCTATGTAAGTTGTTCCTAAGAGTGAATGAGCTAAAGCCAGCTGAGGCCAAGGGAGTTCTGTTGACTTTAACCTTGGGGCCCTTCCACACAGCCATAAAACCGAGAATATCAAGGCAGAAAATCCCACAATATCTGCTTTGTATTGGATTATCTGAGTCCACACTGCCATATAACCCAGTTCAAAGTAGATAATGTGGGATTTTATACAGCTGTGTGGAAGGAGCCTTGGTCTCCATATATCGATGGTGCTTTTTACACAGTTGAATAAAACCCCACATTATCTGTTTTGAACTGGGATATATGGCAGTGAGGACATAGATAACCCAGGGCCCTTCTACACAGCCATATAACCCAAAATATCAAGGCAGAAAATCCCACAATATCTGCTTTGAACTGGGTTATCTGAGTCCACATTCAGATAATATGGGATTTTCTGTCTTGATATTCAGGGATAAAGGGCTGCGTGGAAAGCACCCCCCCCCAAGTCTAAAGCAGATATTGTAGGTCATTCTGCCTTGATATTCTCGGTTATATAGCTGTGTGGAAGTGCCCCATGTTCTTTATTTCTCAAAACCAAAAACTATTTTTCCACTGGAGCAAGTAAGCAGCAAGCAAAAGCAACAAATAACTGTTCTTTATATATTGAAGGGTGGAGGGAAGAGGGCTACAGGTAACCAGGACAATTACTTCATTTTCTGCCTTGCAACAACAGCAGCAGCAGCAAAAACATAATTTAATGTTTCTTGCAATAACTGTAGGTGATATGCCAATATCTTTTTATGAGTTCAATTTGCTTATTCTGCAAGGTGCCACTAAATCAAAGTTGTCATGTTTTAAAAGTTTTAGACATGAGTTGGGTATCATCAGTGAGCTCCTAGGAGGCTCCTTAGGCAATATGATTGAACTCACCCCACTGAGGAGTTGTTCTTGTACAGTAGAAGGAGAGGATGTGATCTGGAGTTCCCACCACACAGGGGCATATATAAAGTATGCATTGATTTAGCTGCCCAGGTTTCTCCTTAGAAACTCCTAAGATTTGAAACTGGTTGTCTTGGTTATGGTTGCTCAGGGTCTTCCACAGCAAGATCTTAGGTTTACTACATTGAGCATTCCTTAGAGAAAGCTGTGAGCAGTTGTGTTACATTCCCTACATATCTTTGAAGCCCTCTGCTTCTTCCACGGATATTTCACAAAGCCTGTAATTAATATATCTAATAATATATTACTTAATATAGCCAATAATATATCAAATTAATTAATATATCCAATTAATACTGTTATAAATAATGAAATATTTTATTGCAAACTTATTCTGCTGCTGCAACACACACACACACACACACACACACACACACATATATATATATATATATATATATATATATATATATATATATATATATATTGCTTGGGCCTTTTCTCTTACTTGCCTGGAACATATCCCCCTCCATGCACACATACCATGGCACTCCTGTGTTTTTCCTTAAGCATGTCAGCCCTTCTCTCCATTGCTCTCTCTGTGTGTCCATGTTCACAGCCTCATGCATTTGGCATCCCTTACTCCTTCTTTTCTCTCTTCCTGAATTCATCCCTCCCTCCCTCCTATCTGCTCTCTAAATAAGTTTGCCCCCATTGCTTATTGGAAAGGCCTTTGATATAAGTGGGGCTTTGTTCAGCATCCCCTGCCTAGCAGAGGAAGGCAGGCGAAGGGATGGGGGAGGACATGATTGGTCTTCCGAACTGAAGAAAATGCTTCCTCAGTACCTTTGCTTGCTTGCCATGAAACCGCCATTCCTAGAATATGTTTCCAAATTTCATCCTTTCATTGCTGCTCAGGATTGCCTCCTCATGCTGCTGGGGGAAAGATCACTGTTGCTGTGCATAGTGTGGTTCCCACTCGCTTGGGTACTCATGCAGTTACTTACTCCTTGCAGTAAATACAAAAGGTGAAGCCTTAGGCAGTGGGTCAGACTTCCTCTGCATTTTCTATATGCAGACCTATATACTGAATGCTATATATCTAAGCCCTGCAAAGTAAGAATTACTAGGAATGGTTATTTTTTTAGTGGAAAAGGATTGATGGGGTGTTAAAAGTGCTTCATGTGAACTAGGAATGCAGTGGTGTTCAATCAGATCACTGGCAACTGCCTGGAAGAAAGGTGGAAATGACAGCAATCTTACTTGTACTGCAGGAAATTAATATAGGTTCGTTTGGACTGCTGTTCTTTATTTATTTCTTATGCTTACCTTTTACATTGATATTCTGGGATATAGAGCTGTGTGGAAGGGCCCCCAGAAGCAGCCCAATGGAGCCTTGCATCCTATCTCATTTCCCCCTAGTGACACAGATTGAGCCCTCGCTGCCAGAAAGACTAGTTAGGCTGCAGACTATTTGCAGGTTGCTTTGGCATTCCTCCCGCACAATGACATTTTCTAGGTATCCTGTTTTGCATTTAGTTTCCTTTTTATATCACTCATCACCCGCTGATTTTTTGGAGAACTGCCCAAAAAGTAACTGGTAATTGTTTCTTTAAGTGAAATAACAAAAGTGCACACTCTGCAAAGCACTTCACCTTTCCAAACCGGAGTACTAATTCCTTTTAGCATTGGCTGGGGCTGCCAGCTTATGTTGCAAAATTGCAGAGGAGCAAATAGATTGCAAAGCCTTCGTTTGAGAAGAAGTCGCTTACAGTACCTGAATTTAAATTGCCATTTTAATAAGAAGCAAGGCTATTTCCCCCTTTTTTTATCTGCTCAGAAGTGCTGTTAGTCGGAAAGGTAACATTTCAACCTGCGACTCTGTCCATCTGCATATCATTACAAATACCACCTCCCCCCCCTTCCAGACTTTCTCAGACATATGCAGGGAAGCAATGCAGCTCTTTGGAACCACCCCCAGCAATCACATCACATCACAACAGGGCTCCCAGAGAGGTGATCTATCATTCTTTAGAGAGATTGAATGGATAGGTACATATTCATCCCACTGTCTCATTGGGAATCTCAATGCACGTGCCATCTCAATAAATATGTTTACAGAAGAAGGCTTTCATCCTCGGCTTAGACATGAGATGTGTAGGATCTCGGGGAGTATTTGAACAAAAACAGTGCTACCTTAGTGGGTGCTCTCCAAAGAAGGCTATTTTTAATCTGCACAGATTCCTCTTCACTTAGCATTGAGGAGGGCAGTAGGCTAGCTGTCTCAAGATTAACAGGATAGTGCTATCATATTGCCTCCCTTCCAGCAAGAGCCAAAACCTCTAGCCCAAGTCTAACAGGGACATTTCATATTGAGGTGATGCTTTCCAGTGGAGAACCCATCCTTTCCTAGAGTTAGGAGCCATATCTATCAGGAACAGATTTTGGTTGCCTTCTGGCTGCGTTATGGAAGTGGCCCAACCAAATAAACATCCAATCAACGTCACAGATCAAGCCCATTTCTTTTGAGGCAAGGGGAAGGGACCTGTAGAAGATGCCCTCCTGCTCAGCTTCAGTTCCACAGAGCCAGGTTTAGTTCTTGCCTCCTATGTTTTTCAAGCACCTCTTCCTGTTGTTGGTCCTCCCCTCCATTCCTTGTTAGCTTCTTCAAGCGGGCATCGCCTGTCAGCTTCATACGTTTATTTGCTTCAAAGCAGTGACATTTTGAGTTAATTAAATGCAAGGTAATCCCCTGGCATTTGCTTTTGTCACTCATGGAATACAGGTGTGTGTGTGTGTGAGAGAGAGTGTGTGTTTGTGCTCTAACAAATCCTGTGTGTATCTTATTTTTTAAAGTCAACCTTATGCTCGTGAGTATGTGAGCGTGTGCATGTGTGTGGGAGATAGAGGTTGGGGGAGAAGAGGAGGAGGAGGAGCAGAAGAGAAAGGGATGCAGCTCCCCGGTTGTGCGTTTTCAAAAGAACACATATTGTTGAGGCCCACGGGATGTTATAAAAGAACACTTGATGGATTGGTTGTGTGCTGTGGAGAGGAGTAATTTCTAAATTTGGGGAGAGGGGGCAGTGAGATGCATTCATTTTTAGACAAGGACAGGAACAGAACACTGGTGTAGGTTTCTTAGCAAGTTTTACTCTCTTTCTGCATTAAATGAGATGCACACCAACAATAAATGGAACAGCATGTCTGGTTTGTGCATCCATCCCACATACTGACCAATATTTTCTAATCACCCAGGATGCATTACCCCTCTGTTCCCCAGTGACTTGCTATGGCTTCTAGTTGTGTATCTTTTAACCACCCTGCACCCAAAGGTTACCCTCCTTGTTATGCTAGAGACTGTCTCCTGAATATCCCCCCTCCCATACACTTCCAGCCAAGAGATTGGTCACTATGTAGGTGTTGTAAAAGCTCTGTTTGAAATCTCTGCTTTCCCTCATTCCTCAGAGCTCTGTAGAGCACATAATTATAATTGTCTTGGCTATGGAGGGCTACTGCATCACACAATGTGGGTGAGAGGGAACAATACGAGATCTGAAATAAACCTATGAGGGATGTGGGACACCTGAACAAGAATTGGAAAATAGGTTTTCTGTTGTGTTGTTCATCCCTCACCCTGGAGCACCAGTAGAGATGATGTGATGAGGACCATTTTGATGCAAGAGAGACTGCATTTGGGAGGGGGGGAGGGTTGTTTCTTACTGCAACTTACAGGGAAGCTGTGCTCTCAAGCCCTCTACAGATTTGACAAATGGCATCAATGCCATTGGAACTTAAAGCTTCACTCATTAAACCGAACCCCCTGTAGACAATATCCTGATTTTACAGGTAGCATTAGAGAAAAAGGAAGTAAGACTTCTCATTGCCACATTTTAAAATTCAACAGTCACAATACAACTTGCAAAAGCATGATCAAGCCATCAAGCTAAATTCAAGCACGTCTTCAATATGGCTTATTGGCAAACAAGGTTTCATAGCTTTACTTTACATCTGTGAGAAGAATTAACAGCATGCTTCCCACCCTGTCCCTGGATAGATTAACAATTCAGGTAATGTACACCAGGCTATAAAAATTGTAAATGCTATTTTGCTTTTATTTTAAACATATTTTTTGTGGTTCTTTTACAAAAAAAATCAATAATTGGTACTTTTTCTTTACACTCTTGGAATTTTTTTTCTGAATCTTTAAAGATCTTTAAAGAGAGCTGTTATGTGAAATAGCTTATCTCTTTCTGAAAGTTGAATGTCTTGAAGGTATTAAGCCACAGTAAAGCTAGAAATATCAAGTCTTTTTGGACAGCTCCTCTCTTTTGTTAACAATTCATCAAACATGGGCATTGGTAAGCAAGCGTCAACCCTTATCCAACTGTCTTTTTATTTGCCCACTGCTATTTGGTTGTACACTCAGTTAAATCCCCCACTGGAAAAGAGTTAAATCACACCTCACATTCCCTTGCTGGCTGCTGGTGGCAAGTACAGGATCCATACTCATTAATGATCACCAGAGCGCCTTCAATGTGGTTGGGTTTGTAATCAACATAATACTCCTGGGCTGACATTGCAGCCATTTGATGCATGGTTTGTTTTTGTTTCTGCTTTCTACGCTGTGTCACAAAACACTGTCTCAGTTGCCTAAGACTGGCTGGGAAACACTTCCATGAAACGTACAACACCAAAACCACTATGAGGAAAGAGAAGATGAGGGCCATGGTCCCCGTCACCACCTTGTGAATCTGAACCGCATTCTCTGGATTCCCGTTCACTATAGTTACCGTGACGGCATTTGTCGTTCTGTCCCCTTCGGTGTCCTGCATGTCGTAGTTGACAGTGGCAGGGCTATAGCTGAACATTTGGTCACTGTTGTTAGCTATAGCAGACAGCAGGTTGACATCGCTCGTGGGGTCTGTTGCATCTTCACATAAGTGAAAAGCAAACACTGCATCTAAGACATCCTCACCCTGTGCATACTCAGGGGTGGCACACAGTAGGGTGCTGTCATAGCGGCCTTTAAAGTTGCTTAGCCAAGAGGCCAAGGCACAAATGTTACGGCCACAATCCCAGATGTTTGAAGAAAGGCTGATGCTCATGAGGGACTTCCAGGAGTTGAGGATTCGTGGATGAATGTAGGTGAGTCGATTAGAATCCAGCTGAAGGGACTGGAGATGAGGTACACTTTCAAAAACGTGAGGTTCCATATATTCGATCTCGTTGCCCGAAAGGTCCATTTTTTCTAATTTCCATATCCAGTCCAAGGAGTTCACCACAATAGTGACCTTATTCCTCCGTAGGCAAAGGGAGTGCAAGGAGATGAGCCTTGGGAAATGGGCCAAGTTCACTTTCACCAGGTCATTGTGCTCAAGGTGTAACTCGGTGAGTTTGAACAAGCCTGCAAATGAGTTTCGAGCTAGGCTTTTCAACTGATTGTATCCTATGTCAAGGAATTTGAGGCTGCGGCAGTCCTGGAAAATTCGGACGGGCACAAACTTGATGGCGTTGGACCGCATGTGCAAAGTCGTCAGCTTCCGCAAGCCATGGAACAGGTCCGGCTCCAAAGCTTGCAGATCATTGTAGGATAAATCCACACTGCGCAGGTTCGGCATGGGCCGAAAGGTGGTGTTGGGCAGTTGTGTGATTTTGTTGGAACTCAGAGTGAGTTCTTTAACTCTCCGTAGCTTTTGAAAGGCATTTCCCTCCACTGAGCAAATGTGATTGTGATCCAGATAGAGCCACGTGAGTTGCATTAACCCTGTGAACTGTCCATCATGCAGCTCAGAGAGGCTGTTGTACCGCAACGACAAGCCCATCACGCCCGACAGGTTGTGCGGCATCTCTGTGAGATTGAGCGATTCGCAGTACAAAAGCCTGCCCTCACACCGACAGAGCTGCGGACACCCACTATTCACAGCTGGAAGCATTTTGAAAAAGAGACCCAGTGTACACAGGATCCACCCCGGGGGCTTCCTCAGCAGCCAGTTTAAACAGACACCGATAAGAAGGAAATCCATTAGCAAGAATATCCCCAAATGTGCTTGAGAATGTCCATTGAATCTTTTGTTCATCAGTTTCCTTTCTTGCACGAATTCTACATCATATTGTATGTAAAACAGGGGACGAGGGGATGGGGACGAGGCAAAAATAAGAGCATCATCGGGCCAAGTATTTCACTTTGGAGATTTTCTCAAAAGAGAAGAAAAAAGAAAACCACATGCAGAAATCTGTACAGCATTAAAGTTCAGAGACATTCAAAAGGTACAAGGGACTCTGTCCATTTTAGATGTTGCAGCAGAGAACAAAACAATTAAAAAAATTCTCTCTCTCTTCATGAAAGAATGAAATTAAAAAGTGCCTTACCCACCCTTTTCCAGAGAGTGACAACCTCCATTCAGCGGCTTCCTTTGTGTTTGGACTTAATTATATGCAGAGCTTAAAAAGAGCTCTCTGTTGCTACAAATTCTGTCTCTTTCAGCTTTTCTGCGAGGCTGGCAGGCTCACAATGTCTCACTTTGCTCCGTCTCAAAGGGCGAGAGGCATGTCCAGCTAGCTCTTTTTGGAAAAAAAATAAGCAAAAATAAGAAAAAATGGGTCCTCCCTTATTTTTAAGCTGACTCCCAGGACCTTCAAGTTTCAGAAGTATGGGCATAAGGGTTGATCTTCATTCCTTCCTTTCTCCCTCTCCCCCTCCGTCCTTTTTCCTCTGCAGTTAATACTGTGACGTGGGGAGCCGGAGAGGAGGGGGGCAAAAAAATGAAAGCTAGAAGCCCCTTCCAAAACTCTTTACTTAACAGCTCCCCAGGATTTGACCATCTCTTTAATGTCCATCATTGGAGACGAGCAGCAACCACCTTTCTACTCCACTGAGACGACAGCGTACAATTCATTCACTGACCGGACCGGCTAAAGATGGCTTTATTTCCCAATCCTGGTGCGCTTTGCTTGTTAGAAGATGCTTAGAGCAGAGAGAGAAACGGAGAGAGACAGACAGAGGCAGCACGCATCCCTTCCTTGCTTCTTTCCTTCCAGCGGAGCAGTATGTAGCTACAGCATGCAGAGGCACCTAGCGCTCACTGAGTGTCGTAAGCTGTTCATGATTGTATGCCTGCGCCGTGCTTCGCAGACATGGGCAAATGGAAAAAGGGGTGGGCATTAAAAACCAACATTTTAGTGAACCAGTAAAGGAATATATGTTCTCTGATGAAATGGAAAATACTTTAAGCCCTTCTCGCTGTTGCTCAAACACACGCATACACACACACACGCAAACCGACAGCTACAGCAGCAAGACAATACTAAGGAGGACCTTATGACAATTACCATCCCCTTTCTTTTCTTTCCCCATGTTTTCTATAGACAAGGTCTCTAAAGCAGCTAGGGATTCTGGTTGGGATGGGCGGACCTGTCCAGTTTGTGGACTTGTACAGGAGGGAGATCTACAAGGATGACCTTTGGATTATACCCTCTTGTTGGATATGGTGTTTTGACTTCTCGATTCATTTGATTGAGAGAGGTGCAATGTATGCACTCTGTTTGACTCCTCATTTTGGCATTACTGGGAGAGCAAAGCTTATGGGGGTTTTTTTTGCTGTTGTCGGTGTTTGTGTGCTCCCCTCCTCTTGCACAGCCAAAAGTGAGGCTTTTGCGACAATGACCGGGTTGGTGTGTGATTGAATACTGTTTGGCTTTCTTTTGCTTGAGGTCTTTAGCGTATTTGTGACATTAAAAAAAATACTGAGTCCTATGTGGTGCAGCATACAAAAGGTTATTCATGTGTTTAGAATGCTGCATTTATTAATCGATCGACCATGTAGTTTAATTTTGCGCTGTGATTGTGTGTGCAAATGCCAGTATCGGTGAGAGGAATTAGACCTTCAGCTTTCTAAGACTGTGCTGCTATTTGGTTAAATGGACCAAAGAATGCCTGCCTGTTAATTTTCAGCCATCATTAGCTATGGAAAGGCCATTGTTAACAGTCATTTTTTGCCTCCTTCATGGACTTGGGGAACAAGTGCTGCTCTGTTGCCAGGGAACTGTTTTCTGATCTTTTGCCCATTTTTGAAAACATGCCTGAAAGTCTGCATCTGGCCAGTGGTTTTGGAGCAGGCAGTTGCCTAAATCTCCTAAAATTCTCTGCTTTGCATATTTTAATTATTCCGTAGACTGTTAGGACTGTGCCACTGAAGGCGACGAAATCGGCTCTTCTTTTTTTCACTTGCGTTAGGGTATTCGTTAGTTTCTCAAGTTCATGTGAGAATATGCTCAGATGCATGCATTCTTTCAGCACCTAATGGCAAACAGGGAAGAAGGTGAAATATGTGAGAATTTCCATTCTAGGAAAATCCTCTCACAGTCTCTACCTGTGGGAAATATGACCAATGATGCAGAAAGGGGACTCGTTCTGGCTAACTATCAAGTTCAAAACATTAATGTTTTCTTTTTATTTCCCAAAGCTCAGCCTGACCTTTTCAGCCATTCTTTCTTGTGCCTGTTAATATGTGTATCTGGATATTTTAGGAGAGTGCTAGATTCCTTCTCATGTGTCTTTTTTTAGTGGGGGGAAGCATTTGGGGGAAGTAAGGTGGACGACTCCTCCTCTTCTCCCTCCTTTTTTCCTCCTCCTCCTTCCTCTCCAGCATTTTTATTCCCTGCGCAGGCATTCCTATGGCGCCGGATCTACCCAGAGGTGACGATGTCCACAAACAAGTACAGGGGAGGCAAAAGGGAATCACAACAAAATGCATTGCCAAAGGTTTAATGGGTACACTGGGCTGTAATGAGTAAGAGTACAGATTGAATTTCAGCCATAGACATTTAGGACTTTTTGGCACTGTAGATCGTCTGAATAATCACCATGCCATTTCCAAAGGTTGTGATGATCCTTTGCAAATAGCTATGCAGTAATTTTGCCTTCTCTTTGGAGAAAGCCAAAATAGAAATAGTAGTGGTGTGTGCATGTGTGTGAAATAGTCTGTGAGATACCTTAGCTGATCTCTGGGTTTCTGGCCATTGGGTTGGGAGGGGACGTAAGATGAAGACATGGCTCAACAAATCAAAATTATCTACCTTCAGTTCCCAACGTTCAAGTATCACAGTACTTTAAAATTTAAGTTAGCATTTATAAATGCAGTGTAGACACCCAAAGGAAAGGGGGCAAGAAGAGAAACCAGGGGGATGTGAATGCAACAGATGGTGCTATGGATGGTTTCCAGTATCTCACTCTGCAGTGCTTGAAACTGGTAGGGTGGAGGAAAACTGTACGGCAGGGAGGGGGTGGATATTATGAGGAGCTATCCCCCCCCCCCCCGAATAAGCCTTAAAATGCCATTTATTTATCATTTTTGAATAAATGGGATATGTTCGGATGACTGGAAAGAACGGGAGAAGGAGTTGGAACAACTGGCTAAAATCAAAATATAAGGTACATTATAGGACATCACACTTTTGGTTCATCTAAATCAGGGCTTCTTAAACTTTTTTTCCACCCCTCTTCTCCCAGGTTTTTTATGTGATCTCAGGTAGATAGGTATATAATATAGGTATAAAACTCGAATATTTAGTCATAATACATTAGCATCTGCAAAGCTTGCTAAACAGGCTGGTTTTTCTTTTTGTCGAATACAACTGAAGAATTTTCTGCAGAGCCCACTGTAAACACTGCATGTTGTTGCTAGCAGATTTGTGTAAATGGGTGGCATTCAGAATACTTTTGCCATTGCTATTTTTTGTGACATCAACGTTGAGCGAAGCGGAATCCATTTGGGGGTTCTGTTTCAGTGTTCACTTAAGGCGGTTGAATATAGGTGGCAAGTGAATGTCTGCAGTCTTACCAGATGATGTAGATTGCTATATTTACAGCGAAGACAAGTTGGTGGCCTTCCATAGAACAATGGATTCAAAGTACAGGAAACGAGATTCCTCATGAACATCAGGCAGAGTTTCCTGATGGTAAGAGCTACCACCAGTATTTGCCAGTGAAATATGCTGGCTCAGAGTGTTGTCTCCTTCTTTGGGGTTTTTTAAACATAGTCCGGATGGTCATCTATTAAGAGTGATTTCATTCCTTCACGGTAGGGTGTTGGCCCTTGTGGTTTCTTCCAACTCTCATAGAATTAGAGTCTATGATTCTGTGAAATGTGGGTGCATTACTTACAAATAGAGTACTGAGATTGGTAAATTATTATTATTATTTCGTATATTTCTATCCCACCCTTCTCCCCACAAGGGGGACTCAGAGCGGCTCAAATTATCGATAAATTAGGGTTCAAGGTTTGATCACGAAAGATCTAGATTTTAAAATCCTGTTCCCCCATGATTTTGAGAAAACCATTTTATCTTCCTGTCTATCTGGGTATATAGTGACCTGGATTTTCAGCATCATAGAGCCATTGATGAACAAAAGAAGAAACGTAAAGCACCTCAGACACAGACATATTCTTGACAAAATGCAAATCCTCCTTGCTTCTCATGGGACATAAAGGACATGGCACCCTGGTTAAAAATCCACCTTACATAAAGGAGCTTGCCACTGAGGAAAAAACTTCATATTATATGAAGTCACGTGTAATTTCCCTCCAGTATTGTAGTTTTGGGGAGAAGTAGCTACAAAAAACTGAAATAGCAAGGAAAGCAAGGCAAAGGTGGTTTTCAATCTCCCCCCGCCCAATGTCTAGCCTTTAATACACACATGCATAAATGTATGGACTTTCTCATTTGTTTTAGTGGAGGAAAAGTGATATGGAGCTGCATCTTTTCCTTACAGGGACAAGGGACAGCTGAGAGCAGTTTGAGATGACAAAAATCCAGCAACAGAGCAGTTAATGTACTGACCACTGTCTTTCAATCTGGCCGAATTCTCTTTCAGCTGCTTCCCTTCTCCTCCAAAGCCCAGAAAACACAACACATACTTTAGTAGAAAACTATATAGAAGTCATGGAAATTCTTTCAATTCTCCAAGGAAGCATATATGCCTGCATAGAACTACAACATTGTTGTATTTCTTGGAGCCATCACCCATTTTCAGGTTGCAGTATATTGCAACACTTCTTTAGACTTAGGACCTCATCACAAGGGCAGGATTTCAGATGCATACACTGGCTCCACTATGCTTAACTAACAGAGTACAACAATGGCAGCAGGGATCTGTAGGTGAAATCAGGTAGAGCCCATAGGAAGCCATGGGGGCGGGGGAGCCGCGTGTTCAACACTTCCCTCCATGGATTCAATGAAATCTGCAGCAGGGCAATGCGAGGCATGGAGTGCTGGGATCCCCGTGCCCTCCAATGACATAGCCGTGTGACAAGGCTGTATGTAAGTATTAATCACCACAAAGATGATTCCATATCTGCTTTGTGCCAGGGAGAGCTAATTATAAATACAACAGACAACTGCTAAGAGGTCTTGCCTTGCACTAGTTAGGTTTTTCCGTCCAACTGCTTTGTGCCACTGATGGTGGACATGAAGTCACATCAGCCAAGAAAAGTATGTCTCCAAATTGCTTAGACCAGTATTTCTCAAACTGTGCTCCCAGAAATCCCAGCTAGTTTACCAGCTGTTTACTACCTACTGCAATGCAACCTGAGCCCTGCTACATGCACAATGGAGGACCTTCTTATAGCAACACCAGAGGCACTCCAAGTGGCCAGCTACTGGTCAAAGGACATTTAGTCAAATGCCTATTTTGCAAACATTGTGTTTTGTTTGGTTGGTTTTTAATGCAATATAACTGTTTGGTTCACTCCTGCCACAATAAATAAATACCAGCAATTAGGAATTGTGGGAGCTGAAGTCCAAAACATTTGGAGGAGCACAGTTTGAGAAACCGATGATCAGCCCAGCTTGGATGCTGTGTCAAACTGAAGTCCTACGGGCCAAATCCAGGCCTCTGTATCATCTTATGTGGTCCTCCAGATGCTGCACTACAAGTCCAATATTCCTCAGCATTAGGCATCAAGACTAAAGTTGATGGGACTTGTGATACAGTAACAGCTGGAAGACTGCCATTTATTCTGTGTAGTCAGGATAGTGGGGTTTGAATTTAGATATAAATGAGAAACCAGTAAATTCATTGCATTGTTATAATTTTATTGACACAAAACACAGTATGAAACAACAAACAAGATATATATGCTGGATTTCATATCACAAAATCACAAGTCAAACACTTCCCAAGTGTTTAGGACTGTGTGATATATTTTTTCAAATGATGCACACAGATCCAAGTAAGGTGGCCTTTTGCAGTTGACAGATTGTGATTTTGTCAATGTTTATTGTTTCCAAATGTCGCTTGAGATCTTTTGACACAGCACCCAGTGTGCTGATTATTGTTATTATTGTTGTTATTGTTTTACTGACACAAAACCACAGTATGTCATAGCAAAGGAGATCTATATACTGGTTTTGTATCACAAAATCACAAGTCGAACACTTCCCAAGCGTCTAGGACTGTGTGATTTATTTTCAAATGTTATGTGCAGATCCAAGTAAAATGACCCTTTGAAGTTGACAGAACATGATTTTGTCAGTGTTTATTGTTTCCAAATGCCAGATGAGATTGGTGTTGTTGTTGTTGTTATTGTTGTTAATTATTATAGATACAAGGTTTGTGGGCATGATGACTGGCTTTAAAATATCCTTTAACCTTTCTTCAACTTCAGAGTCATAAGTGTTGTTAATAACAATAATAAAACAACAACAATAACAACAATAACTTTATTTATAACCCGCCCTATCTCCTTGAGGGGACTCATGGTGGTTTCTAACAAAGAATGGCAAACATCCAATGCCTTAAGAAACTTTTGGGATTCAATTCCCAGTATCCCCAGTCCACATGGTGATAATTAAAAGTGATGGGAGTTGTGGTTCAGTATAGGGTTGAAGACTTAAGAGCACCATCTGCAATGTAAGGAAATGATAGTTGGCCCTCTGTATCCACAGTTTCTCTGTCTATGGGTTCAGTGTCTTTTGAAGGCAACCATAAGGCTGATGTGGCCCTCAATGAAAATGACGTTGACACCCCTGCTTTATAGGGATTACAGGTGTATTACCCAGCCTGTCCTAGCCATTTCTAAAAGGAAGTTTATGTGCTAAATCCTATTCTCTCCTTTGGGCAGATTTGAGTCATTGGATGGATGCCTTCAAAGGACACTGAATCCATGGACAGAGAAACTGTGGATACAGAGTTGCTGGTGATAGGAACTCTCCTAAAGACCCTACTGGAGACTCTATTTTTGGGCCTGTTAGGCCGTCACTAAGCCTCCAATGCTGACAGGGTGAGCCAGCTTTTACGCGGGCCCCGCGCCATCTAGTTGGCCCGGTCCATGACCACACTCCATCGGGTTTTATTCTGCCCCTCTGTCTAGAGACCAGGTGAACCCTGGTATCTAGTAGATGACTCCTATAGTTTGTTTTGTTATTGTTTGTGATGTGCAGAGTTGTTTACTGTTAACTGTATTATTCGGTTGTAAACCGCTCCGAGCCTTCGGGGAGTGGCGGTATATAAACTCGAATAATAATAATAAAAATAATAATAATCTACACTGCCATATTCAAACCAGATAATCTGGATTCAGAAAGTGGACTCTATGACATTGCAGATGGGGCCATTATTCTGCCTTGCCCACCTCTCTTCCTTCAGATCATGAGCTGGGGACCTTCAACAGGAAGTTTTTTTGACTTTCTCATACTGCTATCGCACATTATCATCTTAAAATATGAAAATGTTTCATCCTTTGTTTAGTTTACCATATTCTAACATTGAATGTGGTGCACCATATTGGAAATGTCTGCAGGCAAAGAGTATAGTTGACCAGAGGGCTCACACGACTTTGTAAAGTCAGTGCTGAGAATGATCATCTACTCTCTCTTAACTACAGAACTCTTGATTAAATTGACTAATTGAGAAACTGTACCTTTTATTGCTATAAAACACACTTGTCATCTAATTATTCTGGAGGTGGCCTCATTCTTTTTCTCAGTTTGAACTGTCATCATGAGCTCACATCTTATGCTCCCATATTATTACCAAAGTTTTATAAACTACCCTGAGGCAACTTGCATAAATTAACAAATTTCAACTGCTTTTATTCAGGCAGTTTGTAGCTAAAGTTATATAGTTGAATCCTATTGATTAGTCCTCACTAAAGTAGACCTCTTTCATCCATTCTTCAGTGGTGAGTCAACACATAGATAAATCCTAATGATTCAGTGAATCTTCTCTAGGTGAAACAATAGGATGCAGGCCATATATATTTAAAGCAGAATCACTAAATCCATGCTAATTAACATAGCTAATTTAAGCAATGAGGGAAGACCTATTGATAATGTATTGAATTAGTAAGTGTAATTTGTATATGAGGGCAAACTTATTATTCTACTGTAGACTCCCTATATATCTCCAAAATAAGTTATTTATTCAGAAAGCACTATTTTTGTGCAATAAACCCATTTTATCTGTAGAAAATAGAGGATCCCCCCCCAAAAAAACACATATATTTTCTCTCTGAATAGAAGTTTATTCACAACTCTTCAGTATGTTGAATGGAAGTAGAAAGTTGCACCAAATTCTCACTGATCTTTTATTGTTCCTGATGGAAATTTCCCACTGTTAGGGAACCCATTTTTTTCAACCTGGAAACAGATTTCTTTTCCAGTCCTTCGACCTATCCTACAATGCGAAACTTACTTTTTACTGTTTGTTTTACTGTGTGTATAGTTGTTTCTCCTGTCTCTAGGACAACTGTCTGAAAATGAGAACAAACATCTTCTGCCTTCAAAGGCTGTGGATGAGAGGAAATTTTGTCAGATGTGGTTTGTACATAGGAAGAGATTGGTGTTTGTTTGTTCAGGTCCAACATGTATCATTTGCTGTTTCAGATTAGTGCTGGGGATATCCAGATTGAATTCCTCCTCAGCCACAAAGTGTAATGGATGACCCTAGACCAATTGCAGTCACTCAACTTAATCTGCTGAGTTTTTCAGAGGATTAAGGTAGAGAATACTGTGTATATTACCTTGAGCTCCTTAGGACATTTTCATAAGTAAATGAACAAATACATTTGAACTGAGTAACTACCAGTATCTCATGAAAATATGTCTTCTGCGCACCTGATATATTTAAAGGAAGCACATGATTTTTCCCTTTCTCCTCTTCCTTCCCTCCCTCCCTCCGCCAGTTCAATTCCAAACTAAGATACAGGTGGCACTGAAGACAGTGACCTGGCTCAGCTTTCTTTAGGGCCCAACATAATTGTCAGCTATTGAGCAGTCACTATTAGAAAATGCATATTCACAATTTCTTTTTATGCATGTTTTTTTCTTCTTCTTTTACTCTGGTTAGCTTCTTTTCTGAACAATATTACCCTAAAGCTGTGCTTCCCAAACTTTTTGTGACAAGGGACCACTTTGACCAGGGAGCACTTGACCAAGGACTACTTGACCAGGGAATAATCTCCAACATTAGTACCAATTTATTTATTTACTTCATTTATATTCTGCCCTTCTCACCTCGTAGGGGACTCAGGGTGGATCACAATGAACATATACAGGCAAGCATTTAGACACACAAACACAAGACAGACAGAGGCAATTTAACATCTGGCCACCAGGGAGAGCTGTCACACTCCTTCATTTCTCAACGTGTTACCTGGAGATCTTTATGGCCTCGTAAATCAGTTAAATTTAGCCTCCCCACTAAGTGGTACCTTAATTTCCTAGTTGACAGATGCAACTGTCTTTCGGGTTGCAAAGGTCGATAACAGACTACATAATAGGCCGAGAGCCCACCTTGACCTGGGCAGGCCTCGAACTCATGACCTTCTGGTCAGTAGAGATCTTATGCAGCTGACACCCAGCCAGCTGTGCCACATTCCCAAAAGGGCTATGCAACAGTTTTTGGTCAATTTTAGATTCGGTTTAGTTATTTGGGGTGCTGATTCAGAAAATTGCATTGCATAGACCATATCAGCTCTAGTTTCTGATATAGAACATATGCCATCCAGTAGTTGCCATCCGCTCGCCCACAGAAAACCATATTTAATAAGCCTTGCACTTTAAGAGGATTTCATGAGACAAGTCGCTCTTGTTGCAATGGTCTAGTAATAGTGAGGGCGAGGACCATATTTAAGTTCATGCAAACCATTTGGTGGTCCACGGACAACAGGTTGGGAACCACTGCATGAAAGTATCTGCCTTACATGTACAAAGTGCTCGATCCAAGGCATAGTGCACTGATTCTCAAAGTGGGCGGTGAGGCAATCCAAGGGGGCGGTGGGAGGCTCTGGGAAATTTGGGGGGTGGTGAACCCCTTTAAGGGGGCGGTGAATGATTGACCATTTAGGAGGGGTCGTGCGGCCGTCTTCTTTGGCCCCACCCTTCCCCCTTTGCCTTGACCTGCACGTTAGATATTTGGATTAGAATTCGTAAGAGTAGCAAAATTATTTATGAAGTAACAACAAAAATATGGTTGGTGGTCACCACAACATGAGGAACCTTATTTAGGGGTCATGGCACTAGAAAGGTTGAGAACCACTGCATTAATACATATATATTTCTGTTTAATTGCTATTAATTTTTTTAAAAAAATAATTCCTAGGGGGGCGGTGAGTAATTTTGTTTCTGGAAAGGGGGCGGTAGGCCAAAAAGGTTTGGGAACCACTGGCATAGTGTCTCCTAAAAGGGTCTTAGATGTCAGTGGTGGGGAAGTATTCCTCTAAAGTTTTGATGAGCTGGTGTAGTCAACAAAGATGACACAGACCCGTGGAGCAATGTTTTGACTCAATTTGGCAACTTTGCAGTTTTAAAGAGGAGATTTTAAGCTTTCTTTCATTAAAACAGACACAGCGGTATCCAGTAAAGGAGATGAAGTACTACTGTAAAATTACATATAAACAAGCAGTAGAATCAAATGATTATGAAAAGAAAATGAGCATAAAACTTCATGAGCATATAGCAACATGATACTGTAGAATATCAAAGAGGGTTGAAATGTCAGCAGCATTCCATTCCCTCAGTGGGGGACTGATCTGGATTGATCTTTGTCATATTTTAGTACTGTCAAAACTGCAAGAATGAAAAGTCTCATGAGTCACAACTTTGGTACCCATTCCCCAACTTGCTCCAGATGCACAATGAGCTCCATTGTATGTACTGTATCTATCATCTCTCTCTCCATTGCTCTACTGATGTTCCTGATTTTTAAAAATGCATCAGTATTTCACAAATAAAGCAAAGTTATAACACCATTTTGCTCCAAATTCTGGAGCCAACTGAGAATGGTAGACTTGGGTATCTAAATTTAAAACTTAACTCATATAGAAAAATCAAGTTCCCTTCTCTTCATCTACAAATACAATATGAGACTTCAGTCTACTGAGGCTTGCCAAACATCCTTGCTTTTCACCTTCTCTAAGTAACTGTGTTCCTTTTCTTTTGCTATCTAAACTGTTTTTCAGTTTTTACCCTTTGCAATGCTTGAAACTTGAGGAATAAAGGAAAAATTATTGGTGAGAAGACTGACAAGATAGTGCCATCATGATGTCCCCACTCATTAACTACACTCCTATCAGTTTGGTGAAGGTGAAAGGAATATTTGAATAAATTCAATCAACATTGTAGAAAAGGATTTCCTGAGCATCATGGTTGGACATTTTGTCAGCACAAGAAATCATATTAGGATTGTTTATTTGTTTGTTTCTTGGCTTGTTTTATTGATTGTATTGTTTTTATAATTGCTATTGTTTTGTGATTGTGTGTTATTGGGCTTGGCCCCATGTAAGCCGCTCCGAGTCCCCTTGGGGAGATGGGTGCGGAAAGACCCTACACCATTTTAGTCTTGGCTTAAAAGATTCCTAGCACTACATACATATTTCTACTCTGTACCAAATCTTATTAGAGATTAGGTGTGTTGAGTTTTGCAGCTTGGGTGTGATCCTGGACTCATCGCTGAGCCAGGTTTCAGCAGTGACCAGTGGAGCATCTGCACAGTTAAAGCTTGTGTGCCAGCTGTGTCTGTACTTTGGGAGGTCTGACTTGGCCATGGTAGTCCATAGTCTGGTTACAGTATAGATTACTGCAACACGCTGTACATGGGCCAAACTGTTCAGGAGCTTCAAATGGTCCAGCGGGCAGCAGCCAAACTACTAACGGGAGCAGTGCTCAGGGAGCATACGACTCTGCTGTTGCGCCAGCTCCACTGGCTCCCAATGTGCTACCGGGCACAAATATAGCCCTAAACAATTCCAACCCAACTTACCTATCCAAACATGTCTCCCCTTACAATCCTTCCAGGAATTTAAGATCATCTAGGGAGGCCCTGCTCTTGATCCTGCCTGCCTCATAGGCATGCTTAGCAGGGAAAGGGACAGGGACTTCTCAGTGGTGGCCTCTTGGCTGTGGAACTCCCTTCCTGGGGATATTGGATCACCCCCCCCCCTTCTCCTGACCTTTGGGAAAAGAGTAAAAACCTGGCTCTTGGAGCAAACTTTGGGATCCTCACTTGTAATTAGATAAACTCAGTATTGTAAACGAATATGGAACGGCTTAACGATGCAAATGGACATGGATTTAATCCTGGAAGTCATTGATTTTTATACTTTTAAATTGTTTTTATGTGAATTTTGTTATGAGCTTTAACCTGTTTTAAACTGTGTATGTATGTGTGTTCAGCGTCTAATTGTTGCCAGTCTGTACGCCACGCTGAGTCCTCTTCGGGCTGAAAAGGGTGGGATAAAAGTGTGATAAATAAAAAATAAAATAAAAATACTGGTATGGAAGATATAAAATAAAATCTGGTTATATTCCCTGTATTTTCTAGAAGTTTCTCCTGGTGTATAAACAAAGGAGACATATTTCACTGTTTTGAAGATTGTGCACATACTGAGGAAGTCTTGTCTGGAGAGTATTAGCTGATTCACTTATTTCTGAAGTTGCCCCAAAAAGTCCTTTGTTTCTGAATCTCTCATCTCATTTTCTCTTCTCGGAATAGAGATTCTGGTTCCTCATGAGGCCCATCTCATGGTTGAATGTCTCCCTTCTGCTGCCCTCTTTGTTTTTTAGATAGTTTGCTATAAGAACGGTCTGAGACCAACTTCTTTGGCTAGTCATTCTGAAAAGAGTTATTTCATACGAGTGTTCCTTTCAAAATTAGTTTGGTTAATTTATTTAAACTACACTGTATTCCTAGTTCAGTCTTTTTCAGACATTTAGAGCATTCTGATCAGATTATAAGAAACATCAACAGTAAGCTCCCCGCCGGTCATATTTTCTAAGTTGTGCCCATCAGTGGGCTATAAAAATGGAATTTGAGTGGTGATTTTAATTTTCCTTAGTGGCTGGCAATGGACAAACACAAACTTTGATCTTTACTCTGTCGCCTTTAATTTCCAAGTGCAGCAAAGCGTGAAGCTTCTTATAAAGGGAATGTTTAAAGAAAGAACTGGGGGGAAATAGAGACTTCAAGAGTAATAAGTTAAACAAGTTATTTCTCTACTATTTACATCTGCAGTGCTACTGACATTCAGTTTATGGCACTTGCTAGATGCGGTTTTAAGAAGAATTTCAGTTGAACGAGGAGCTAGCAAGTAGGACTATTTGGCCCGTTCCCCCTTTCCCACAAAAAAGGGGGCAAAATACTATTTTTATCTCCACTCAAACAGAATTTCAAATTGTTGTATCATTAACTTTCCAGGTGTTGTTTCATTAGCACTTTCAATGTGTTATACTCTCCAGGCAGTGGTTCAGCTCATTCAGTTCACAGTATTTCTTTTGAAAAAGTGCCAAATGCACATTCATACACATAGATGCACTTGATATCACCTGCAGCTTCCCACATAGCAAGCTCAAGGCTGTAACTATAATTTCTGTGAAAATTGTGGCCTATACAAAAAGTAAATATTACTGGTACTATTACTATTATCATTGGTTTCAGAGTCTCTCAGGTGTTGCCAACTGGAGTTTGGGGTCATCGTTGTTCAGATTCTGTCTTGAAATCTAAGAATTAGTGAGGAATCTTTGGAAAAATTGTCATTTTCAAGCAGTGCCCCTTTTTCTAATCATGCCACTGTGATCTTATCTCTGTTTCATCACTCCATTTGAAATTACTCCCGGAGCATGTTTCATTGCATGAACCAAAGTTGTTTTCTCTTTCTGTAAGCTCTGAATCTCAGTTAGTAGGTCTAAATACTTCGTAATCTGTTTCATATCATCCATAATTTGTTATAGCAACTTCACACCACTTCAACTATCTTGGCATCACCCTGTCGAATCTGGGATTCTGGTGCCTCCACAAATCTCAAAGTCCTGAGATGCAATACAGTAAGTTCATTCTAGACTGGCGAGCAACAAAAAAGGGGTACTAGCCAGATGATAAATGGATGTGCTCCCAAACACTTTTAGCATAAGGCCAAGCTCAGAAGCATCAATGTGTACTCTAGTAACAGTTCACATGATCCTCCTTTGCCTTGGTTTAAGTTAGTTATATGTTGTCCTGTTTATCAATCTCTCATGAACAAACATAAGTTCTGATTTATTGTGACAGTAGTATAAACTCTGAAAAGTTGGTTTGTGGTTTCATGAGAACTGGAGAGAGATGCAGGCTGCACACTGCAGTCCTGTGGTTGGATTTGATTGTTGTCATAAATCAATCAAACAAAACCACAGAACAATAAGGCCGGACAGATTTCAGACATAAAGCCCAAATTTCATATAGCTGCTTATTGCATATTCCAAAATTGCTGAAATGTAACACATATTCAGGACTCTTAGGGGAGAAATATGGGGTTGTAATGGCCTCATTCTGGGAGCTGACCCTGTGTTTGAGGCCAATTTCCTCCTTGTTTGTTACACAATTCATTCCATCACAAACAAATGAACATTAATGCTTGTTGTTTCCACCCAGTGCAGATATATAAACCATTTCCTGTTTTATTTCCTCCTTGCGATGTGTAATGTACTGTTAAGAATTGAATTAAAGGCTTTTGTAGTACCATTCTTTTAAAAAGGATTCCTGGAATAAGGAAGTGAATTAGGCAATACAATATATGAATATTTTCATGAGTTAAATACTCAGGGAAATCACGCCTAATTACGCGGTGGCCTTCTTTCCATCCCTCATACTCTAATGTTACTCATTTACCTGGTTCTGTGAGGATATGGTACCTTTAGGCTAAAAATACCAACGTTTCTCTGCTAAGCAATACTGCCTCTTTGTCATAATCACATACTACTCAAGTTTGTCTGCCTGTTTAATGGTTCTTCCCATCAGTCATTCCACTAAAATGTAAGAAACTGAGAATTTGTAAGTGGGTAATCTTCTGCAAGTTTTGAAGCCCAAAATTGCGAATCAAGGATGAGTGGATATTTTTGGTTTGTTTTTAATAAGAATTTGCATAATGGAGGCAAAAAGTAGTCATATTTTACAGAAAAGTAACTTGAGTTATTTTAGAAAAATTAAGCACCGCACAACCTGATTCTGAGAAATTTCCCTCAATGGTCAGCAGAGTCTTAAGAGCTTGATTTTTATGGGTTTCAATTTCAGCAATTTCAACCATATTAATATTGTTTTAGGGTCGCCATGGTGGGGGCTGTAATCGGGTCTTTCTTTTCTGTGAATAGCTTTCCTTATTCTCATTTATTTACTACTAGCTTGGGGACCCAGCAATGCCTGGGTTACTTGAGAAAGACATTGTTTGTTTTGGGAAGTTTGGTAATATCTCTGGATGCAGGGTGAACTATTTTATTATTTATTTATTTACACAATCTATATTCTGCCCTTCTCACCCCACAGGGGACTCAGGGCGGATCACAATGCACATATACAGGCAAACATTCATTGCCATAGACATACAACATATATAGACAGACAACTAGCTACACAATTGGTTGAGAGCTTACCCCAACCCAGGCAGGCCTCGAACTCATGACCTTCTAGTCAGTAGAGATCTTATGCAGCTGACTCCCAGCCAGCTGCGCCACGTTCCTGGTGCTACACTTCTGCACGGGTGGGTCATTCCCCCGCAAACCCCTCCAGTATGTTTTATTGGCCCAGGTTATTTGAAAAAGGCCCTGTTTGTTTTGGGATGTTAGGTAATATCAGTTTGGTAATTTGTAGCTCCATTTCTTAGGGGAAAAACCCAGTCTTTCCTGTTGTTTTTAATTACTGTTCCCATTAGAAAATGCACAAGGATGTGGGAGAACTGCAATTTCTAAAATCGTGGGCCAATCACCACAAATCTGTGTGGCAGGTTTGGTCCAGATCCATAGTTGGCTGGATTCAGTACTCTCTGGATAAGGGTGAACTACAACTCCCAGAGCCAAGGATAATCACCCCCAAACCAGACCTCTATGCACAGTTGGCCATGTTGGGTCTGTGTGCCAAGGGTGGTCCAGATGTGATGTCATCTGGGTTCAGGGATCTCCGGATAAGGGCAAACTACAACTCCCAGATCCAAGGCCATTCAACCCCAAACCATGAGTGTAAGCAGAGTTGAGAATATTGGGTTTCTGTGCCAAACGTGGTGCAGATCTGACATTGGCTGGGTCCGGTGCTTTCTAGATAAGGATAAACTACAATTCCCAAAATCAAGGTCAATTCCCCCAAACCCCTGCAATATGCTCAGTTGGTTATGGGGCTTCTTTGTGCCACATTTTGTCTCAGTCTATTGTTGGTGGAAGGTACAATTGCTCTGGATACAGGTGAACTATAACCCCATGAAGGTTAATTTTCCCCAAACATCTCCAGTATGTTCCCTTGGTCAGGGGGAGTCTGTGAACCAAGTTTGGTCCAGCTCCATCATTTGCAGGGGTTGCAGTGGGCTGTGGAATTGGGTGAAGGTACCTCATATCCCATCATTGATGGTCCATACTCCCCATCCTCCCCCAAACCACAACACTGGAAGTATAGCATTTTGTGGAGGCTGAAGGCTGTCTGTGTAAGTGGACACCTCTGCAACATGCACACATACACACATTTTCACTTTTATTATGTGTATAGATATTTATACTCCACCCATCTCACCCCGAAGGGGACTCAGTGTGGCTTATTCAAACTGATAAGTACAAATGGAGAGAATTTCTGGTTTGGTTCATTTTTCAGGGGTTTACAAAATTCAGAAATGACTTCATATTTAAGGATGCAAAGAATACGAGCTTGGGAAAAAACAAATAAGATAATAGGGAAATTGACAGATTAGCCCATCCCTATATGGAAGGACTTGTTTAAACCTTTTCATGGATACATTGCAGACAGAACAGATGACACATTTGCGACATGAAAATACAGGCTCCACCAACAGGTTTACTGGGCCCATGGTGGTTCAGCAGGTTAAACTGCTGAGCTGCTGAGCTTGCTGACTGAAAGGTTGCCGATTTGAATCCGGGGAGTGGGGTGAGCTCCCGCTGTTAACCCCAGCTTCTGCCAACCTAGCAGTTCAAAAACATGCAAATGTGGGAAGAGCAATGGGTGCCGCTTCTGCAGGAGGGTACCGGAACTCCATGCAGTCAGGCGAGCCCCATGATCTTGGAGATGTCTATGGACAACGCTGACTTTTTGACTTAGAAATGGAGATCAGCATCACCCCTCTGAGTTGGACACAGCCAGATAATGTCAGGGGAAACCTTTACCTTTAACAGGTTTACTCTTTGGTTACATATAGCTTTGATCTAAATGCCACAGCAACCAGGATGGACAGCTTGACTAGAGAAGCATATCCTCAGGCTAGTTCAGTGCTTGAAAGATTACCAAAATTCATTGGACACCCTATGCCATGAAGCGGGAGGCTACTTTTTATTAGTGTTTGCCATTATTATTTACTAAGGTATTGCACTGGTGGGTGATAGATAGATAGATAGATAGATAGATAGATAGAGATAGATGGATGGATGGATGGATGGATAGATGGATGAGTGGATGGATGGATACCTCAATAAAAAATATTGGTGTCTTGGGTTTTAGGCTTGTTTCTGGAATTATTTGGGGTGTTGATTCAGAAAATTGCATTGAATAGACCGCATCAGCTCTCATTTCTTAGATATGGTTGAATTTATAAAATTTATAAAAAATAAATAGAGTTCTAACATAAATATGGGCCACTGTGACTCCCCCTTGTGGGGAGAAGGGCGGGATAGAAATATATGAAATAATTAATTAATTAATTAAGTAGATTTTCCATATAGTTCACTTTTCTTGTAATTTTTAATATGTTATTTATTTATTTACAGTATTTATATTCTACCCTTCTCATCCTGCAGGGGTCTCAGGGCGGATTACAATGTACATATACATGACAAACATTCAATGCCATAGACCCACAACATATATAGATAGACACACAGAGGCTATTTAACATTCCAGCTTCTGGCCACCAGGGGAGCTGTCACTTCACCGTCTATTTGTCACACTGATGGAGTACTTCCTCATTCTGTGCAGGCTTGCTGGAGATTTTATGGTGTCATAAATTAATTAAATGAACCTCCCTGCATAAGCGGTACCTAAATTTCGTATTTCACAGTTGCAACTGTCTTTTAGGCTGCATAGGTCGACAGCAAGCTTCACAAATGGTTGGAAGCTCACTCCGACCCGGCCTGGCTTCAAACACACAACCTTTCGGTCAGTAGTGATCTTAATGAAGCTGACTCCCAGCCAACTGTGCCATAGATGAATTTAAATTGCAAACAGAGAAAGCCTTAAAAGCAAGCTGGTTTGATACCACCCATCTACAACTGGGGAGGAAAGTAGTAGACATGATATACCCAAGAGGAGAGGAGATTGTTCTTGCAAAAGATAATGGATAAAGAGATGGAGTGCATGCAGGTGTTCTGTCAAAGAAATCACTGGAAATCAGTGATTATTTCTCTCTAAAGGTTTAGTAAGCTTTGACAATGCATTAAGCATGCATCTTCCCACAGTGTCTTTTCAAGAATGTGTCAGTTGCCATTCTTTGTACATTCCAGCAGATGGCAACTCCAGTCTTCCTGACATTGAATGTCTAGAAAATCCCCCCTCCCAGAACCTTTCATCTATAGACACAGATAAGCCATAGATAGATACATGACTCAATTCTATTTTTACTGGAATCACCCAGTTAGAATCTGATTTTAGACCAACCCGAGAGAAATAGCTTGGGACTTCAAAATCAATAGACTTACATGCATATGAGAAATTGCATTAGAAGAATTAGTGATTAGATGTTCTGCAGATTTAAGCAAGGATGAAGATGTGGCAAATCCAGCCTGTCCTGTATAACATTTGGGATCTGCTTGAATGAAACGAATCATTATCTCTTGTTTATGTACAGGTTTATTATATGCCAAGAAAGGGGAGTACAGCAGCCGTTGCATTCCTTGATATCCGCCCAGACAAATGAATTGCAACACAAATAACACAGTGTAGGCCTGTGACTGTACTATCCTCTCTTCTATTGTCCTGTATGATTTTAAAACATCTTTTGCATCATGAAACAGAACTTTGAAAGCATTTGTGACTCTCTTTTTTCATGTCAGGAATGGCTTGAGAAACTGCAAGTACCGGTAGTTTCTGGTGTGAGAGAATTGGCCGTCTGCAAGGACGTTGCCCAGGAGACACCTGGATGTTTTGATGTTTTATACCAGTGTTTCCCAACCAGTGTGCCGGGGCACACTAGTGTGCCATGAGCGATCATCAGGTGTGCCGTGGGAAATTGGAACCTCCAGGAAGGGGGGGGGGGAGTCTAGTGTGTTGAAGTATAAAAACCCTAAGAAACTTACCTCGATAAAGGAACAAAATTACAAACACCACCCCCTCCCCACCCGTTGTCTACTTGGTCTCTCCCTCTCCATGCATTGGGAAGGCCCACCTCCTTTTCCCCAAGTACAGACCTCCTCTTGCCTCCTGGGGGTTCTGTGTGGGAAGTTTGGCCCAGTTCTATCATTGGTGGGGTTCAGAATGCTCTTTGATTGTAGGGGAACTATAAATCCCAGCAACTACAACTCCCAAATGTCAAGGTCTATTTCCCCTGAACTCCATCTGCGTTCTTATTTGGGCATATTGAGTATTCATGGCAAGTTTGGTCCTGATCCAACATTGTTTGAGATCACAGTGCTCTCTGGATATAGGTGAACTACAACTCCAAAACTCAAGGTCAATGCGCACCAAACCCTTATAGCATTTTCTCTTGGTTATGGGAGTTCTGTGTGGGAAGTTTGTGTCTTTCTGCCATTCCTGCCAGGATATCTATGTTGAGTTAATCGAAACAGGCCCAGGTTTCACACTGAGTGTATAAATACATTTAAAAATGTATTAACTATATTTGGTTGGTGGTGTGCCCAAGGATTTTGCAAATGTAAAAAGTGTGCCGCAGCTCAAAAAAGGTTGGGAAACACTGTTTTATACCATCCTTGTGGGAGGCTTCTCTTATGTCCCTGCATGGGGAGCTGGAGCTGACAGAGGGAACTCGTCCACACTCTCCCTGGATTCGAACCTCCAACCTGTCGATCTTCAGTCCTGCCATTTCGGTTGGCCAATGAACTATCACTCCTTTGTAGATTTTAGATTTTGCTGTATTTGCTCCATGGCCAGCACAGCTGCTCCTGAACATGAACTCATTACAGTGACTTGGGTCATGTTACAGCAAATCTGTGGTGGTTGGAAGCAAGCAGAAAAATAATTAAATTCTCAGCTCCAGTTCTTTTGAGACTTCAGATACACACAACCTTTTTTTTTGTAAGTTGCCCTTAAGAATATTTTCCTTTAGCTGCTGTTGCCTTAATCTTTCCTTTCAGAGTCATTTTGATGATTTCATGCCGCCAAAGCTGGCAAAGCAAACACAGTGTGTCCACCTTTCAAGTTGGGAGTTCAAACTAATTGTTAGATGTTGCTTGCTCTATTCATTGCAGAAATAACTAATTCAACCAGACACAGACAGAAGTCATCTTCTCTGTCCATACAGACTGTAGTATTGATGTTTTAATAGTTTCACCTATCTGGCAGGTTTATTTATTTATTTATTTACCTTATTTGCTTTTCTTGACTCTCACTGATGGTAACCTTGCCATAGGATTTCCTCAACAAGATTTCTTCAGAGAAGAAATCGTCATTGACTTCCTCTAAGGCTGAGAGTGTGACTTGTCTATGGTCACCCAAATAATTTCCATCCCTGATCAGAGATCTGAACCCTTGTTTCACAAAGCCCTAGTACAGACGTTCACTACATAATGCTTTCCATGTCTTGACAATGTTAATGTGTAAGGATGGGCGAAGTTTGACTCTTAAGAATATAACTCCCATAGGTCCTTTTATAGCTAATTATAATTTATGATGGGACTTTCAATCCATAGGGACACATTTTGCTTGTTCCTATGTAAGAAGACGGAGAAATATTAAGTTTGGCTTGTTGTAGGTTTTTTTAGCTGTATGGCCATGTTCTAGAAGCATTATTTCCTGATGTCTCGCCTGCATCTATGGTAGGCATTCTCAGAGGTTGTGAGGTGAAACATCAGAAGAAAATGCTTCTAGAACATGGCCATACAGCTTAAAAAACCTGCAACAACCGAGTGATTCCGGTCATGAAAGCCTTCGACAATACAATGTTAAGTTTGATCATAATTTTGGAAATATACCAGTGATGTCTAAGGGATACACAATTATTGCTGTTTGGACAAATGATCCATCTGGTATCTACCTGGGTTGAACACATTGGGAAAGCAAGATTGTTGGCAAATGGACACAGATGTCTAAAATACCAGATTTATTTGAGGAACATATGAGATTCAAAAAAATAGGTCAGTCATGGAAGCCCACTGAGTGATCCTCTTCTTCAGAGTAATCCAGCAGTAAACATTTTCTGATAAATCCCTCCATGGAAATCTTATGGCAGGATCTTCATAAGTCAGAGTTGACTTGTAAGCACATGGTAACAATATTTCCAGGTAAAATGTTACTTGCAGAAGGATCAAGCCTTCTTCAAACTGGTATCATCCAGATGTTTAGGGCTCCTGGTGATTGTAGTCATGCTGGTGATTGTAGTCCAAACCATCTTGAAGTCTCCAGACTGGGAAAGGGTGTCTTGAGCTCACATATTGTGGTGAGAGAGTAGAGCAGTGTTTCCCAACCTTTTTTGAGCCGCAACACACTTTTTACATTTACAAAATCCTGGGGCACAACACTAACCAAAATGACACAAAATGACACTCTAACACAGTAATACATATAGTTAATTGACCTTGAATTTTGGAGTTGTAGTTCACCTACATCCAGAGAGCACTCTGGACTCAAACAATGTTGGATCAGGACCAAACTTGGCATGAATAGTCAATATGCCCAAATGTGAACACACGGGCTTGGTGGAGCCGCGAACTGGGAGAAAGGCTCCCTGTAAGGAATAGGCCCTGCCTGGGAACCAGGTTCGGCCGGCTCGCGTCACCAGATGATCCATCACGGAACAGTAGTGTGCCGCGGAACAGCGGTTGGGAAACACTAGAGTAGAGCATCTCCAAGAACCAGCAACTCGCTTTCTATCTTTGAGATGTTTGCCTATTGCTGACTGAAGTGCAGTGCCAAGACAAGTGTGGAAGCTTATGAAGAAACTACTTACCTATTTATTTATTTTTATATTTATTTATAAATTCGATTTGGTGGACCGCTCTCTCTGGAGCCCAGAGCGGTTTACACCATAAAATCAATAGAACATCAATAAACAGATAAAAGACGTATACCCAAAAGCCCCCCTCCCCACAAATGATCCCGGCAAGCAATAATACGCAGAGGCAATACATGGCAGGATGGTATGTTGGCAGCTGGCAACTAAGGAGGCATCAGTTGGGACCAAATGCCTGCCTATATAGCCAAGTCTTCACAGACTTGCGGAAGGCCAACAAACCCCGTAGTGCTCGTATCTCCTCCGGCAGAGAATTCCAGAGGGTCGGAGCGGCCACTGTAAATGCTCTCTGCCGGGTGCTCGACAGCCTACAGATCTTAATACTAGGGACCTCTAGTAGATTAAGCCCTCTGAGCGCAGTGATCTTCTGGGTTTGTATGGGGTAAGACGCTCCCTCAAGTACACTGGCCCCAAACCATATAAGGCCTTGAAAGTTAGAACTAACACCTTGAAGGAGACCCGGAATTCGATGGGAAGCCAGTGCAGTGCACGCAGGAGTGGGGTCACATGCGCAGATCTTGGGGCTCCCGACAGCAGGCGCGCTGCTTCTTTCTGCACCAGCTTAAGTTTCCGGATCATCGACCAGGGTAGGCCAATGTACAGCGCATTACAGTAATCAAGCCTCGAGATGACCGTGGCATGGATCACCGTGGCCAGGTCGCAGCGGGAGAGGTAAGGAGCCAGACGTTTCGCCTGCCGCAGATGGTAGAACGCTGTCTTGCAAGCACAGGCAATCTGCGCTTCCATCGACAGTTGGGTGTCTAGCTGGACCCCAAGGCTCTTAACTAGGGGCTGTGGGCGAAGTGCCACACCATCAAACGTCGGCAACTGGGTCTCTACCTCCTCCGGGCGGCCCAGCCACAAGATCTCCGTCTTCGTCGGGTTCACCTTCAACTTACTGGCTTGCAGCCATCCAGTTACGGCTTCTAGGCAGAGATGGAAATTATCGGGTACAGATTCCACCCTGGGGTCCATCCTCAGAATGAGCTGGGTGTCATCAGCGTACTGGTGACATTCCAGCCCAAAACTCCGTACCAATTGGGCGAGTGGTCGCATGTAGATGTTAAATAACAGCGGGAGAGAATGGCCCCTGAGGGACCCCACAATGTAAGGGGAGCCCTCGAAGGCCACCCCTCCCCACTTCACTCGCTGCAGGCGGTTTTGGAGGAAGGAGGACAGCTAGTTTAAGGCTGTCCCCCTTACCCCCGCCACCGCCAGGCGGTGTGTCAAAAGTTGATAATTGACAGTATCAAATGCTGCCGTGAGGTCCAATAACATTTAGTGTTGGGATAGTGTGCTGAACCCTTTTCTTTTCATTTGTCTTCACACACAAAAATCTGACATGTCCAGAACTCTGATCACTATATATCTTAGGATGACTTTTCATCTTTACTGCTCACATGATTCAACTTTACATTGAATGTATGAATCACCAGGGGAAAAAAGAGTTCTACATCCAGGTTTTAGTCCCAAATAAAAAACAAACTTGTCAACGCAGTACAATTTATGTAAGTCTTGACTTGCTATTCCCCCACTGCTTGGACAGGCTGAATGTCATCAGGATTAAAGTGGTTTTGAGCCATAATCAGACCATTCAGTTTCTTGATTGGTTTTCTTTGTCTCTTAGAGACAATGGAATGACAGATTTTGTTTGTCTATTTTAGCCTCTCTTTTTTGTACTTCAGTGGTTGCCAAGAATCAAGACATTTTCTTAGATTTTTAGGTTTGTGAAATGAAATCTTATGACTAAATCCAGAGCTATTCTCAATGTAAGTAGATCATTTGATATCAGTGTGGCTTATATAACTACAGTACAACCCTGTATCCATGAAGGATGTGTTCTCAGACTTGGTGTGGATATGTGAAACTGCAGATATCAACAAACTGTATTGAAATGAATGATTTATAACCAAAGAAAACCATAGGATTTAGCTGCACGGAAGGTTCCAGAAAAAGCCTACAGAGGACATATTTTGTCCGATGGGGGTCCTTTGGATACAGGGTTGCACTGTAGTGACTAATGCATCTCATTCTTTTCTGTGGTTTGCTCTAGTTGGGAATCGTGTTGATTTTCAGCTCTTAGGGTCCTTCCACACAGCCATATAATCCAGAATATCAAGGCAGATAATCCACAATCCCTGTTTTGAACTGGGTTATCTGAGTTCACACTGCCATGTAACCCAGTTCAAAGCAGATAATGTGGGGTTGTATACAGCTGTGTGGAAGGGGCCTCAGATAGGGCAAGGGCTAATACTAGGTTTATTTTTGAAGTGACAGACTTTCCTCTCTCACTCTCCCCACCTCTCACTCTACATATGGAACTGATGCCAGTCTTTTTTGCCTAAAGATTTTTCTTGATTTATATTCTGAATTTCTTGGCAAACATGGTGACCTGTTTCAAGGAGTTTAAAGGAAACACTGGCAAAGTTGATATTCCTTCTCCATAAGTGTATACGCCCAGGTTCTCACTCCTCTAGGACATTTACTATGACTATGCAAAATGTGACTGTCAAACTTTATTTATTCTTTATTTATATTCCGCTCCTCTCACCCCGAAGGGGACTCAGAGCGGATTACAGATACATATACTTAGCAGACAATCCCTGCCGTTTCCACATACACAACATATAGACAAACAGAGGCAAACTCTGGCCACCAGGGGGAGCTGACACACTCCCCCGGTGTCCCTTGTTGTTCCTTCCGCACTCCTCAGCGTTCCTGGAGTTCTTTAATGGCCTCATAATTTCGTCAAAATTTGCCTCCCCACTTAATGTGGTACCCTAATCTCCTACTTGACAGATGCAACTGTCTCTCGGGCTGCAAAGGTCGACAGCAGGCGACACTTAAAGGCCGAGCACCCACCTCAACCCAGGTAGGCCTCAAACTCATGACCTACTGGTCAGAGAGATCTTATGCAGCTGACATTTAGCCAGCTGCACCACATAAAATTTATTTATTTATTTATTTACTATATTTCTGTCCCGCTCTTCTCACTCTGAGGGGGATTCAGAACGGCTTACAGATAAGGCAAAACTCAATGTTGCATTATAAATACAAATAGATATTTATTTATTTTATTTGCGCTATTTCTATACTGCCTTTCTTGAACCCGAAGGTGACTCAAGGCGGCTTACCACTCAGCAGCCATTTGATGCCATTTATTTATTTATTTATTTCGTTTATAATCCGCCTTTCTCTATCCCCAAAGGGGAACTCAGGGCGACTAACAAAAGGCATCAAAAGGCATAAAAGGATACACAAGTACAAAACAACAACATATCAATTACAACAACAGATTAAAATCAGTAAGTATAAAAAACAATACAATAACACTATACAGTATATAATTTAAAACATTTAAAACAAATTTCTAAAATAATAGAATAAAAGCCATTTAAACATACAAAACCTACAAAACCTATGCCTTCAATTTCTATCTCGTTGTAAAAAAAAGTCATCTAATCTGTTCCATAGTTCAGTTCCACATAGAACTGTATTAGTCTATTGCACTTGGTTTCCAAAGGCTTATTCAAAGAGCCAGGTTTTTACTTTCTTTCCAGGTCAGGAGGGAGGGGGCTGATCTAATATCCCTAGGGAGGGAATTCCACAGTCTTGGGAGGGAGCTCCACAACATATTAAGCAATAAAACTCGTAAAACTTATAAATGCAATTAATGCAGTTTAAAACATAATGCCTAGTCCTAAAATAGCTATTTGTGGTGCTGCATTGAAGTCAAGTTCCATATTGCATATTCCATATTGCACTACTCCCAGAATGCCTGGTTCCAGAGCCAGATCTTTAGCTTTTTCCTAAACATCAGGGTGGAGGGGGCCAATCGGATGTCACTGGGGAGGGAGTTCCATAGCCGAGGGGACATGAGTAGCGCTTGCGAGGGGGTAGGATCGTGAGCAGGATCTACCTGGTTGATTTTAGTGCTTTAGCTGGTACATAGCTGGAGATGCATTCAGAAAGGTACATTGGACCAGAACAGTTTAGGTCTTTATAGATTAAAGCCAGCACTTTGAATTGTGCTTGGTAGCAAACTGGCAGCCAGTGGAACTGACGCAGCAGAAGGGTTTTATCCTCCTTGTACACTGCTCCAGTGAGCAGCATGGCTGCCATTTGTTGGATTACTTGGTGCTTCCGAACAGTCTTCAAAGGCAGCCGCACATAGAGTGCATTGCAGTAGTCTATTCAAGATGTAACCTGAGCATGGTTTGAAATGCAATATTTGAAAAACAACAAAGTGAGCCCTGCAGACAGTTTTCTCTTAGTGGAGAATCCCATTTGGTAATGGCTAAGTCTGGCCCTCTATCTTAATCAAGATTTGAAACCCTTATGCACACCATAGAGAGAAGGGGGCCACCTGGTAGTTAGATGGTTCTTTCCATTCAACCAAAACTCAGTGTTTCCTTTCTTCTATAAATGTTTGAGTGCCATAGTTACTTACACGTGGCTAGCGTTGATCTTGGCCAGCTTGGTTGAGTTTTATGTAACACATTAGTTCGGAAGGTAATTAAATCTCTTTTTCTATGTCAGCCTCATCTCTGGAAAGAATCCCCAAGAAGCCAAGAAACGGGCTTTCCAGGTTATATACAGGTCCTGTGTCTATTGCTGCTAAGTGGTTTGTTTCTCATTATCACATTTAGTGTTACCGCAATGACTGCACCAGAGCCTTCATTAAAATTTGCTTAAGGCGAGCATTCCCCTCTGGGTCAATCATGAATTTAGAGGAATGGAAGTGGAAGCGGGATCTCTTCGAGCTACTGGAGTGAATTATGTCTTGTTGGGACCCGCAGGCCAGCATTTCAAATTTGCCAGGAGGAAGTTCATCAAAAATTCTATTTCTATGTTGAAAAGGCTACACGAGTCTATTAGCAAACAGAGAAAATACAGCAAGGCTTTTTTTTTGCTTTGTTTCAACAGAAGTAGTGATATCTCGCTCTTTGTCGCACAGATTAATTCCACGTTTCTACATATGCTCATGTGGGCTCCATTTATCTCATAAATTCCCTGGAAGTTTCCATGAACTTATGAGGATTTGAGACCTTTTTTGAAATTGTTATACAGACAGCATTCAAGTCTGAACAGTTCTCTTTGGGACATATGTGACAACAGCTTTTGACAGGCAACCACCAGGGAAGAGTAAATCTGCTTATTTCTAGGACATGTAACTTTGTTATGTTTTTACCATAATTTTTTTCAGTCCCTTTGTTAGGATTCTTTAAAAAGGCCTGTATTACAGCCTAAATTTCAAAAAAAAATCAAAAGTGTACCCCCCTTTGTATGTATGTGTGTCACTTTTGCATTTTCTATATATTTAATATCTCCCTCTCCATAGATAAAAACACAGTATTACACTTGAGTATAAGCCTAGTTTTTCAGCCCCTTTTTAGGCTGTAAAAGCTCCCCTCGCCTTATACTCGAGTCAAAGTTATTTATTATTTTACTTTGTTATTAGTATTATTGTATTTACATTTATTTTTATTCTATTATTACATTTACATTTTACTCTATTATTATATTTATTATTTTACTCTAATTATTACATTTATTTCTATTTATTACTGTTATTATTACAATTATTATTTTACTCTATTATTATTTTACTTTATTATTATTACATTTATTATTTTACTCTATTATTATTTTACTTTATTATTATTACATTTATTATTTTACTCTATTGTTGTTATTCTTACATTTATCATTTTACTCTTACATTTATCATTTTACTCTATTATTACATTTATTAATTTGCTCTGTTTATTATTATTGCTATTATTACATTTATTATTTTACTGTATTATTATTGGAAGGATACATATTACACACATTTACATTGAAGAAGGTTAGAATAATGGTTTAGTCAGAGTTGGGCAGTCTTAAATTACAGTTTTATGTAAATATTCAAAAACATTTCAACGACTGCCTTGATTAATGAAATTTTATTGGTATCTATTTTTATTTTGAAATTTACCAGTAGCTGCTGCATTTCTCACCCTCGTTTTATACTCGACTCAATACATTTTTCCAGTTTTTGTGGTAGAATTAAGTGCCTTGGCTTATATTTGGGTTGGCTTATACAGTTATACATGTTATACAGTTATACCGGGGGGCTCGGCTGCCAATAATGGATGGTGAGGTGGTTAGCCTGTTGCCTCTGGTTAAAAGCCTGGAGGTCCAACTGAATCCTCTGCTGACGATGGAGGCTCAGGTTTCCACCGTGAGCAGAGCAGCGTTTTTCCATCTGCGTCAGGCAAGGTGGCTGGCACCCTACCTTTCCGGTGATTACCTGGCCACAGTAATCCAGGCCACGGTCATCTCGAGACTGGACTACTGTAACGCCCTTTACATTGGCCTTCCTTTGTCGGTAATCCGGAAACTGAAGATGGTGCAAAACGCTGTGGCTCGACTGCTGGCTGGAGTGACACTATCGTGCCACATCACACCAGTTCCCTATTGAAGAAGGTTAGAATAATGGTGCCACATCACACTGGCTCCCTATCAAGCACCGGATTGCCTTCAAAGTGCTGGTGATAACCTTTAAGGCCTTGCATGGTCTGGGACCAGTGTGCCTGGCCTTTCCCTGCATGTTCCCCAGAGACCACTATGGTCCATGGATCAAAACCTACTAGAGGTTCCATCACTTAAGATCTGCCACTTGTCATCGACGCGGCAGCACACTTTTCCTGTAGCAGCCCCTACCTTTTGGAACGCCCTCCCGGAGGAGTCACGAGCAATAACTGATCTACAGGCTTTCCGTCAGGCGTTCAATCTCTAAGCTGTAACCCCTACTCTGGTCTTAATCTGTTTTTATTATGTTTTCAAGTATGTTGTGTTTTGTTGTTCATTGCTGTGAACCACCCTGAGCCTTTTCGGGAAGGGTGGTATATATGTCAAAATAATAAATAAATAAATAAATATGTCGAAATACATAGAAAATGCAAAAGTTAATGTGTGAACACTGATTCCAATTTCCACATTAATCCAAACAGTGAGGGTCATATCAAAATGATCAAAGATCATTTTCCTCAAGGATCCCCATTGTACTGTTTTTGCAAGTCCGTAGTTATTTAAATGGAGCACTTGGGCAAAATCAATGAGACCACTAATAGCAAATGCTTTGGAAGTATTATTAATATGTAGCAAAACGCATAGTTACACTTCTTCCTGATCAATACGTATTATGCGAACATTGTATTTGCATTTTCTTACCACCAATGCCCCATCCCCCCCGAGTCTTTCAGGAAAAAAACCTCCCTAATGTAAATAAACAAGGATGTTAATATATTTTAGCCATGTATATTGTGAATAGATACGTGGGAAGATAGAGACTCCTTGCGGAAGTCTATACTAAGAAATATGATATCCAGAAAGCATTTCATCCTGCAGTCTCTTTGCAGCAGATGACCTTGGTTAGCTAAACATTTCCAATGTTAAATAAGAATGGGTAATTCCCCCATATACTAAGGATATAAATCCTCACTTTTCTATTTCTTACATGGGAGAATGAAAAACCCTAGACTTTTCTGCTCATCTGCATGTTAATGAGATCTTTTCTATCACTCTTGAGTTTTTGGCATTTGTGAGCACAGTGTTTATTTTAATTACACAGCTGCACAAATTGCATTGCAAAAATACAATAGGATTTATTTTTCTTTCTTTCTTTCTTTAAAAAAGAAGCTTTTTTCTACATCTTTTTAAAAAATCAATATGCCTGAATTTCTATACTCTACTGTGTGTGTGTTTTGGCTTTGGAAAAGCTGAATATAGAACTTAATTTTGTGCATTGACGTTTTGTGTGAATTACAGACACCCTAATTTAAAAAGTGTACTCCTATTGGTCACAAGCTGGATGACAGAAATGTTAAGAAAAGATCTCAAGAGAATATCTGAATGTGCTGGTATAGCCTTTATTGTAACATATAAGTGAGTCTGTCACTTATTGGCACCTTCCCACTTGAGTTGTGTGGTTTGAGTACCATATTTTCCGGGGCACAAGATGACTGGGCGTATAAGACCACCCCCAACTTTTCAAGTTATGATATAGAGTTAGGGATATACTCGCCATACAAGACCCCTCTCCCAACACAATTCTATTGATTCAATATCCACAACTCCCAGAATGCCTCAGCAGGCATGTCCAAGGCATGGTGCTGCTCGGGGCTACTGGGAGTCGTAGTCTGGAGGCGTAGTCTGGAGGTCTGGATGAGCCTGGTGACCATTGGAGGCTTCTGCTGGCTGCTCGGATGGCCTTGCTTTCTTCCTGACTCCTCTGGCTGCCTGCAAATAGTGATGTGGGAGGATTTGGAGAGTGGTGGCAGCGGTGGGGACAAGTCCCTTAGCGGTGTGGCCTGAGGAGGAGGGAGGGGGAAGGAGGAAGAGAGAGGAGGAAGGAGGGCGGAGGGAGGGCATGCAGAGGAGGAGTGCCAGGCCTCCTGAACTGCCCCTGCTGCTCTCCCCAGTCTCCTTTCAAGGCCCTTCTCCAACTTCTCCCATATTGCTATTTGTTTATTCGTTCAGTTGCTTCCGACTCTTCGTGACCTCATGGACCAGCCCATGTCAGAGCTCCCTGTTGGCCGGCGCCACCCCCAGCACCTTCAGAGTCAAGCCAGTCACTTCAAGGATATCACCATCCTTGTTCAGCCCCTCTTCCTTTTTCCTTCCATTTTCCCCAGCATCATTGTCTTCTCTAAGCTTTCCTGCCTTCTCATGATGTGGCCAAAGTATTTCATCTTTGCCTCTAGTATCCTTCCCTCCAGTGAGCAGTTGGGCTTTAGTTCCTGAAGTATGGACTGGTTGGATCTTGTCACGGTCCAAGGATCTCTGATCATAAATTATGACATTATAATAACATTTTAATAAGTCTTTCAATTAAGTTTATGCAAAGTATGATTGGTTTTTTTTTAGGAAACATGGATCCAAGCAACTTGGGGTTTTAATGGTTGATATCAGCACTTTAAATTGGGCACAGAAATAGACGTAGAGCGAAGAGTTCACAAACCATAGTCATTCTTTCGACCCATTCATTTGGCAGTCTGTGATGTCTGCAGAACTCTCGTCCAACCACAATTTCCCAAGGTTTGCATTGTGTTAATGTTTGAGCCAAGTCACCTGTAACCTAACTCCACCATTTGCTCAAGGAAAAGTACATTATGTTGTAAATTGATATAAAATAGTAATTTGTGTACGTGTAAAGGCAAGGCTGATTATGTAAGAAAATGAATGGTACAGATAGCTATCTTTGTGCAGGGTGGCATCTAAATGCTGCTCGAAGGTGGTTTTGGAAAATATATTTAGGCAATTTAGTAATCCAGGGTGTTTAAAACGACAGGATAAAACACTTCTTGTGAAACACACACACTAAAAAGGGAAACTCTAATGTAATGCAGTGGGGAATTAATCCTAGGTTGTGATGCACAGTGCAATGTAGCTGTGACATTTTTTCCTCCTGTCATATGGACAAAACTATGTTGTGGAGAAATGTATAGACCTTAAACCAGCATTTAACCAAAGCTGCTAGGTTGTCTTAAGTTGCAATGCAGGCCAAAAGGTTCAGGTTTTCTTACTTCAATTTCCATATTACAATATTTAATGCAAGGGCTGTAAGACGACATTGCAAATTTCCTATCTTGCCACGTGATTTGTGAGAATTCTGAGTAAATTAAATATTAAGATCTTTGGAAACAGATACTGATTTTGGGGTTTTTCTTTATGAGAGTAATGGGAAGAAAGTGGGGGAAAACAGTACAAGGGAGGCAAGTGCAATTATTGGCATCACTATTGTTTTGAAATTAATACTTCATATTTCCTTAATGCCACGAGACATTTAAAAATCCCTTTGATTAGTGTGGAGTTAAGACGCACTGCATTTTAACTAGGGATTTGCAAATCAACCTGCTTCTAATCCCTGCCACTTTTCCATGTAATCGCCCATATGCCCCTTCTATCAGATTTGCTGCTGTAATAGCTTTTCTTAACAGTGCTGGCCATAAACCATCATAAAGATTGACTAGTTGGTTGGTTGGCTTTCTTTGTTTTATATCTACCTATCTCAACACATTACATGTTGATATAGAAAAAAGCATTTAGGGTGAATAAGCCAAACACAAAAAGTACCATACAGAAAAAAAAGGAAACCTAACATACAATATATCTGATTAAACTAAAACACTAACCTAAAACTAAACTACTACTTACTTTACTTATGTGATCCCTCATTGTCCAAGTATGATGGCCTTCCAAGTGTTGTGTCTTGGCGATGGATACGTAGGTGACTATTCTTGATCTTTATGTTCTTCCACAATGAGGACATTGGTTTCCAGGTGGAAGGCAGTCCCTGTCAGGGTTGGCTTGATGCACCTTCTTCCTCTTGGCACATTCCTATTTTTCTCCCTCTATTCATGCCTTTTCAAATTCCACAGGACTACTGGTCACAGCTGACCTCCAGTTAGAGCGCTCAAGGCCCAGGGCTTCCCAGCTCTCGGTGTCTATGCCATTGTTTTTTAAGGTTAGCTTTAAGCCCGTCTTTAAATCTCTTTTCCTGTCCACCAACCTTCCATTTTCCATTCTTGAGTTGGGAGTATAGTAAGTTTTTTGGGAGACGTTGATTGGGCATTCAGTTTCAAGTTGTTTCTATCAACTAACAGTATTTTATCCCTGGATGTTCTTTATTTCGGACTCTTCCAGACAAGATACTTTGTTATTGCACTGTTGGTCCACCTCATTCCTAGAATATGAAAGGTTTATCTCCACTTATAATAAGTTAAGCTAATGAAATTTGGAGTAGCTCTGCCGGGCCTTTTGACTGACAATGATAAGATACTCCTGTCTGGAAACATCTTGTGCCCAACAAATGACCCAAGATTCTATCATCGTGAATATGGAGTGCCATCACAGGAAGGAAGGCATGCAAATGCCTTCCCCCATTTTTTGGCTCATAAGATTAAAGAAACATGGTGCAATGCAATCTGAAGTAAGAATGAGAAATACTTTTTTTTGTTAGTGTTTGCTTCCCCCAGAAGTAGAATAAACTAAGCTCTTAAAAGCACCTTGTCGCAAAATAGATCCCATCTTGGAAGCAGCAATTGTTCCTACCATTTGACAGGACCCAGGACTATATAACATGATAAATAGCGCTCTGTGGCAGTTTCTTGCTTTTGCATGTCATTGCAATTTGTTTCCGATGTCAAAAGTGTGCATTTTTGGAGAACAGAATGACATTTGGGGAAGAGGACTTTGCTCTCTGAAGCTCTTTGTCACACCATTCCTCTCTGAGTCTCTTCTTTCATGGGGGATACTATACTTGTCAGGCATCCTGCCCTCCACATTTTTGAAAGGGGGTGGGGGAAGAATGAGAGGCCGGCATACCTACCTTGAATTTTACTTCTTAACTAAATCATAACCTGAAAAGTACTTAAAGTCTCTTGATTTACTAGCTTACTCTGAACGTACAGTTTTATCTTTGAATTCTTATGAATCTGTCAGGATTGAGTCTCATTGAGCTCAGTTTCTCCTGTATGTTTTCAAATGAGCAAAATTGTGCCAATATGACGATGATGATGTAAAATGTTATTTCATTGCTGGTCAGGAGTGTGTGTTTAATTTTTAATTCTAAAAATGTTCTTCTCTTTGCCGCTAAATATGTAATGTAATATTTTCTATCTACAGAGTCTGTGTGAGTGCATGCATTGGAGTTCGAGAAAGACTAAAAGAGGAAGTGTGTGTATCATGGAGATATCTTAGAGATTGAGACCCACCGTGTCTCCACTTAGGCAGAAAAGAATGAAATGCAAAGATACAGAATGGGGGACAATGCCTGGCTCAACAGCAGTACGTGTGAAAAAAGATATTGGAGTCCTCATGGACAACAAGTTAAACATGAGCCAACCATGTAATGCGGTGGAAAAAAAGCCAATGGGATTTTGGCCTCCATAAATAGGAGTCTAATGTCTAGATCTGGGGAAGTCAGGATATCCTTCTATTCTGCCTTGGTTAGACCATACCAGGAATACTGTGTCCAGTTCTGGGCACCACAATTGAAAGAGATGTTGACAAGCTGGAATGTGTCCAGAAGAGGGTGACTAAAATGATCAAGGGTCTGGAGAAAAAGCCCTATGAGGAGCAGCTTAAAAACTGGGCATGTTTAGCCTGCAAAAGAGAAGGCGGAGAGGAGACATGATGGCTAAGTATAAAATATGTGAGGGGAAGTCATAGGGAGGAATGAGCAAGTTTGTTTTCTGCTGCCCTGGAGACTAGGACACGGAACAATGACTTCAAAACTACAGGAAAAAAAGAGATTCCGCCTGAACATTAGGAAGAACTTCCTAACTGTGAGAGCTCTTCAGCAGTGGAACTCTCTGTGGTGGAAGCTCCTTCTTTGGAGGCTTTTAAACACAGGCTGGATGGCCATCTGTCGGGGGTGCTTTGAATGCGATTTTCCTGCTTCTTGGTAGAATGGGGTTAGACTGGATGGCCCACGAGGCCTCTTCCAACTCTATGATTCTTGCCTTCCTTGTAAACTTTACATCTGATCTATTAGTTTGGGCTTTTATCCATTTTTTAAAAAAAATCAGAAACATTTGGTTACCTTGAAATCTTAAACACCACACATCTGATAAAGAGAAACGAAAGTGCAGAGAAACAGACCCTTTTGTTTAATTCCTTTTTAAGGAATTACCTGACAGCTTTTGCAAGATCAAACCATGAATTCTCTCTTAACCCACTCACCCCCCCCCTCACCCCCACCCCAGGATAGCATCATTATGTTTGTTTAGATTATGCTGGAGTTACTTCATAGTTAGCTGTTAATACAAAATGGTTATTTTGCTTTTCGCTGCTGGATGGGAAGCAAACAAACACTTACTGTAGTCTTTATATCTCGGAGATCATCTCCTTTCATTACCACAGAGGAAATTATCTGCTGTCACTTTGATTTTTTTTAATTGAGAAAATAGCTTTATTTTATCTCTTTGGAATGACCACCCCATATAGAATTTGTGTTGGTTATTTGCACAGATGAAAAAAGGTTATAAAACTCCATGCTTTCAAAGTTGTGCCTTAGAGTAATGCTCCATGAGCACAATTTCTCAAGGCCTCATTTTGAATACATAAATTAGAGATATTTTAAGGGCATGCATACCAATAATGTCAGAGCTAGTGGCAGTAGTTTAACATTTCAGTTTGCAAGACTCATTGGGGATGGTTTGAATTACTTTTTGCCCACAATTCTGCTTTCTCAAAAGTGCAATTTAAAAGGCTTATGTAAAGGTTATAAAATCTAAAATACAATTGCTCGATAGTGGTGGTGGTGGTGATGATGATGATACTTAGTTCTTCACTTTGGCTCACCTCAAAGCTATCTCAACAATCCCAACATTAAGAGGACAAGTAAAAAAATCAGAATATAAAAAGAACTATCAACTTATTTGCATCTGTTCATGGCTCTCTATAATATCCTCAGTGTTTCAAAGCTATAATAATTTGTTACTATTTTCCCTCCATCAATGGGAAGAGTAAGTTGAAACTTTCAACCACTAAGAGCTTCATTTCTTAAAAATTTATATGTGACATATATCTATGTTCCAGACAGTTTTTAAATACAATGAGATGTAAATATATTTGTAGGATGGTGAAATTGGGGAGAGATCTTTAGTGGAAGAGAGAGTAGAAGAGGTCAGTGCTTATTTTGTCCTGGGTTGGACTAATTTATTTCCTTTTGCCATTCTAGTTGGAGAACGGAATGGTTCCTTTCTTAACAGTTAAGATAAAATATTCACACTGACCTGTGTATAAGTTGATATGGATTTTTAGACTTATATGTGAATATATGCAGCACTACTTGTTTGGTATGTCTACATCTGCTTATCCCATTTATTCCATCCATTTCATATGGGAAAGGAAAGACTTAGGGTGCTAAAAGTAGCATTTTCTTATGGGTAGGGAGACACTAGTTTGTAACCAGCTTTTAGGATGAGGGAACAATTCACCACAGCCATTCCACATCTTATACATCTGCAGTACATCTCTCCATGTTCTTCCCGGTGATGGTGATATGCTCTTACTTGACAGTTACAAGAGGCAAAAGAGATGCGAATGGGAGATGGTGCATTAATTCTTTCAAGGGTCCCCAGTGGAATGACGGAGTCCTGCCTGGTCATCAGAACAAATCAACTGCACCGTTCTGCTGGAAGGCAGAGGAAAACAAATCCCAGGGAAAGCAAGCAAACCAGTCAGTTCAGCACAGGACATCATGCTGAAATATATATCTTGGCATGTTCCTGCCAAGTTTTGTTACTATAATTGAAAATCAAGGTAGAACCCCAAACGCCTGCTACACTAGGATGAGGGGGAATGGAGAAGCAAAAGCAAATGGCAACCAGCTTCGGGCCTAATAAACCCTCTTCAGAATACGAGTCATAATAACATAAGAAGATGCCTCTCCAGTTTGGTCGGAGTCATATAGATTTGCAACAAAGCAGAATGTTGTCATTTCGATAATGGTCTTCAAATTCTTGTTCAAATGAAAGAACCAGAAAGCAAGTTCTGGAAGTAAAATACTGGGAGGAATTGAAGCCATCAAGTGATTACAGGTGGCAAGACGAGGGACTCTGAAAGATGAGGATTGAATGTAGCAAGGGAAAGATTTAATTAATTTGTAAAATAAATGTTGCATCGACACTCTGGTGTATTCCCATGTATAGCACACAGAACCTGCAAAAGGTGATGTGGCACAGATTTGAAAATATGTCCACAGACAAAAAAGTGAAGGAAATGTAGGACTTCCTTTATTCCTTACTGTATTCTGGGCAATGTTTGATCAGACATGTTGCATTAAATAAATACTAGAGGGATAGTAATATATGCCTTGAAGTAAACAAGAAGGTGTAGAAGAGGTATACCCCATGAGGAGTGCTCTGGAGAGCTGGGAATGTTTATCTTTGGGAAGAGATGTTTAAGAGGATATATGATACCCATTTGAATAGATGTCATATTGATAATGGAACCAGCTTGTTTTCTGATACTCTAGGGCAGTGTTTTTCAACCTTTTTTGAGCCGCGACACATTTTTTTACATTTACAAAATCCTGGGGCACACCACCAACCAAAATGACACAAAATGACATTCTAACACAGTAATGCATATAGTTAATATGTTTTTAATGTATTTATACACTCAGTGTTAAACCTGAGCCTGTTTTGATAAGCACAACATATATACGACTTCCTCTCACATACGTATACATGGCTATCATGTCTTCTCTCAGCCTTCTCTTCTTCAGGCTAAACATGCCCAGCTCTTCAAGCCACTCCTCATAGGGCTTGTTCTCCAGACTCTCGTGAAATTTCACCCTGAGTGAAACTTGCTTCCAGTTAACTATGGATGTCATGAAGCTGTTATAAACAGTTCCTGGGGGGGGGGGGCAACTCTCAAAACATCCAGTAAAATAGTATTTAAAAAACCAACAAGTGGAGAGGCTCAATTTGTTTCTTGGAAACCTGTGAATGCTTCAGCCTCCCAATGCTCCCAGGTTTTCTCACTGCCCAACTCACCGACGTGGAGCTTCCAGCTTTGTTCTCGCGAGTAATCCAAGCCAACGCAAAAACGGCGACTCAATCACTTCCACCCAGTGCTCGGTTTTGGCGGAGGGAGGCAGCGAAAGAGGCCACACAGATCTATGAAACGTATCGGGAGGCTGAAGCAGCCCTGAGCGGGAGCTGGAGCCATGCTGAGTCGAGGCTCCTGAAGGCTTCCTTAAGGCGGGCCCGGCCCTGGCATTCGGCATAGCCCTTCCTTTGCCTCGGGGAGGATCTTTGGGGAGGGAAATAGGGAGAAAGAGCTGCTAGGAGGGGGAAGAGTGCCAATTTCCCACGACACACCTGATGTTCACTCACGGCACACTAATGTGCCACAGCACACTGGTTGGGAAACATTGCTCTAGGGAGAAGGGAATGGAGCACTGGATTAAAATTCCAGGAAAAGAGATTTCACCTAAACATTATGAAGAACTTCCTAATGATAAGAGCTGGCTGACCATGGAATAGGCTGCCTTGAAGTGTAGTGGAATCCCCTTTTCTGGAGGTTTTCAAACAGAGGCTGAATGCCATTTGTGGTCTCTTCCATCTCTATATTTATATGATTCCAAAAACAGAAAAGCTTTTTATGTGTTTTTTTTCTTTATCAGCTTCACTCCAGCTGATTCAAGGAAGCACATGGTTCTTCCTCTCTATCTTATCACCAAAACAATTTTGTCATGGTGGTTAGACTGAAAAAATAGTGACAATCCAAGGACATCATGGTCACTATGATTTTGAATCTGGGGTCTCCTCACCCGTGGTTTGACGTGCTAACTGTCATTTCTCTTTATAGAAAATCATCAATTTCACATTCAACATCTGTAAGAATTCTTGTCTAGATGCCACTCAGATAGGAGTGTTTTCTTATTGTTTATGTATCTTTTTCTGCAGAAAACACAGGGACAAAGAATGTAATGTTCCTGCTTCTTGGCAGGGTGTTGGACTGGATGGCTCACAAGGTCTCTTCCAGCTCTCTGATTCTAAAGAACTGGCTTCATTTCTCTGTGTGTCCCCTTATTATTCTTCATACACCTCTGTCCTCCATGATCCAATTACCTCCCCAGCCAATTTCCTGGATCGAATGTATTTTTTCACAATAATGTTGATCATATGTCTTTAACTATATTTCTTTATTTATTTGGATTTATCTATCGCAACTCCCAGCCGGCTCGGGGCGACTTACACATAGTAAAATATGGTTAAAACCGCATATATAAAATACATTAAAAGTTACATTTAAAAAATCCTAAAACAATACAACAATTTGAACACACATAATAGCAGGTGTCAGAGAGCCTGCAGTAATATGGTGTTCATGTTCATTGTGACACATTTGGGGTGGAAGGGATGAACTTCCTCTTCACTAATCCTGTTGCACTAGACAAGTTTGATCATCAACATGAATATGGACATTTATCCATGATAAATAGAAGTTGTTCTTCTATATTGTATATTTAAGTAATAAATCTGTCATATGGCATTATATTTGAAGTTTCAACAACAATAAGATATTAAAAGTTTGCTAATCTGACATCAAGTGTCACTGTTTTAGATATCTTGATAATTTTCCACTTATCTATAAATAAAAATTGTGTGGGTTTGCTTCCAGAAATAACAACAGGTCTTTCCATCCAGCTTGGTTTCAATTATCTCCAGAATAACTAAGTTCTCATTGAATACTAACCACTCACATTGCCACATCTTGGTTTGAGGATTTATGTTTAGAGCAGTTGTTCTCAACCTTCCTAATGCCACGACCCCTTAATACAGATCCTCATGCTGTGGTGACCCCCAACCATAATATTATTTTCATTGCTACTTCATAACTATCATTTTGTTACTGTTATGAATCATAATGTAAATATCTGATATGTAGGATTTATTTTCATTCACTGGACCAAATTTGGCACAAATACCCGATACGCCCAAATCCAAGTACTTTTGGGGTTGTCATTTTGGAGTTGTAGTTGCTGGGATATATAGTTAACCTTTAATCAAAGAACATTATGAACTCCACTAATGATGGATTTGACCCAAACTTGACACAAAGAACTCACATGACCGACAGAAAATACTGGAAGGGTTTGTTGTGTATTGACCTTGGTTTTGGAATTGTAGTTAACCTACATCCAGAGATCACTGTGGACTCAAAAAATGATGGATATGGACCAAACTTGACGCAAATACTTAATATGCCAAAATAAGAACACTGGTGGAGTTTGGGGAAAATAGACCTTGACATTTGAGAGTTGTAGTTGCTGAGATTTATAGTTCACTTACAATGAACTATAAATTCTGAACCCCACAAACATAGAACCCCACAAACTTCCCACACAGAACCCCTATGACCAACAGAAAATACTGTGTTTTCTGATGGTCTTTTGTGACCCCAGCAAAGTGGCTGGCTGCAGAATTTTAGTATTTTCCAGTAAATCTTTCAAACGATAGCCTTTTCTAACCTGCCAATATTCCAACGGATCTGGATTCTAATCAGATTCCTCTTCTGTCACATCCCCTTCCCCCTCTCGCTTGAGTTATTGCATGAGTGTGGGAAGTTCAAATGCTATGTCTAATTCTCCATCATGAGATGGAGGGTAGGTGGTGTGTGTGGTTCAGCAGCGCAAGGCTATGGGAAATAGGCTTTGGCAACTCTCTTCTCATCCCCTGTCCTGGTCTTTCTATCTGTTCCACCTTTCCTACCCATCAAGTAAAGACAGACAGTTGGGGAGATCACTTCTGGCTAGGTGCTCTAATCCCTGCAATGTGGAGGGATAAATGCATACAATAACATTTAATAACATGAAAATATTTAATAAAGGATAACACACATACACACAAACACACACCAGAGAGCTACCATTGGAAGTGGGCAAAGTTTAGCATGTTATCCATGTTATCAGCATTTTCTTTTTACTTTGGTATATGTGTGTATGCATAACAATGTGTATTCCCATAGCAGAAGGTTCACAAGGCATCTGAAATGGAGACGACATTTCAGGTATTTGAATATGTGAAGGTTCCAATTATAAATACACTGAAATAAACAAAGAAAATGTAGATACCAAGTAAATCCCTTTGGAAACTTTCCCGCCATGAACTTTACCCATCTCCCATACACTGAATATTTCAGAAGCCGCTCAGTTATCTGGATATGCACTGAACATGGAAAACAAACGGTGAGACCATGCTTATTGGACCTTATTTATTTATTTATTTATCTCATAATTTTACCCCGCTCTTCTCAACCCCCGAGGGGGGACTCAGAGCGGCTTACAGTAAGGCGCAATTCGATGCCCACACAGTAACAATATAAGACCCCAGAACCCTTCAACAATTAAAATACATTAAAATACAATTACCTAAACATCATGCACATTCATTCCAGATTAAAACAATGTTCTGTCCATAAAAGCATTGGCCCTATTCGTCCACTTTCCATTAAAATCCCATCTAAAGTGCTGCCTTGTGCTGGTGTGCAAATGCCTGGTCCCACAGCCAGGATTTTACTTTTTTCCTGAATGCCAGGAGGGATGAGGTGGATCGTACATCGATAGGGAGCGCATTCCACAGGCAGGGGAGCCACCACCAAGAAGGCCCTCTCCCTCGCCCCCACCAGCCACATTTGAGAAGTAGGTGGGAGCGAGAGCAGGGCCTCCCCGGATGATCTTAGATTACAAGGTGGGATGTAGCGGCTGATGCGTTCGGACAAGTAAGCTGGGCCGGAACCGTATAGAGCTTTAAAGGTCAAAACCAGCACTAAGTAATTGCCCACCAGCTTGCCTATCCTCCAAACCCCCAACTTCCCCATTGCACCCTAGTCCCAATCCAGTGTGCATGACATATGTTTTTTAAAACCCTAGTTTTCCTACAATGTCAGAGAAAATGAGAGTTTTTAATGGATTAAAAACCTTCAGGAATTTAAAAGAAGTCATTTTGCTTTGAAGCTGTAGGAGTATTGTGTGTTCTAACAACTGTAGTAAAAACATTATTTTTCAGGTACTGATTCAGCCTCTCTCTCCCTCTCTCTGTCAAATGACAACTAAGGCAATGCCAAAAATTACCATCCAAAATAAATACACAGGCTTTAATTAGTGCGCCAATGAAAACGCTATTCATTATTAGTGGCACTTGCTATATTTCTTTCCTCCTGGGCACTGCTTTTAATTAAGGTTTTTGATGGGGAATGTCATAAGTCAGTTGGTCTCTCCCGCCATAATGTGTCCCAAATGGACCCTCTACACTGGCTGTGCACTAATGCCCTGTAATTGTGTTTCACTTTCCCTAATTAAACTGACAAGCAACTTGAATTGATATCACTTAGAACATTGATCTGAGGAGGTGGCAAAAATAGATGGCACTGTTTCTCTCACTTGTGTGCTGTGTGCAGGGATTGTTGCAGAGATACCTGGAATGGTGAAGATCTAAGAACCAGTCACCCATTGAATTTTGTTCCTCCCAGGCTCCTTTAATATATATTTTGTTTCAGAACCTGTCCGTGTTAATGGTAGAGGCCTAGGGGAAAATTCGTAGAGTGGAAGAGAGGAGTGAATGCTCAGTAGGCTACATTATTTACACTAATGAGGATCTCATCGTCTTCTTAGCCAGCCAGCCATTAATTCAAAGTGATAGGTGGAAGTTGCACTGTGTGTGCAATTAATCGCCATGCTCCTTGTTTGTAGTACAGGTGAGGCTTCACCTGGAGGGTTGCCAACTGAACAAGGCAAACGCCAGGGACACAAGTTGCTCATTGCAACACATTAGAAAAATACATTTGGGGGGGTGTAGCACACAAATTTTATCTGTGTGTATGTATCTTTAAAACACACATTGACAAAATGGCCTCTTAATGGATATCTCAACCCCAAAGATTAACTAAGTAGAAAAATTATGCAAACAACTCTCTATAATGACAGTATAGTGATAACTTTATCTAAAGAATTTAACTTGCTCCGCAATTGAGCTCATAACTCAAAACGCTCTTATCTCAATGTGAATTTTCTCATTGAATTGCTGTTAATCTATTCTGCCTCACCCAATTTTTAGGTAAGAAACTGTACATAAATAATAATGTATAAATGAACATTTGCATGGAACAATAAAAAAGAAAGATCAACTTTAAATTGGTAGACGCATAAAGTTGTGGCACAATGGCATTTATTTATTTATTTACTATAGTTGTACCCCACCCTTCTCACCCTCCCCCCCCCCCCCGGGGGGGGACTCAGAGCAGCATGAAGTACAAAGTACAAAGTTTTGGCACAGAAGTACAAAGCACAATGTGAAGAGGAAGCATCATTTTCTTCAAACTATACTCATTCCAGCTTCCCTTCCTCTGTTGCTATCTCTCTCGATGAAGCCAAACATACTAGGAATAAAACCCACACAAAATACAGTAATCCAAAATTACTCAAAGCAGACAAAAGCAAAGTGTGTACAGCAATTTCCCAAAGCGGACAAGATCATGAGGCACAAAGGCTGCTCCCTTGAAACCCTAAAGCCCTGTACCTTTGCACTAGCAGAAACATCATCTTTCACAAACACAAAGGGTTGTTTACACTAGCATAAAAATGTATCCACCGGCAATAGACCACTAGGTGTCCTCAAGGCTCAACAGAATCTTCCATCCAATGTTGTTTTTTCCCCTTTGTCTTCTTATTTTCAACCAGTGGTTCTCAACCTGTGGGTCCCCAGGGTTTTGGTCTATAACAGGGCTGTCCAACTTCTACCGGCCCAAGGGCCAGAATTCCAGTCACTGATCACCTGGGGGGCCACAGTGTGAAAAAGTTCTTCGCTCCCTCCTTCCAATCCTTCCTGGTTCGGCAACGAGGAGGAGAAGCTCCGCCCACGGGGCTCTGCTGGGCATGCCCCGTGGGAGCTTCCCTTCCTCTTCCTCCTCGTCGCCGAACCAGGAAGGCAGTCGCGGCGATGAGGAGGAGGAAGGGAAGCATGCCCAGCATCGCTCCAGGGGCGGGGCGTCCGTTTCTGCTTCTCTCCGTGATCAGTCACGGAAAGAAGCAGAAAGGGACGCCCCACACCCGGGCTCTGCTGTGCATGCCAGCATCGCTCCGGGGGCGGGAAGTCCCTTTCTGCTTCTCTCCGTGACCGGTCACGGAGAGAAGGAGGGAGGAAGCCCCGCCCCCCAGGGCACTGCTTCCCAAGTGTGGCCTAGGGTGGCAAAACGCCTTAACCCGGGCCTGGGTAGGCGGGCCGCATCCAAGTGGCTGGCAGGCCGTGTGCGGCCCGGCAGCCACCTGTTGGACAGGCCCAGTCTATGACTCCCAGAAATCCCAGCCAATTTACCAGCTGGTAGGATTCGGGGGGCTGGATAGCAAAATGGGTTCTGATTCAGGCTGCCTTGCAACCCAAACCAAACATTACTGTCATCATAGATGAATCACACCTGTTCTATGGCAACTACTGCTACCCCTCCTAGCTGACGATACAGCTCCATCCAAGCTCTTGGCCATCATGCACACCTCCGATGATGATATTCCCCCAGCCTCCTACATGCAACCCTAACATCAACAGAGGTGCCTGTAATGGCCAGGAGCTAAGACAGAACTCCATGGCTAGCTAGGAACTGTGGTAGCCATGACATAGAGGTGAGATAAGGGCTGCCCAGGCTGATTGAATGTGTTTTATGTGCTCCTTGGCCATCTAAACTGTCTCTGAATTTGGCATGAACATGCTGAATACATAGCGATTCCAATGCAGATTCATACCATGCTAAACTGCTTGGTGTAGATGAGCCCCAAACTATGGATTAGCAGGATTTTTGATGCAAAGGAAAAACAACATCTCTCCAACTCTCTCATTTGTTCCGATTCCATTTCTTTTTCAATATATATGTATCATTGGAGTCCATTAATATACATATTGAAATCTGCTACATTCCTTAAAGCTAACAGGGCAGAGCTTTGCATATAGAATTTTTCAAGAAACTACTAAGGATTATTGTAGATAATTATATAGGTGGCTTGCTTCCCTTTAAACAATTGTTATTCCTCAAAGTTAATCCCTATTTTTAAAAAAGCCTATCAAAAGTTACTATACTTTAAAACCTATTTTATCTACCACAGTAATCCACAATTTCAGTTTCTTCATATTCTCTGTGCTTGGATATATGAGTGTAACTCTATCAATAATACTTATTTCTGATTATTAAATTAGATATGGGATGTAGTTATACTACAGAGAAATATGTTGGGGTCTTCTTATGAACTGGATTGACAATGTAATAATAATAACAACAACAACAACAACAACAGGCCTAGATACTTGGGAAGTGTCCGATGTGTGATCCAATACAACAGTCAGCAGAGTGTCTGCTGTAGAATCATCTTGTTGTGTTTCTAATAATAATAATAATAATAATAATCTTTATTTATACCCCGCCACCATCTCCCCAATGGGGACTCAGGGTGGCTAACATGAGGCAAAGCCCGAAAATACAATACAGAAGGAGAAACCTGATGTTCTTATACTGAATACTACTGTCATAAGAATACAGGTGGGAAGATTCACAGAGAAACGCTTGAATATGTCTACTGCTAGGTTCACTGTAGCTAGTATATTTTGAAAGACAAATAAAAAAGTGGTGATAATTCAAAGTATTGTTGGCTTCATCAGCTTCCACTAATACTTCTTACCATGAGTGCATATTAAAAAAACATGTATAAGTTCCCCAAACTATGCGGTCTGTGTTAGAGCCATATCTCACAACACCATTATATTCTACCTCAATTGTCATGGCAACGTCATGTGGAATCCTGGGATTTGCAGTTTATGGAGGGGCATGTTGATGCTGAGTCTGTTTTTTGTAATGGTCGATGTGGACTGAAATTCCCGTGGTAATAAATTTCCAAATTATAAATGCCAACAATTACCATTTTGAATTTTCCGACAGTTCTCATTTTGTCCAATACCCTTGGCTTATATAGAGCAGATTCTGGGTTGCTTAGAATGGGTATGTTCTTACCTCACATTACCTCTGTGTGGGTATCATTTGAGACCAGGAAGCAAAGCTCTGAAATGAACATTAAATACATACAGATTGCAAACTGCAGCTGGCAATCAGTGGGTCCGTAAATTAGGAGTTTGTTGTGGGCGCTTTGGTAGATGGTAATTAAGAAATTAGCTCTTTCGATGAAATGTTTGCTGCCATCTAAGTAAAGACATCTGTTGGCTTTGTTTTATAGGCCAGTTATTTAATTTTTAAAATAAAATTTTAATGGACTGTTTATTTTTTAAAAACATTACATTTTTCTCATCTTTTAAAACCTCACCTTAAGAATATCTCTAAGGTCATCGGCTCTCTAAATTTGTCATATGAACAAGCTTGATCCAACCTCCTCTAGTTCTTGTACAGTTTTCTTAGCCAGTTTTCTCCTTGGTGGATTCTCCTCTTACTTCAGATCACCATGGAAAGCTGCTCTGGGAGCCAATATGCTCCAGTTATTAAAGCATTGGACTAGAACTAGACTCAGCCATGGAAGCTCACTATTTTCCCTTTTGGCAAATCACAGAACAGGCTGAGTATCTTGTATCCAGAACTGTGAGATCCAAAATACTCCAAAATCTGAAACTGTCCACATGGGTGGCTTAGGTAATGATACCTTTGCATTCTGAAGCTGGAATGTACCAAACTTTGTTTCATGAACAAAATTATTAAAAATATTGTATGAGTATTACTTTATGGCTATGTGTATACCCTGTATATGGAACATAAATGAATTTTGTGTTTAAGCTTGGGTCCCATTTCCAAGACACCTCATGTCTGAATGCATCTCCCCTTATGAACCATCTAGGACCTTAAGGTCGTCTGGGAGTCCCTGCTCTCATTATTGCCTTTGTCACAAGTACGTTTGGTGGAGATGAGAGACAGGGCCTTCTCGGTGGTGGCCCCTCAACTGTGGAATGCTCTCCCTATAGATATTAGATCGGCCCCCTCTCTTTCAATATTCCAGAAAAAAGTCTAGACGTGACATAGGAAAATTGAACGACTAGACAATGAGACCAGACAAAGTTTTATCAAGGAGACACTATGGATTTATATTTTATGGATTTTGTTATAATTTTTATTATATATTATGTTTTTAATTGTATTTATGACATTAGAAGCATTTCATTTTGCCCTGTAAACTGCCTTGAGTCACCTGCAGGCTGGGAAAGGCGGTATACAAATACAGTAAACAAACAAACAAACAAATACAGATGCAGGTATTTCAAAAGAAAGCTCAAATCCCAAAAACTTTTGGTCTCCTACATTTTAGATAGGAGACTTTTTATCTGTATCAAATATGTCCCTATCAGAGGAAGATATTTGCAAACCACCTTGGAAGAAATCTAGTCAATAACACTTCAGGATAGGGTTGCCATATGTCAGAGTTAATGCAGAATCAGCAACAAAATGAAATAACACAGCTGTGCTATTCTGAGTCAAACTCATGTTCTTTAAAGCCAAGAGAACCAGAGAAAGAGAAAGTGTTAGTGTAGTGTAATTGTTTCAGATTAAGGGCCCATCCATACATGCATCTAACCCAAGATCTGTCTTGGTTTTACAGGAGGTGACCAAATTAATTAGATACCTGGTATGTTTGATAAGATCCAGGTCTTTCCAGGTGTGGGTCCAGTGTGTATTGGGCTTGGGGATGACATCATGTGACCCCAGGCCCAATCCACACAGCCGTCTCGGGTTTTTCAGGCTCCATGAGCCCAGAAAACCAAGAGGGCACCCACCCCTCCCCAAAACCCCCAAAACAAGCCCATAAAAATTAAAACAACTTACCCAGTCACCATTAAGGTACTGCTGGAGTCCTCTTGGTACATAGAAATGATGTGTTAGGAGAGGGGGCTTTTGGGTGTAATTTCAAGGCTTCTTTTGGGAGGTTTCCGGGTGTTTGGGTGCCCTCTCAGAAGTTACTGGGAGTGTGTCTAGGCACACACCCTTGGGAAAGCGCAAGTTTTTGGAGGAGGTGTGGGGACTTAAACCCATGCCAAAGCGGGTTTCTTAAACCCGCTTTGGCACATGTTTAAGTGAAGTCTGGACCACCCTTAGGCTTTAACTCTGGAGACCAGGGTACAAATTCCCACTCATTCATGGTAGTCCCCTGGTGACTTTGGGCAAGTCAAACTCTCTCAGGCTCAGAGGACGGTAAAGGCAAACCTTGTCTGAGCAAATCTTCCCAAGAAAGTCCCACAATAAGTATGCCCTAGTTGGAAATGATTTAAGGACATGCAACCCAACAAAACTATCAAAAGCAATTAAATACAGTAAAAGGAAAGAAGAGATTTTTAAAAATCCAAAGAAAGCCAAGCAATCAAAAGAACAATGGAAATGAATATAAACTTAAGAAACAACTGGGGCATGAAAATGCATCTATATTTCAGCCAATGAATTACATGCAGCAGCTATATCAGTCATCTTTGCATGCCAATAATTTAGAAGGAACAGTCCTCCTTTTAAAAATATGTTCTCCTATATTTTAGCTTAATCCAGTCAATCAACATGCCATACATTCTCTGGTATATCTTCATGTTCTTTCATTTTTTATTGGGGGTCATCTTGTAGTCATCCTCCTACTGATTTCTTTCACTCTCTTTTTGGCAAGTATAAACTGTTACCATACTTGGTGATATTTCTTATTGCATCCCTAATATGGAAGCCTATTTTCAGATGTCTCATCTTTCAGTCAGAACATGTATGTTCCAAATCTGTCTTCTTCCCATGATGTCATTATGATTACAGTATCTATTTATCTATCTATATCTGCACATATGTGTTAGTGGTACCGCAATTGGTGGGAAGATAAGTCTTAATACCTTATGTTAGATTTTTTTCCCAGAACATGAAAAGTATACGTGCATTCAACTACAGGCACCTGTTTTCTTCAGTTGTAATAAAGTGGGTGTATTTCCATTTCCTTTTAACCTTTAATGATGAATCATTTCCTTAACTAAAGAGATCACTTATAGCTTTTTAAAATGGGAATCATTCCAAGAGCCTTGTACAAATTTTAATGTAATTTTGACGGTGGTTGAAAGGATAATTTAAATTTCTATTATTTTGCACTCAAATGTGATGATTGATAGGTGCTTATTGGGTAACCATTTTATCTGCTTTCTGGTGATTCCACTCCAGTTTTAGGAAATCCAGAGATCTGTGTATTTTTGAAACTGAAGTATTTCACTAATTGCAAGTTAACGTGGATATGTTATTATTGGGAGTGAATTGAATGCTGAAATTAGTTCCAATTTCCCCATTTTTACTCTGGAAGCATGAATCAAGATCCTTGTGTTTGAGTAATGTCAATCTATACTTATGGTGGTTACATTACGCCACCCTTCTGTCAAATTTTGACATGGGTCAAACCATTGCATACCTACAAATGTGTTCACTGTTTCCAAACTCTCAATGTTTCAGAGGTGACATTGAAGGCATTGATGAGTATCTGTTAACTGTTGTTGAGTCAACTTAGACTTATGACAACCTCCTGAATGAGAGGGTTTTAAGGTTATTCTATTCATAATTATCAACAGCCTTGTTGATAATTATTTTCTTTGTCACAAAACACCAGGACTAGAGGGCACTCCCTGAAGCTCCAAGGTAGGAAAATTAGGACTAATAAAGGGAAATATTTCGTCACCCAGAGGGTTAATGGGGTTATGGAACTCACTTCCAGAAGAGGTTGTGACAGCTGTCAGCCTGAACAACTTCAAGGCAGGATTAGACAGATTCATGGATACCAAGTGTATCGGTAGTTACTGAAAAGGACATTCAAGTGCCACCTCGGAGTTGGTTGAGGTAGGCAGGATTTCCCTGGGTACTGGTTGTGGGGGGTCGGGAGCAGGTCAGGGTTTTGCCCTCCCTTCTGCTCGAGATCCCCGTGTACAACTGGTGGGCCACTGTGTGATACAGAATGCTGGACTAGATGGGCTGAGGTCCGATTCAGCATGGCTCTTCTTATGTTCTTATGTTCTTGGTCTTGCCAACACAGGACCATGGTTTCCTTAAATCAGTCTCCCTACCTGTAAAGTGATCTTCCTCTCCTTTCTATCTATTGCCTTCTACTTTACCATCATTGTCTTTTCTAATGAGTCATGTCTTCCTATTATATGTCCCAAATTCTCAGCTTAGTCATCTTGGCTTCTAGGGAGAATTCATGCTTGATTTGTTCTCGGAACCATTTACTTGTCTATTTGCATAACTCTCCCCCAGTACCATATTTCGAGTGAGTTCTTCCTATCAACTGTCTTCCTATCAACTTTCTTCACTGTCCAGCTTTCATGTCTATACATAGAAATCAGAAGTATGATGCCATGGGCAATCTTGAATTTTACATTCAGTGGCATGAGAGCTATCCAAACTGTCCTTACTAATTTTTTTGGTAGTTTTAAACAATTTAGCACTGGAATTAATGAATTATCATATTCTAATCATGAAGTAAAGTAGGCATTTTGGATCTTGTGATCTAAATACTTTAATTCTCAGCACAGTGAAACATGACAACATGTTGAAATGGTTTGTGCATTGGACTATATGAATGTTCCCTTTGCCCAGACTGGCACCAAATATCCAACTGCTAGGAATCATGTCGCTCACTTTGTCCTAATTTCCCACAATTATTATATTTCTGGATTGGGTTATAGGGCCATAGGATGACCCCTTACATGTAGATTTATGGCTGTATTTTTCTTTAGTTTTGATATGTGTAACCTTACCCCTGTCAAGCTTGGTAGAAATCCAAAGAAAGATTTAGAAAAACAACAGCAGCAACAACAACAAAATTATAGAATTCAGTAGAAAAATATATACGTAACTTCCAGTAACATATTCTTTGTGTTTTCCTTAACCATAGGTAGTTCTTCCTCAAATCTCAATCCCTATCCAATCTCTGTATCTATCTATCTAAAGTTGTCAGTTGTGTCCTGTCAGTGCCAGTCCAAACCCTATCTGACTCTCACAAAGGCAAGTCTCAGCCTTTTGATATTTGTTCCCTCACAGGCTCCCACAGCTATCCTTACACAAGTCTGCTTAGTATCTCTTTAATGGACTAAGACCTCAGGAAACCAGAGTTTGAATCCATACTCAAATACAGAAATGACTAGAGACTTTGGTCCAGACACACTCTCCCAACGTCAGAATAGGACAATGGCAAGCATCCTTTGAAGAAATCTTGTCAAGAAAAGTCCATGATATAGTTGTGTTAGGGCAGTCAAAAACTGGAAAATACTTGAAGGCTCACAGCTACAGAGAAAGTAACAACCTGCAAGCAATCACTTTGCACATCTCCAAGAGAACTAGATTTTGGGTAAATAATCATCTAGGAAATACACCACTGTTCCTTGCATCATTCATTCATATATATATATATATATATATATATATATATATATATATATATATATATATATAAAATTTGACTTAACTAATAACTTCATTATAAAATTAAGTTAGTGCTAAAACTCTAATTTAAATTGATTTGTTAATAAATGCAATTTATTAAGTGACCACTTAAGTTTAGAAAATATAATTGTTAAAGTAATGGATTTTAACTAGTTACTGTAGTTCCAATCTCTTAACTATCTGGGCAAATTTGTTCCATGCCTATTGCTTGGGCTATCTCCCCCCTATAGTAAATATGAAATCATTTTATCCTATGGCCCCACTCTGGACCTATTTAGGATGATGTATTGGCAGTTTGGGACTATAATTTGTCTCTGGGGTTGGCAGATTCTACCTTAGACAAACACATTTGAAACCTGTTTGCTAGAACATGCAGTCCCCATCTGCCCTCCCCATTTGAGAAGAAGAAAGATGGAATTACATACACTACAAACCCCGTATCCACTGGGGAAATGTTTCTAGGTCTCTCATGGATACCTGAAACAAACTGTAGATTTGGACTCTACTTAGGCTTTTTTTGTGTCAGGAACGACTTGAGCAACTGCAGGTCACTTCTGGTGTGAGAGAATTGGCCTCCTGCAAGGATGTTGCCCAGGGGACACCTGGATGTTTAGATGTTTTGCCATCCTTGTGGGAGGCTTCTCTCATGTCCCCGCATGGGGAGCTGGAGCTGACAGAGAGAGCTCATCCGATCTTCAGTCCTGCGGACGCAAGGGTTTAACCTATTGCACCACCAGGGGCTCCTTCTACTTAGGCTGGAAGCAAGCCATAGAATACTGCTGGAAGACCTAAATAAGTTCACACACACACACACACTACAAAGGTTGATATTTTTTGCAACATGGGTAAATTAAACAATGGATATTAATAAGGAGGCTGTACTGTAAAACAGAATGAGGAAGAAATAAGGGAGGGTGGGGGTTGATCAGTATATTTGCTGATGTTGGGGGTCTAAAATTGCTACTTCTCTCTGTAGTACCTGTAAACTAACTCTCCGTCCTCTTAACTGGTACTTCTATTGGCCATTCCTAAGATAGTGGGAGGCAAGTTTTAAATATTGAAAAAAATCAATTTCTTTTAACAAATGTTTTCCAGTAGGAAAAAAAATCAAAATATTAAAGACCCCCCCCCCTGCACTATTCTTGATGAAGACCTTGATACCAGAGCAGTATTGAAATCCTGTATGAAGTGTAAATAATAGTGTCATCTTCCTTACAGATAATTTGGGGAAGGGCAGAAGTGGGGGGATGGAACGTACATTAAGGCGCTGTATCTGTTGAATCAATAGGCAATCTGTCCAGCTGTCTCTTGCAGAATGAATTACTGGGTGAATGGCACCAGAAATGTTTTTTGAGAAGAGACAATAGGTAATGATATGTTACGTGAAGCTTCTAGAATGGTTTTGGCTTCCATTTCTGTGTCTACCGCAAAAGATCCTTGGAAGAAACATTTCAGTGTTGGGAAACAATGGACATTTCTGACACCTTATTGTTGAGCTGTTTGAAAAAAAGGAGGGTAAACTGAACAACTACATAAAGCTTTCTATTTCTGGCTGGTTTCATCTGTTTGTTTTCTTGTTCCTATTTTGTACAAGAGATACAAGGGATCATGTTTCCTTTAAACTCTTGTATTCTGTTTCTTCCTTAAGTTTGTCTTTACTTCAGAAACGATTCCACTCTGTGCTGGCACATTTTCAACACATCACAATAGGAAACTCACTTGTAACTTTCCCCCCAGTAAGTGCGAACAACCGTTAACTCACTTCCATTCTAAGTACATAGTCTGCACTGCTGAACATATCTGGACAAAGGTTCTTCTGGGAAGAACTTATATAATAACTCCATCAACTTCAAGATTTGGTAATTTCTTGGCTTTTCTTCCCGAATGAAGATTCAAGAAGGACTCCTCCCACGTTTTCTACAATCACGTTGATGATTCGGAAGTTGGAGGTGTCCTTTGAGCCTGTGCAATTGATTTTTTTAATGGAGCGCAGCGTGCACAGAACTGGCCTCACCCTTTAAACCAAACGTTCATCTGCCAGGGCCCAGCAAGCTGGTATGGTGGCAGCAAGGTCATTAGGTCATAGGTTTGGTTTGAGTTTCCTTCTCTTAGATGTTGACCTTACAGGGTTAGACGAGCACCACCTGCCCAGGTTTGAAATCAGAGTTTTCCTTCTCCTAGGATGGTTGCCAAAAGGCTAGAGAGCCCATCCTGCCCATTGACACTCTTTGTCAGACTCTTCTGTTGTGACCTGTTTGGCATGGGAGGCCCTTCCGGTGGCTATTATGCCACCGCCAGCATAGCTCACAACTTCATTAGGGTACGCAAGCCTCTCCCCCACGACAAGGAGGCGCCAATGGCTGTGTTTTAAATGTTGTCAAATGGAAGCAATGACCCTGATTTAGTGCTATTGGTCTCTTGTCTGAGATGCTCATGAGACCTGCTGCCACAGGGCAATCAGTGGTTACCTACCTGTACTCTTACATGTTTAAATCTGTGCATAAATGTTATGCCTACAGAGGAAATAGCAAGCTCTAGATGGGGTAGGGCTTATTCATGTCAGAGCTTTGTTTGCTAGTACAAAGTCAACATTTAACCTGTTTTTTGGTTGTGTGATCTTCAAGTATTGTTTAGAAAATAGTCAGCAACCCTGTCTCTGCATCTTACACTACTTTGGTTCAATTCCATTGTTGGTGGTGTTCAGAATGCTCTTTGATTGTAGGTGAACTATAAATCCCAGCAACTACAACTCCCAAATGACAAAATCACCCCCCCAACCCCACCATTATTCAAATTTGGGCGTATAGGGTAATTTTGCCAAATTTGGTCCAGTGAATGAAAATACATCCTGCATATCTGATATTTGCATTACGATTCATAACAGTAGCAAAATTACAGTTATGAAGTAGCAACAAAATAATTTTATGGTTGGGGGTCACCACAACATGAGGAACTGTATTAAGGGGTCACAGTATTATGAAGTTTGAGAACCACTACCTTAGATCGAACACTAACATTTAGGAAACACTGTATGAACACCAAGCACAAAGTAGCTGCATGTAATAACATCCTGCAGAAACTGATTGGCAGTGCATCGGGTGCAGACCCAAAATTAATAAGAACATCAGCCCGGGCCTTGTCTTACTCAACTGCCCTGTTTGGCATAAGTCAGTCCACACAAAGCAGGTGAACAGAGCACTTAACAAAACATGCAGAAAAATCACAGGATGTCTTAAATCTACACACATTGATAAACTCTACAAATTAAATCGCATTGTCCCTCCCCCTTCAGATGTGCGACAAGAAGTTGCTGCTAATTTTGAGAGAAATAAGGATGAATACTGTGAAAGCCACCCACTGCATGGCTACCAGCCTCCTCCCAGTAGACTCAAATCAAGGGAAAGTTTCATGAGAACCACTACTCCTAATGTTTCCACAGCAACACCAAGAGCATCCCTCTGGGCAGATAAACCATTAAATCCAAATTGGATGGCCCCCAAGAGGGTCTTCTTCCAGGGGCAAAGCAAGAATGGGCAACTTGGAAGTCCCTGAACAGACTTAGATGAGGAGTGGGCAGATCAAAAGATAACCTGGCAAAATGGAGCTACCCAGAAGAATCCTCCACCTTATGTGACTGTGGAGCAGAACAAACAACTCTGTATATGTATGCTTGCCCACAATGCCTTTCCTCATGCACAGAGGAAGAACTGTTTAAAGCTACAGACAATGAGGTTGCTGTTGCCCGTTTTTGGTCAGAAATTATTTAACAACTTGTGTCCCTTAATTTTTATCAGTGTTATACTTATTTACGCAATGCTTTTGACATGAAATAAATAAATGTTCTTAAGTTAAAGGGGTAAGTCAGAATAGGCGCAGACAATAGGAAGTGAGAGAAACCTAATCAAGGAAAGGAAATTCAAGGAAGAGAAATTCATTCCTGAAAGAGTTATTATTACCATGGGAATAATCACCAATCCTTTTTATTATCACCAATCCTTTTTTCCCCACAACAAGCCTTTTTTTTTCAAAACTGAATTCTCACAGAGACAGAAAGTGAAGTGAAATCTTCTGAACAGGGGCACAGGCAGCAAAACAAATACCACAGGGGTGTTAACCCTTCCCTATGCTACTCAAAGCACCGGGAGTGTGGCGCAGCTGGCTAAATGTCAGATGCATAAGATTTCTCTGACCAGTAGGTCATGAGTTTGAGGCCTGCCTGGGTTGAGGTGGGTGCTCGACCTTTAAGTGTAGCCTGCTGTCAACCTTTGCAGCCCGAAAGACAGTTGCATCTGTCAAGTAGGAGATAAAGGTACCACATTAAGTGGGGAGGCAAATTTTGACTGAATTATGAGGCTATTAAAGAACTCCAGAAATGCTGAGGAATGCGGAAGGAACAACAAGGGACGCTGGGAATGTTGACAGATGAGTGTGTCATCTCCCCCTGGTGGCCAGAGTTTGCCTCTGTTCGTCTATATGTGTGTATGTAAAAAAAACCCAGCAGGGGTTGTCTGCTAAGTATGTGTACCTGTAATCCGCTCTGAGTCCCCTTCGGGGTGAGAAGAGCGGAATATAAATAAAGTAAATAAATATAAATAAAGTAAATAAAGCTCACATTCTCTCTCTTTGTGTGTGTGTGTGTGTGTGTGTGTGTGACCATGACTAACAGAAAATACTGTGTTTTCTGATGGTCTTTGGTGACCCCTCTGACACTTCCTCACGACCCTCCCTCCAGGGTCCCGACCCCCCAGGTTGAGAAATGTTGAACTAAGGTGTCACCGAGATATTTAGGATGGAAACAATGTTCATGCTCTTGGCCTTCCCAGGTAACTTTCAATTCAAAAGCATTGCTTTTGAATCTTGTTCATAACTTGGAGACAGCATATATTCCGGCGTGTCCTCTTTGGGGTTGGTTCTGAATATTCAGCATGGCTGGGAAAACTTGGTTTCTTTCAAATAATAAGAAGCACTGTGACTCAAGATTAAAAGCCCAGAGTGATATATCAAAAACGTGATAAGGAATAAACTAATCTATATAGAAACAACTTTTTTCCCAGAAGGGAAGATAGCCCGTGCCCTGGAGTCACTTGGAACTTTTTAATACTTTTTTTTGCTTAAAGTTAGACTTCTCTGTGTGTGATATTTTAAAAATTTGTACCATGAACTATAAAACATCCTCCTTTCTAATATCTGGTTTTTTTTCAACAAAAATATAGAAAATCTGCATTGAGAATCTTTTGCTTTGAAAGGGAAAAAAGTGCTTTAAGTGGAAATCTTTATCCTTCAACTAATGTCTGCCAATGTGAGCCTTTTTACTGTTGTAAGGAGCATTTTCCTTCTGTCCTCAAGCTGTTTTGCTGCTTATTATCATGTTTAACATCCCTGCTGCCTGGCAGGATGGAGATTAGAAGCTCTTAATATTCGTTTATAGTGAGAAGTATTGCCAGATTTATATTTCTTTCTTTTTTTTCTTTTTCTGTGAGCAAAGGCAAAGTACAGGGATATAATGCATTAGCACGAAAGTTTGGTGTGATCTACCTAAAGCTCCTCTCTTCAACCTTTTATGATTTGTTTTAAAGTAATCTGCTGGTCTCAGCAGTTATCCCCTTAATAACAGAGCTGAAAAACTTACTATGGAAAAAAGACTGTGCATTTATGTTGAGAAGGAACCAAACTATTTAATGATACTACTTCTCTCTATATATTTATTTATGGCATTTTGATTCCATCCTCAGCTGCAAAGGTTCTCGAGAGTGCTTCAATATAGGCCATTCTTCTGCAGGAGCCAATGGAAGCTGTGCAAGGTGATATAGCAAGATGCTGTATGCCTTCCAGTGAACTGCTGTTTATGGTGGCACTATCTTGGGGGATTTGTGGCAAAGTTGATTCAGAGCAACTTTATCATTGCTTTTCACTGAAGCTGAGACAATGTTATGTGGTGTAATGTAAAAATAAACCAGGCGTAGTTCACGTTTGATCAGCCCACACACTGCCTTACCAGAGATGCCATGCAGATGAACAATAAAGAAGTAGTTTGCTCTTCGTAGTTTAGAACAACATATGCACAATTTGGTCAGTTGCATCAACTCACATAATGTCCTTTTATGAGAGATTTAAATTTGTCTTTCTTTGTTCGTATGGATAAACTCCGCCAGAAGCCCATGAAGCAACACTCCAAACTCTGTGTCTCTCTCTGCCTCAATCGTTCTTTAATGTGCTACTCTGAGAACTTACATAGCTCAAGCCTGAACAAAAATGTAACAGTAACCAAAGTCCCAGGCTCAGCCATCTCTCCGCATGAAGCCAGACCAATCAGCTTCATGCATCTTATTTTATAGTTGACAAACACACACTCACTGATTTCTTGCATGCTCCAACATGTTATTTGCCCATTTCTACAATAGGTTTCCGTAGCTCGGTTGGCAGCTTGAACCCTATTGCCCTACTTTCACCCCATTGAACAGTTCTAGCAATCCAAGCAGAAATAATAGAGAAGTAATGGGAGATTGTTGGTGGTAATATTTGAGGCCATCTCCTCATGATATTAAAAATTCTCTGTTTTCAAGTGATTCTTGGTCTCAGGTTAATAATAATAATCTATCTCTGCATTACTTCGCAGATGAAGAATCTTAGGAAGGACTCATCCCACGCTTTTTACAAGTGTGTTGATGACTAAAAAGGCCAATCTGAGATAGGCAAGTTCAGTTGCAGAAAGCACAACAGAAAGTCTCCTTGGGTGATGGTGTTTCCAAGTTGCGCTTCTTTCTGCAATAATAATAATAATAATAATAATACACTTTATTTATATTCCACCCTTCTCCCTGAAGGGACTCAGAGCAGATTACAGTAAATATAAGCAGATACAGGCAAACATTCAATGCCTTGTTACAATACAATCAGTCATACTGTATATACACAGAGAAAGGTATATCCAGCTTCTGGCTCTTGGGGAAGGTGCTCTTCTCCATTTCCAAGAAAACAAGCCTGCATTGTCACCTCCTAGTCATGTGGCTGGCATGACTGCTTGGAGTGTCTTTTCCCTTTTCCCGCTGAAGCGGTACTTATTTATCTACTCACATTTGTGTGTTTTTGAACTGCTAGGTTGGCAGGAACTAGGGCTGGCAGCGGGAGTTCAACCTTCAGCAGCACAAGGGTTTAACCTATTTCGCCATTGTGGCCCCTAGTAAGGTTGTAAGACTTTTGCTTGTCATCCCTTTGTTGCAGTAGGTATATTCCCTTTCTGTATTATTTTGTAAATCAACTTATTTTGGAGATATGGTTCTGGAGAACATACCTCAAGTATTATGACAAAGAGGAGGGGATGGGTCTGTTCTCTGCTGCCCCAAAGGGTAGAATCAGGTGTAATGGTTTTCAGTTCCAACAGGATAGATTTAGAATGAATATTAGAAAGAACTTCTTGACAGTAAGAGTGGTCTAAAGGGCTGTTGGAGTCTTCTTCTCTGAATGTCTTCAAAAAAAGTCTGCTAAGAATTCTCTACCCAGGGATCCAGCATTGAGTAGGTGTTGAACGCGGGACACATCTAGGCAGCCCCTTTAATGTGGGACTTACCGCAATAAAAAGCGAGCTGTCCAGATGATGTCCTGGACAAATCCAAACTGATTATCCATAAACCAGGAACACCCTGGTTTGTGGTGAATTAATTTGTTAGAGGGTTTATTCCGTGCCTTCTTGGAAGGTGTGGGATAAACCCACTACTTCTGGTGTCTGGACTACTTTCACATGGTTTTCTGGGCTAAATTAGCCTGGAAAATTGTGAGAATACTAACCCCATCCCCAAAAGATCCTAAAAGCAGTGTAAAAAAACAAAAGAATTTACCCGGCCTCCACTTTGGGGCTTCCGGAGCTCTCCTGGCACATACAAATGATGCGCCAGGAGAGCTTTGGCAATCCTCTAATGGAGACCGGGTGAGGTTTATTTGGGTTTTTTTTACACTGCTTTTGGGGTCTTTTGGAGAGGATGTTGAAGTGTCCAGGTGTGCTCTCAGAAAATTCTGAGAGATCATCTGGACACTAGGCATGGGTAGGTTTGATCGGAATCCTCGTAAACCGGAATTAAAATTAGATTTAATCAATTTTGGAAGTGATTAGGGGACCCGGAAGTAATCTTGCACTTTCAAGGCACTGCTACCATCTTTTTTTCCCAATCCAGGAAGTGAATTGGAAAGGAATCAGCCTTTGAGGGGTGGGGTTTCGGCACAGCAGCCATTGCCCTTTAAAAAGGGTTGTGCATGCCTCATGGGCTCATTGTGCGAAGGCAGAGGGACTAGGGCAGGCTGCTTGGGTGGGAAAGGTGCCACGCCACCGCTTTGCAAGGGAAGGACTGGGTTGGGAAAAAATTCTCCTTTGCTGTTAGTTCCCTTCCTGAAGCAGGGAATACACCTTTTTAAGGGTTAATTTTCTCCTGCGGTTTGACTTCTGTGCTTTGGAAAACCAGAATTACTCTTTGCTACTAATAATTTCCTTGGGAAAACACACAAAAGTTTGGAGACCCCTTTGTCTGCCTAGGGTTACACGTTATACTTTAGGAAACTAGAAATCTAGTAATCTCATCTTTTCCTTGGGGAACAACACAAAAAATGTTTGGAGGCCCCTTTCCTCTCCTTGGGCTTACATGTGGTACCTTGGGAAACTAGAAATCAACTACTCCAATCCTTTTCTTGGGAATCAACACTATAAAGCTTTGGCAGGACCCTTTCCTCTCCTTGGGCTTTTATGTGGTACTTTGGGAAACTAGAAATCAACTAATCCGATCCTTTTCTTGGGAGTCAACACGATAAAGCTTTGGCAGGACCCTTTCCTCACCTTGGGGTTACAAGTTGTACTTTGAGAAACTAGAAAATCGTCAAGGACCTAGGGGTCTTCTACACACGTTGAAAGTTAGTATGCTGACCGAGGAGAATCTCTTCTACCACTGTGGCAAGTTTTGTCAGTAGCGGTCTAAAAATGAGGGAAAGGGAATCCCCCAAGTTTTGCCTGTCCCATTTGCAGGTTTTTTGCTCAAGACTGCTAAATGGAACGAGGAATTTCCGTTACAAAGTGACATTAACAAAGCAATTTTAGAAATTTCAGAAAATTTTCAATACAAAGTTATATATTTACCTTTTTTGAATGAATTTCAGAAATCATTTCAAAATCGTTGCCTAATAAATGCCCCCAGTTTTGCCCCTATTTGCTACACCGAAACAAATTTTGAACATTTTTTTCTTGATCAAACAAGTCTACTGGACACCCACCCCAGAAAACACGTGCTTTCTGGGGTGTGTGTGGTCCCAGGATAATGGGTTGCATGGGAGCGCCCTCAGTAGGTCCTAGGGCCTTTGCAACTTTATTTCTGTATTTCCATTCCTCCTTGTTATCTGATGAGATTAGTCATTGGTTACTACATAGGAGACAGAATAGCAAGGACAAATGTGAGGGAGAGAAGATGATAATTTAAACAGGATGAGACTCACATTAGAAGTAAGACAGGACAGATTTTTTAAAAATTCACTATTTCTCAGTGTTGGCTATGCTGCCCAGTGCTTGTAATCCAAAGATCTCTAAAGAGCCACACGATTCCCCTCTCCTTCATTAAATAGTATCTGAGATGACACAAACGAAAACCATGATTTATTTCCTCCTCCTCTCTTTGTAACAATCTAGGACACCACATGTACTGATGTGCATTATGTGCTCTGGAAGTGTGGCTTCTTCTTTCATTTCAGTAAGGGGTAAAGGTCAACCTTCATAAATCCGTAAGTGATCACTTCATCAATAGATCTCAATGTACAAGCTATATGTACGACTTGGAGTGCCCGAAGCTGTAAATGAAGCAATGTTGTACATATTTGATGTTTGTACAGGCTTTTCTTTTTAATTAATTGTTATTTCTGTGTTATGTTTTCAACAGACTGGAAGGAAAGAAAAAGGAGACCCACTGAATATAGCAATTGACAAGATGACTAAGAAAACAAGAGATCTACGAAGACAGGTAGGAGATGCCTGGTACTTTTAAAGAAGGTTTTGGGGGTGCAGTATCAACTGCAGAGCTAGTATTAATCTGGAGGAAAGTGTGCTATGTTCTGCATGTGAAAGCAAAGGATACTGTAATGAGAACTAAGGTATCAGAAAGAAGTCATAGCCCCCAAATGTGGCCTGCTTGTGATCCTTTAGATATACTGTGTTCCTTACATTTTTAATATGCTCTTCTTCAGAGACAAAACTTTCAACATGGTTTATATTTACCTACTTACTTATTTAGGTGATCCCTCATAGCTCGAGAATGATTGTTTTCCAGATGTGGTGTCTTGGCGGTGAGTCCATAGGTGGCTGTGGAGCCCTATTCTTGATCTGCACGTTCTCCCACCAACATTACATTTCCCAATCATGAGTTGGGAGTATAGTACGTCTCTCTCTGGCATTACTTCGTGAATGAAGATTCTTAGGAAGGACTCATCCCACACTTTTTACAAGCATGTTGATGACTAAAAAGGAAAATCTGAGATAACCAAGTCCAGTTGCAGAAAGCACAACAGAAAGTCTCCTTGGGTGATGTTGTTTCCAAGTTGCAGTTCTTTCTACGTTGTCGTTTCTCTTCGAGACCCGTTTGGCGTGTCTTCTCGAAAGAGGCCACAGCATTATGGATAGATAGTGCGTCTCCATGCCTCCTGATGTGAGGCCAGGGTGGACCATTGTTGGTGATCAATCTGGCCAAGCCTGAGATGTTGTTTCAGGGAGTCCTTATATCACTTTTTTGGTGCGCCTCTCTTGTGCTGGCCCATGGCGAGTTCACCGTAGAGTAGTATCTTTGGGAGGCGGTGGTCCTCCATCCTAGAGACGTGCCCTGCCCAGCCCAGCTGAGTTTTCAATAGCATGAAAACCAGCAGAGTTTATGGCATAGGAGCATCGCTTCAATGCTGGTGGTCTTTGCTTCTTCCAGAATGCTGGCATTTGTCCGCCTGTCTTCCCAAGACATTTGCAGGATTTTTCGGAGGCAACGGTGAATGTCTACAGACGTCATGCTCAACTCCTGGAACTATTCTAATGTTTCCAATGGTCCCTAAATCACCATAGTTATCCACCCTTTTTTTTAGAACAGCGGTTCTCAACCTGTTGGTCCCTGGGTATTTTGACTGACAACTTCCAGAAATCAGTTTACCAGCTGTTAGGATTTCTGTTAGTTGAAGGCCAAAGCATCTGGGTACCTACAGGTTGAGAAGCACTGCTTTAGAACATGCAGAATGTTTGAAATCACTGACAAAACTGAACCCCAGCCCCTTTTAAAGTAATTCTTTCTTCCTCTTTCTCCAGTTCCATAGGAGTAATCATTTTCAAGCATTCCTCGAGCATGTTGAACATTTACACCCTCATGCATCCTTTCTGAAATTCACTTAGTGAACGAAGTAAAGAATGGGACCAGACTGTGAACAAAGTGTTTAGGAGTAAGCAGGCATGTCGGAGTAGTTGCATATTGTGCCGGGTGTCACTTCTTCAACTGCATGGAAAAGGCAGGGAGTTTGAAGCCTGAATAGAAGTTGTGCCAACTGGCAGGATTCTTTGCTCTTCTCATGCAGACAAGCTTGTCAAACAGAACAAAACAAAGGTCTCTTTTATAGAAGGCTGTGGTAGGCATGAATATTCACAGCAGCGTGGTATTCTCGGCTGCCAGTTTTTTGGTTTTCATGTTTGTTTGTTTTAATCTATTTTGGGGGGAAAAGAGGAAAATTGCATTATAGGTAATTGCTAACTAGTACCACTTGTGTTATGGTAGCAGGGTAGACATGATGAAAACTACTGGCTTGTGGGACAAATTGAACTATTTTTCTGTTCACCTTGCTATTGTCTCAAAAATTGTGGCTTTAGACACAGCAGGAGAAACCATTCAAAAGTCCTCCTCTGCATCTCGGTGAGGGCACACCCTTGTAGTCATGGAAGTAATTAGTTTAAAATGTCCACTTTTTTCAAAACAATTGGAGTGGCTTCTTGCTAAATCACAGCTCTGGTGTAATTCTGTGATGCCTTCATTGTTGCAAATAAATTAATTACAAATAAATGATTATTTGTAGATAATTACTTCTGCTCTCCATGCTTCATATGCCTGCAGCTGAGTCAGTTTTTTCAGGGAGGGAATTAAATGAATTAAACCAGATAGAGATAAACAAGGAAGATGTTCTCACATGCCTTACTAAACTAAATGTCAATAAATCACCAGGGCCAGATGGCATCCACCCCAGAGTTCTTAAGGAACTGAAGTGTGAAATTGCTGAAATTCTAGCCAAAATATATAACCTTTCTCTAAGATCAGGCACTGTACCCGAGGACTGGAGGGAGGCAAATGTAACTCCGATCTTCAAGAAAGGATCCAGGGGTGATCCAGGAAATTATAGGCCAGTTAGTCTAACCTCAGTTCCAGGCAAAGTGATGGAAACCATTATTAAAGAAAAATTACTAAGCACATAGAAGAACAGGCATTGCTGAAGGAAAATCAACATGGTTTCTGCAAAGGCAAATCATGTCTTACTAACTTGATAGAATTCTTTGAGGGTGTAAATAAACACATAGATAAAGGGGACCCAGTCGATATTGTTTACCTTGACTTTCAAAAAGCTTTTGACAAAGTCCCTCACCAAAGGCTCCTAAATAAGCTCTTCAGCCATGGAATCAGAGGACAGGTCTTGTCCTGGATTGGAACCTGGCTAAACTGTAGGAAACAAGGGTGGTAATAAACAGACACTTCTCTGGGTGGAAAGAGGTGAGAAGTGGCGTACCCCAAGGTTCAGTTTTGGGTCCGTTACTTTTTAATTTATTCATTAATGACCTGGATGTAGGAGTGAATTCTGAGGTAGCAAAGTTTGCAGACGACACTAAATTGTTCAGGGTAGTTAAAAATGAAACTGATTGTAAAGAGCTCCAGAAAGATCTCTCGAAATTGAGTGAATGGGCAACAAAGTGGCAAATGCATTTTAACCTAAACAAGTGTAAAGTCATGCACATCGGGGCAAAGAACCCCAACTACACCTACCAATTGATGGGGTCAAAGCTTTCGAGACAAACCAGGAAAGGGATCTTGGGGTTTTGGTGGACAGCTCAATGAAGATGTCAACCCAGTGCGCAGCAGCAGCGAAAAAGCAAATTCTATGCTTGGCATGATCAGGAAGGGAATCGAAAATAGGTCGGCAAATGTTGTATTGCCTCTCTACAAATCTATGGTAAGGCCACATTTGGAGTACTGTGTACAATTCTGGTCTCCGCAACTTAAGAAGGATATAACGGAACTGGAAAAGGTACAAAGAAGGCGACAAAAATGATCCAAGGGATGGAGCAGCTCCCTTATGAAACCAGGTTGCAACGCCTTGGTCTTTTCAGCCTTGAAAGACGGCGTTTAAGAGGTGACTTGATCGAAGTGTATAAAATCATGCATGGGATAGAAAAGGTGAATAAAGAAAAAATATTTTCTCTGTCACCCAACACTAGGACTAGGGGCACTCCTGAAGCTCCAAGGTAGGAAAGTTAGGACTAATAAAGGGAAATATTTCTTCACCCAGAGGGTCATTGGGTTATGGAACTCACTTCCAGAGGAGGTTGTGACAGCGGTCAGCCTGGACAGCTTCAAGGCAGGATTAGACAGATTCATGGATACCAAGGGAATCAGTAGCTACTGAAATGGACATCCAAGTGCCACCTCTGTGTTGATGGAGGCAGGCAGGATTTCCCCGGGTACTGGTTGTGGGGGGGTCGGGAGCAGGTGAGGGTTTTGCCCTCCTTTCTGCTAGAGATCCCTGTGTACAACTAGTGGGCCACTGTGTGACACAGAATGCTGGACTAGATGGGCTGAGGCCCGATTCAGCATGGCTCTTCTTATGTTCTTATGTTCTTATGTTCTGATGTTGCAGTGATTGTGATTGATTATAAATTATTATTTGAAACATTTATATCCCGCCCTTCTCAGCCCAAAGAGGACTTAGGGCGGAGTACAACATATATATGGCAAGCATGCCATGCCAGGACATAAAATAACTATAAATATATGCAAACACTAAAATCAGTTATATTTATTTTCAAATCAGTCATTTAAAACCATCTCAAAAAAGCATCATGCTGACTCCGGTCAGTGAAATGGGTTTCCTATTATTGCCTTATTTCACTGTCCCAAAGACTTGGTCCCACAAACAGGTTTTTACCACCTTTCTGAAGGACAGGAGGGAGGGGGCTGATCTAATATTGCCAGGAAGGGAGTTTCATAGCCAGGGGGCAATCACTGAGAAGCCCCTCTCTCTTCCCTAGGCATGAGAAAAAAGTTATGAAAATGATTCGTTTCGTAAGAAATTCGTAAGAAATGCTACTTTCGAGCGTTTCCGCACCTGGAACGCCAACCAGGAAGTGGACTTTCTTTTAGAACCTCGGGGGCCAGGATTTTCTTAAGTGTCGTTATTAGGTCGTAGGGGGCATAAGGGGCACCCTCCTTCTCTCTCACCACCCTCCCGCCTCCCTTGCCAATATTATGGCAAGGCAAGCCCTAAACTCGCTCCTTCCTCGGCTGGAAGGAAGCCTGGAAAAATGTAAACAGAGAGGATTACTCAGAAGTAAATCTGCAAAGGAGGGCACTTTGGATGAAGGGCCCTCCTTTGCAGATTTACTTGAGTAATCCTCTCTGTTTACATTTTTCCAGGCTTCCCTGCCTCCCTGCCCTGCCAGGATCTAAGGCATCAAAGAGTATTGGGGTGAGAAACCAACCTAATGTATAATAGAATGAATGCTACTGTAAGTGCCACTGCCTAATATTATAAGTAATCCAACTGGTCATACCTAATTCCATGCACAGCAGTAATAACAATAACAAGAGGTAAAATTCAAACCGAAGTATTCTGAGTGGTCCCTGCCTCATGCAAACGGGCTCATGCGGTGCAAACGGTGCAAACGGTGCAAACGGAAATTAGCCCGGGGAAAAGCCAGCTTGGGAGCACACACATACATATTCTTGGGGGGGGGATTTGTTGAAGAATCCCGGCCTAATATATAATATTCTGCAGCAACCCCCCCAAAGAATATGTATGTGTGTGCACCCAAGCAGAAACGCTGTCTTTTCCCGGGCTAATTTCCGGGCTCACAAAGAAGAGGCAGGGACCACTCAGAACACTTCGGTTTGAATTTTACCTCTTCTTATTCCCATTGTTATTACGGCTGTATTATTGCATGTGCATAGAATGTAGGTATATGACCAGCCTGGGAAAACTTGGGCCCTCGCTCCCTCGGGATGGGGGGGAGAGAGAGGCAGCGAGGAGCGAGGGTGCTCCTCCTCCTTTTCTTTTGCTGCTTCCAAGAATAGAATACCCCCTCCCTCCCTCCTTCCCTCCCTCCTTCCTATTTGGAGAGTCCCATCTAGAATTCAGTGTGATTGATTCAAGTTTTGGCCTACAACTCCCAGAAATCCCAGCCAATTTACCAGCTGTTAGGATTTCTGGGAGTTGTAGGCCAAAACCATCTGGAATGCACGTGCTCTGGCATACAATTACTAACGGTTTCGTTAGTACTTAAGTTACATTTCGAAATTTTTGGGAATTTTTTTGTAAGTCTTTCTTTTACTAATCAAAAAAAAATCCCCCATTTGATTTACGATTCACCATTTTAGGATTCTAAACCATGCCTACTCTTCCCCACCAAATGCGCTTGTGACAATGGCGGGACTGAGATCAGGGCCTCCCCAGAAGATCTTAGTCATAAGGGGAGATGCATTCAGATAGGTAAACTGGGCTGAGGCCATTTAGGTCTTTGTAGACCAAAGCCAGCACTTTGAATTGTGCCTGGTAGCAAACAGACAGCTAGTGGAGCTGACGTAACATGGGAGTTGTGTGCCCCCTGTATGCTGCTCCAGTTATTGACCTGGCTGCCTCTTATTGGACTATATGAAGCTTTGGAACAGTCTTCAAAGGCAACTCCATATAGAGACAAGACAATTGCGAGGCCGAACACGGTATAGGGTTACAGCCTGTGCTGGATGGGGTTACACTTCCCTGCAGAGGTACACAGCTTGGGGATCCTCCTGAACTCATTGCTGTGCCTGGAGCCTCAAGTTGAGGTGGTGGCTAGGGAAGCTTTATTTATTTGTCACATTTCTATACCGCCCCTCTCAGCCCGAAGGCGACTCGGAACGGTTTAAAACTTGTGTGGCAGTTGCACCTGTACCTTGGAAAGTCAGAGTTGGCCATGGTAGTCCTCACACTCATTACATCCAGGATAGACTTCTCAACCTGCTCTACATGTGGTTGCCTTTATTATGAGATTATTGTGACAGAAGAGGACATAAACAGTACTGGAATCTAGCAGGGGTAGAATTATTTGGCCATTCAGATATTGCTGCACTGGATCTTTCAGCAGCCATAGCTAGTTTAAATAATGATTAAAAATGTTGGGAGTTGCAGTCCAACAACAACCCAGGATCCACCACCTATGGCATTCCCACCGCCATCATTACTAGCCCACTTCTTTAGATCCTAATCATGGAAGAAGCAAAACATTACCCAAGCATCAAAACCTCAGGGTGGTGAAAGGAAAGTAAAATGGTTGTCCGATCCCCCTTCCTCTACATTGCCTCATATCAAAGGTTTGAAGATGGTATTTTGGTATCTTCTCTTTTCTCTGTGCTTCAAGAAAATAATGACCAGTGCATTTAATCTTTTTTTCTCCCTTAGGAAAAAAAGTTTTATTCCAGTGCACCAGGCCCCTGTCCTTTATATCTGGCTTTAAGGAACCACTAACAACAAGCTCTTTCCTTTCATCTGCCAATCTCCTCAGTGACCTTTATGAAATTAATTATATTTTATCTGGATCCTAGCAAAGTGATATTATGAAACAAACAATGAATTGCCATCAGAAAGATGGGATATGTGTCCTGTATAGTAGTTTCAGTGTTGAAGCTGAGGATCACGAGCACATGCAGTAATGAGTTCTTGGGGCTGTATTGTCAATATCGGTTTTGCTCAAATTTAATCAGAAGCACATGCAGCAGTGCATGCCTTTTATTTCTAAGGACTGTTACCTAGGAAGGGTAAGAACTAACACATACATCCAAGTAGTGACCCCAAAACTTGGGCCAGTTGAATTAATGGGAACCTGGCAAGTTAGCATTGTGCAAGAGCCATTGATTCAGCGGGTCTCCTCTACTTGGAACGGAGAGCAGAATTTAATCCAAAGGGTTTGCTCATACTTCATGGAAAAAAATGCATAGCAGTTCTATTACATTTTTTGTGGTGAACTTTGACTACCAGCTTCAGGCAAGAGACTTAAAGATACTCAAAACAGAAGGGAACCTTCAGGGGCCCTTTCAAACTACCCACTTTGAACACTATGATTATACTTTTACAGTACAGCCTAAGGAATCATGGCACAGCACTATGAGGAGAGACATTTTGAACCCTCGCTACACCAAATTCACCCAACTATAAAGTGGCTTCTGGTGTGAGAGAATTGGCCATCTGCAAGGGCATTACCAAGGGGGTGCCCAGATATTTTAATTTTTTACCATCCTTGTGGGAGGCTTCTCATGCCCCCGCATGGGGAGCTGACAGGGGGAGCTCATCCAAGATTTCACGGGATTCGAACCCCCAACCTGTCAGTCTTCAGTCCTGCTGGCACAAGGGTTTAACCCATTCTGCCACTGGGTCTCCTATGCGGCCACCCTTGTTTTAGATTTCTCAGCACACAAGTGAGTGCATACAGTATTTGAGAAGAAAGGGAGCTGTTACAACAGTTTGCAGTGCTTCTTGGGGCCCTTCCACACAGCCATATAACCCAGAATATCAAGGCAGAAAATCCCACAATATCTGCTTTGAATTGGGTTATCTGAGTCCACACTGCCATATATTCCAGTTCAAAGCAGATAATGTGGGATTTTGTTCAGCGGTGTGGAAGGAGCCCAGGTCTATCTGATGTGGGGAATTGATGAGTGTTTTTTCTCCTTGTGTCAGAGACTGATACCACATTTATGCCCACTGTCTATAATTAGTGCTTTCTTTCTTGGTACTGCACCATGGACCAGCAGCCAGTGGCTCAGCAACCATCACTAGTCAAGGGACCACTAATTTGAAGAGCACTGCCTTATACCTTCCTTCATTTTGTTTGGGGCTGGCTGAAGATTATTTTTGGTGAAGGAAAAACAGTAAAAATTGCCTGTAATTTATAGATTTACAGGTTGCACAGTGGGATAATCTGCTTGTTGATGGAAAGGTCACAGCTTCAAATCCAGGGAGTGGCATGAGCTTCCGCTGTCAGCCCCAGCTTCCGCAAACCTAGCAGTTCAAAAACATACAAATGTAAGTAGATCAATAGATACAGCTCTGGCGGGAAGGAAACAGTGCTCCATGCAGTCATGGCCACCACATGACCTTGAAGGTGTCCTCAAGGCCAGCTCTTCGGATTAGAAATGGAGATGAGAAACATACCCCAGAGTCAGACACAACTGGACTTAATGTCAGGGGACAACGTTTACCTTTACCTATTTTATACATTATAGAAAACCCTTTGAGTCTGTAGATCATGAAAAACTAAGAAATAACTTGTTATGATGCATAACCTGTACTCAGGACAAGAAGCTACCATCAGGTCACAATATGGAGAAGCAGAATTATTTCCAGTTGGCACGGGGGGTCAGGCAAGGCTGCATTTTATCACCCCATCTGTTTAGTTTGCATACCGAACATATCATACATAAACCAGGAGTAGATGCGGAGGAAGGAGTTGTGAAAATTGAGGGATGGAACATCAGACATTTAAGATGTGCAGATGAGTCTACTCTGAGCCTGCAACACCGGAATAGTGTGGCCAGGGCCGTAGTCAGGATTTTGATTCGGGGGGGGGGGGGGGAGTTTGATTCAGGAGGGGCTGAGTCTGAGTAAGAGAGGGACTACCCTACCAAACCTTTTGTATTGTTATCCCAATAACCCCATGAATGTGGGATATAATGAGCATGGTGATCAGATCATGATATGAATAAACATAACAGTTTAAATAACCCCCTAAGCCCCCTCCCCCTCGCTAAATGCCTGAGTGTGGCTAAAGATAGAGTAACTTGGTGGTCTCTCGAGTCTATTTGATGGCAATTAACAACAACAGCAGCATAGCAACAGCAGCAAAACAGCTGGTGAGCTAATCTCAATGTTCTTAGACATACATAACAAGAGGGAAGTGGACAGTGACAATGTTTCCCTGTGAAGAAATAAAATAACTTCAGCTAATAAAAATAGTGTCAGTGATAGGCTATCTATTCTAAGAACACTTTGATTATTATTTTTTTAAGTTACCTTGAATCAAGCTTCTTCTTGGCAGTGACCTATTTATCAGCAGTAAGTTGATAGGATGCCAAGCAGCAGTCATCTCATAGCTGAACAAATTACCCATTTCAGCTGCTTCATGTTGCAAGAGATGAGGAATATGTTGTCCTTCAAGACAATATACTCTGTGATGGTGATCCTACCTCATCTTACAGTGATCGAGTCTTTTTTTCTCAGATAGTGATAGCATTTAAACAATGAAGTTGACTCTGAGCAACCTAAAGTGCCAGGAGCACAGATTGAATCACATCAATTCTTGACCATTATCATTGCCCTTAATGTAATTACAGTTGGTCCTCCACCTCCGCAGAGATTAAGGGTGCAGGACCCCCAGAAAAATGGAACCACTACCACATATGTTTTTCTTGCATCTTGTAATTTCTTAGTAGGAAGTCAAGCTGCTGGGCTTTGGATTCACCAACATACGAATCCATATTTTGTTCCATTTCAAGGTTCTGTTGCCAGCTACATTGCCAGCTACATGAATGTTCTGATTTTATGGGGTCTCACCATATGTTCTATTCTATCAATGTTAATTCAGTCATTATAAAGTGGAGCACAGTTTTTCAGTCAATGGTGATACCAAATGACCTATTGGCTGTTTGTAAGGATCAAAATATTGAGGTTTTCTTCCTGTTATTAACACTTTTCTGTGCAAAAGAGTTGCTTCTGTTTGTCTAATTACAAAAAAAAGACAATTCCATAGCAGTTGATCATTTTTTCAGTGTCAAATTCCCCTTTCTTGCCCAAGAGAAGGAAAGTTATATGCTTCCTTTGTGTACAAATCCAGTAGTAGAATGTGTGCTCAATTCTGGTATGTTCATATTAGAGGAGGAGGAGGAGAGGAAGAAGAAGACTTTATTTATATTCTGCCCTATCTCCCAGGGGGACTCAGGCAAACATTCAAATTGCAAACAGTAGAATAGTTATCCTCACACAGCAATTCTTCTATAATGCATTGAACAACAAGCTGAATATCACGCTTTGAGTGGTCAAATGGAATTTTTGGCCATTGAACACATCCTGTTTTGTATACATCATGGGTACTCTGTTCATGCATCTGTCAGATTTCAGCTTTATAGTTTTCCCTTGCTAAAGTTTTATGCAATTTTACCATAGTCTAAATTGCTTTGAGGCCCCGGTTGCACCATGGGTTAAACCACTGAGCTGCTAAACTTGTTGACTGAAAGGTCGCAGGTTCGAATCCGGGGAGCGGTGTGAGCTTCCACTGTCAGTCCCAGCTTCTGCCAACATAGCAGTTCGAAAACATGCAAATGTGAGTAGGTACCTTTTCAACGGGAAGGTACGGCACTCCATGTAGTCATGCCAGCCACATGACCTCGGAGGTGTCTTCAGCTTAGAAATAGAGATGAGCAACAACCTCCAGAGTTGGACATGACTGGACTTAATGCCAGGGGAAAACCTTTACCTTTACCTAAATTGCTTTAGAGAAAAATGGAGACATAATTATCAGTGCTACTGATTTCCTCGTTCAGCTTTTCGTAATCATAATCATAGCAACAACTTTATTCTTGTATCCTGCCACCATCTCCCTGGAGGGACTTGGGGCAGCTTACTCATGGCACAAAAGTGCCTAAATGCAGAGAACAAAATAAAACAATATAAAATGCAATTAAATAAAACAAATAAGGATATAAAACAACAACTTAAAACTCAATTAAAATGGTGCTCATCTGGTGGTAAGCTACCATAACCATGGCCAGGCTGCAAAACAATGGGCAAGGGAATGAGATAAGTGCAAAGGTAAGGGATGTAGTGCAAGGCTACATAACAATTGCATAGAATCACTAGGACCAAGATGTTCTCAAAAGCTTGTTTGAACATCCAGGTCTTCAGTTCCTCAGGTCCTTAATATTTATATAGTCCCATTGTGCGGTTCTGATTAATTTATTCTACATATATTTACCATTGCCACTTACATTTTGGCTAGATCATGGGAAAAGCCCATAATGCTAGGGGAAATCTGAATTGGTATGAGAAATTGGCAAATTGCATTCCACTCAGATTGAGTGAGTGTGTTGTAGTGGTTTGAGTGTTGGACTACAGCTCTGGAGACCAATGTTCAAATCCCTGCTTAGTCATGGAAACCCACTGGGTGATCTTGAGCAAGTAACACTCTCTCAACCTCAAAAGAAGGTAAAGGCAACCCCCTCTGAACAAATCTTGCCAAGAAAACCCCATGATAGATTTCCCCCAATGATTTGAAATCATACAACAAAAAGGACTCCAATTGCAGCTATAAGTTTTCAGGGCTGTTGATGACAGTCAGTCTTAGAGATCTCTCATTCACAGGGTTACCATACATTTAAGCCAGTTTGATGGAAAAACAAGTTTCTATAAATAATCTTAGCTTTTCTTCGTGAACAAAGATTCAGGAAGGACTCATCCCACGCTTTCTACAAGCACGTTGATGATTCAGAGGTTGGATGTGTCCTTCGAGCCTGTGCAATGGATTTTTCTGGTGGAGCGCAGCGTGCACAGAAGTGGCCTCACCCTTTAAACCAAAGGTTCGTCTGCCAGGGCCTAGCAAGCTTGGACGGTGGCAGCGAGGTCCTCAGGTCGTAGGTTTGGTTCGAGTTTCCTTCTCTTAGATGGTTGACCTTACAGGGTTTGAAATCAGAGTTTTCCTTCTCCTAGGATGGTTGCCAAAAGGCTAGGAGAGCCCATCCTGCCCATTGACACTCTTTGTCAGAGGCTTCGGTTGTGACCTGTCTGGCAAGGGAGGCCCTACCGGTGGTTATTATGCCACCGCCAGCATAGCTCACAACTTCATTAGGGTACACAAGCCTCTCCCCCACAACAAGGGGGCACCAATGGAGAGGTTATAAATAATAACATTATATTAAATGGTGTCAAATCTCATGAGACCATCTTCTGAGACTATATAATAATGACATCTGAAGTGTAACATATCACAAGTGTTTTATGGCTTCAGGATGGCATGAACATTAATATTTGAAGTCCCTGAGAATCTGTGGTGAAAGCAAGTACTAGTAGGAGTGTTCATTGATGTAGTCAATAAAGACCATCCAATCTGCGATGAGGCTTATTCTTTAATTGTCCTCTTTGGATTTATATTTAGATTTTAGCAATTTCCTTCTTGAGATCTCTATTAAATCCATTTTGAGTGTGATAATAGGGTAAAATGAACTAATTAATGAACCACCAAATGATATGAGGAGTCCAGCAAACAAAAACTCTGGCAAAGCATGCATGCATCAGTTTTATGAATTCTGCAACGTAAAATGAGAACAGAATGCTACGTGAGACAAATCCACAAAACAGTGCTGAGGCAGAACAAGCGATACAGAATTGTCCTTCAGGAAGGTTCGTCAAATTAGATGCATGCCACCTGAAATAATCAATTCAGATTTCTTTGCTTTTCTTTAAAAGGTCTACAAGTGCCCCACATCATCCTGGGTTCTTTAATTTCAGTCCAGGAATGCCATAAATTGCACCTCTTTTTCAGCATCCAAAGCCTGACACATTATTTGTAACCCCCACACATCCATACTTCACAGTAGTTGCTTTATTCTATGAGCACAGTCCATGCTCACCCACAGAGACACGCAGCTACTGACCATCACAAAGATTATGATTTCAAGGTGTTATTTCAGTCTCCAGGTGTGATTAAGTTGCAGTTGAAAGGCTAGCTTCTGTTCATGCCAATCAATATTTGATTGCACCCACACAATGGCCACAAATGTTAAGGTTGTCAATGACTCTTGAGATTCCCTAAGCTAAGTGGGGAAACGTTGAATTGCCGCAGTTGCCAAAAAAGATTTGTAAAGAAATGGTTCAGTAAACTGTGGCTACCAGTGAGCTCAGTTGTGTGCCAGACACCACTTGATAAAAGTTTAACAATCAGGAAGAGCTATCAGTCTCCCGCTGTGGCATTACCATCTTGTGTCAGCGATAGGCCATTTAATTCTTTTCATTGTACATAGTGAGCTGCTGTCTCTTTCATTCTCTCTCTTTCGCTCTTTTTTTCCTATCCCTCTTCACAAATATGTTCAGGAAGAAATAAGTATGTAACAATGAAGTGTCATTCTAGAGAATAGATAAAACTTTATGTTAGAATTTATGATCAAGGAATAAAAAACGTAGTTGGCAAAGAGAGAGAGAGACTCCCCTCTTGCCTAGCCAGTCACCATCTCCATGGTCGAAGGAGAAAAAATGGGTCTGAACCTTGCTCTTCTACTATGGTCTCCATCTCAGATGAGTTGCGCTGCCAGCTGGATCAAGGCGGGTCAGCGCTGCTTGTGTTATTGGGCCTCACAGCAGCGTTTGACACTGTCGATTACGATCTATTGACTCACCACCTTGCCGGGGTTAGGGGGATTGCCCTTAACTGGGTGTCTTTCTTCCTCCAGAACCGTATGCATCGAGTGAGGAGGGGCGAGGTTGTCTCTCAGGGTACTCCGCTTCATTGCAGGGTCCCTCAGGGGGCAATCCTCTCCCCTCTGTTATTTAACATCTACATGCGACCACTTGCCCAGCTGGTGCCTAGCTTTGGGCCTGAATGCCATCAGTACGCTGATGACACCCAGCTCATTCTGAGGATGGATGGCCGGGCCAAATCCGTACCCGATAATTTCCATCGCTGCCTTGATTGAGGCCGTTACTGGATGGCTGCGAGCCAGTAGGTTGAAGGTGAATCCGGCCAAGACGGAGATCCTGTGGCCTGATCGCTTGGGCGGTGGGGATGTTTAGCTTTCGACCCTGGACGGCATGACTCTCCGTCCGTTGTCTGTTGTTAAGAACCTTGGGGTAACCCTGGACCCTCTGCTGTCGATGGGGGCACATGTTTCCGCCGCCAGCAGAGTGGCATTTTTCCATCTTTGCTAGGCAAGGAAGCTGGCCCCCTACCTGTCCCGCCGCGACCTAGCCACAGTGATCCAAGCCACAGTCATCTCAAGGTTAGACTACTGTAATGCTCTGTACATTGGCCTTCCTCTTTCGGTGATCCGGAAGCTCAAGCTGGTGCAGAACGCTGCAGCCCGGCTCCTCACCGGGAGTTCGGTGAGTGTTCACATCACGCCCATTCTGCGTGAACTACACTGGCTACCGGTAGAATGCCGGATCACCTTCAAAGTGTTAGTCTTAACTTTTAAGGTCTTACATGGTCTGGGGCAAGTGTACCTGCAGGACCGTCTCATCCTGTATTATCCCACCCGATCGCTGCATTCTGAGGGACAAAATCTTTTGGTCATTTCCTCCCCCAAAATGTATCGTCTGACGGCAACCTGCCGGCTGGCCTTCTCAATAGTGGCTCCAACGCTCTGGAACTTGCTACCTGCAGACATTCGCGCCTTGCAGGACATTCTTCCATTTCGGAAAGCACTGAAGATCTTACTCTTCCAGCAGGCGTTTGGAGCCGGTTGAAATGTTGCCCCGTTACGCACTGCCATAGTCAATTACTTGTTTTAACTTGAGTCACACTTTGCCTAGTTGTGGCTCTTACGTTGTTTTACTGTAATTTTAGATGTGTTTTATTGTGTTTTAATGCTTCTATGTTTGACTGTTTTTATGATGATGCTGTTAGCCGCCCCGAGCCCGCCGAGAAGGGCGGCGGATAAGTATGAATAAATAAATAAATGATTTGTTTGCTATATCCACTGTTATCAAATGTGTTTGTAAATTGAGTGATAGACAGATATATAGATATGGATTAATTTATACAAAAATGTGATAGGATGACTGGTAGACTCAAATGTCAGCTAGATCACTTTGGCCGTTAAAAAATTAATGCTGAAGATAATGTGTGTATAACTTGTCATTACCTTCTATAACCCCTGCTCTCACAAGCCAGATTTTTATTATTTCTTTTTTAAAGTGTTTCGTTTTTTGAAGATTGGAACATGCCAGAATCAATACTGCATGTTATTTTCACTTAATAATAGTGGTGGTAATAATTCCCAGCATTTATGTAAGAAATGTTAAGTATTTACATACATTCACTCTGCCATCCTTCTAACAATCATGTAAGGTTTATCAATATTATTGTCCCATATGATAAGGCAGGGATAGGAAAGGGGACTCATACTTAGCAAACAGTGGCTTGCATGTGTCCGGCTCACAAAAGCATGACTCTTGTGAGAGTTGAATTAAAAGCACCCTATCTTACAACTTCCACAATTGTCTACAAAAATAATAAAATAGGATAGGACACCAAATGCACTCCTCTGACATGTTCTTACACTTTATTGAGCTGGTGTGGGTGTCAGAAGAAGTTGTTCTTCATCCAATATTGTTTGAAGAAATGGTCTCCAAGAAGCACATTTGTGATTGATCTAAGATCATAGTATAAACAACAGTGCAAAGGGACATGATTCTAAATGTTGCAATGGCTTGGGTTGGGTCATAGATTCTGTACGAATTTCAAGTGTTAAATGTTATTATTTTGTGTCAAAACATTGTGTAAATAAGCATAAAACTGATAAAAATAGATGGAACACAAGCAGTTTAATAATTTTAGACCCGTTGCACCCTAGACCTGAAGGATCCCTCAGTAAACCACTTTAGACCAAACGTGATTAAATGCTTTATTTAGAATAAATGAAAAGAATAAAGGAGATAAAAGTATAGTCCATTGATGCTCCCCAGCATCAGTGTATTGCAATGCAATAGTCCAAAGAGTAAAAAGGTTCAATAAATGCAGAAATAGTCTTGATGCCCCAATGGGCTAAATCCTGGATAAGTTCTTGGCAACAAAGGCTTGGCAAGTACTTGAGTACAAAGACTTGAAGGCCCAATTGCCCAGGCTTGAGTCCGTGAAACCTGGCAAGGAAGCTTAACGTTGACGTAAGATGCAGAGCAGCTCCAGGACCCAACTTAAATAGGCCCCCCAAGGCTTTGATCTTGAATGTGCTGACTTCGGTGCAGCCCGTTCCCACGAACAGTTTTCTGGCTGGGCTTTCTCATGCCTCCCAAAGAAGGATGATATGTCAGCTCATTAGTAGCTGCACCTGGAAACAGGGGAGGCAACAAGGCTTTGCCATCTCGGCTTTCCTTATCGGCCTGAGAAAGAGAAGGCTGTGTCTGCCCTTGACCGCTGGCTGACACAGAGGCTTCTGCAGAGGCTTGCTTTCTAGACTAGTCGAGGTCTTGGAATTAACATGGTGTTTGTCTGGTTTGGCTATGGGACCAGGCTGGGGCCTGACAAGACCCAAAACGGGCAGCAGCACCGGGACTCTGGCGCAGCTGGCTGCATGTCAGCTGCATTAAGATAATTACTGACCGAAAGGTCATGAGTTAGAAGCCAGCCCGGGTCAGAGTGAGCTTCCGGTCAATTTTGTGTAGCTTGTTGTCGACCTTTGTAACCTGAAAGACAGTTGCATCTGTCAAGTAGGAAATTTAGGTACCACCTATGTGTGGGGAGGCTAACTTAACAAATTTTACAAGGCCATAAAAATCTCCAGCAAAAGCATGTGGGGAATGCAGAAAGTACTTCATCAGTGTTGCAGATGGACGGTGAAGCGACAGCTCCCCTGGTGACCAGAAAAATGTTAAATAGCCTCTGACTGTCTGTCTATATGTGTTGTCTGTCTATGGCATTGAATGTTTGCCATGTATGTGTACATTGTAATCCGCCCTGAGTCCCCTGTGGAGTGAGAAGGGCAGAATATAAATACTGTAAATAAATAATAAATAAAATTGTCTTCCTTTGTGCATGAAGTAGGGCATTGTGGACAAGCATACATATTCAGAGTTGTTTGCTCTTCTCCACAGTTGCACGATGTGGAAAATTCTTCTAGCTCAGTGTTCCCAACCTTTTTTTTTAAACCAGGGCCCACTTTGACCAGGACCACTTTACCAGGGACTACTTGACTAGGGACCACTCTCCAACACTATTATCAAAAGGGTTACGAATCAGTTTTTGGTCAAATTTAGATTCAGTTTGGGGTACTGATTCAGAAAATTGCATTGGCTAGACCACATCAGCTCTAGTTTCTGATACAGAACATATGCAATGGTCAGTGACAGGAGTTGTAGGTGGGGCAAAAGGAGGAGAAATAAAATAAACAAAATAATATAAATAAATAAGGAGGAAGAAGGCTTGTGGACCAGATTTTCATCCTCGCGGCCCACTGCTGGTCTGTGGTTCATAAGTTAAGAACCACTGTTCTAGCTAGTGCCATTTTGTCTATTGATCTGCCCACTCCGCTTCTAAGTGTGTTCAGGGACTTCAAAGTTGCCCAGTGTTAAATGTTAATCTTTTGCAACAAAAACAAGAAGTATTTATGCTACCAACTTCTGGAAGCAGTTTCCTTCCAACTCCATTCTCTCTTTCCTCCCAGCCATGAGACCTGAAATTCTGGATGACATCCCATGCATCTGATGGATGAAAATTCATGCTACTAACTAATGTGTGGGACTTCGTAGCTTCAAACTTTTGTGGGGTGCTCTAAAGGATTCTAGAGAAGGAACAGGTGCTTGGTGGGAAGATGATAGCTATTTATGTCTCACAGCCGCACTTGTTTGAAATTAGGCTGTAGTCTAATATAGCTCTTGCCAAAATATGTGTAAGATGCCTCCTGTCTCCTTGTCCTGTTCTTCTTTTTAAAGATGAACACTTCTAATTTTATGAAAGAGTCACACGTAGATCCAGTTACAGTATCAGGGTGGGTGTGGGGTGGGATACAATTGGATGAGCTTTCCAACAGTTATTTACTTTGATGAATGGCCTTAATTGGATAAAATAGACTGGTTCTGCTGAGCTAATACCTTTGAATATCTTGTCTGTGACAATTAATATTCCCTTGTCATGCATCCGTTCAAGCTATTAGAAGAACGCCTTATGTTCACACTCCTGTCACTTTTAACAAATGATTTTGTCAAGCCATTCCTTATAGGCTATTGTTGATGGATAGCTAAATTTTGGGTATCCCATTGCATATGTAAAGGCTGTTAACTATACCTTTCAATGTGTGTACAAGGGCATTCCAAAAAGTCAATTTAAAAAGAAATTACAATGCTTATTTGCCTGAAAACTTTTTAAAAGAATCTTCTGATGAAGATTGGGTTGAACTTGCTAGGGTAAGTGAAAGGAAAATGGACTTACCTGGATTGTAAAGAAACGGTAGGAAGTGAAGCTGAAGAGTTCTAGTGACATGCTAGACATATAGCCAGAAGGTCAATTAACTGGGGCTCTCTCTACAGCGTAGCATTATTGCAGTTTGACATGGATGTAATTGTCATGGCTGAATGCTATGGAATCCAGGGATATTCAGTTTAGTGAAGTACAAGCACTCCTTTGTCAAAAAAAAAGGGCAAAAGACCTTGTAAAACTGCAACTCACAAAATTATAACATTGAGCCACACAGTTTTAAAAAGTGTCAAACTTCATTAATTCTACAGTGTAAAGTGTATCAGTGTGTGTGTGTGTGTGTGTGTGTATATATACACACATATACACACACACACACACACACACATACTTGCATAGTCCAAAAAGCTACCCTTCACACTCATGACTTAATTTAAGATGTATTTATCCATTCTGAGCCTCAAAACAATGTGGTTGTTTTCCATGCAATCATGCCCATAAGATCTTCAATTTGGGGTTCTTGGACAGGAAAAAGCTAGTTGGGTAATTCAGCTTGTGTGGCATGTTTTCCCCCCTACAATCTCGCATTCAGTGTTTAGGCGTACTCCTAGACTGAAATTTGGTCCTGGGAGTCTAGGTTTTGGAAATAACCAAGGGTATGTTTGCACAGTTACAACTAGTGTGCCTTTAAAGAGATCAGATCAGACCCATGAAACATACTGACATCCCAAATAACATAATTTACATGAGTTTCCCTGGGAAACTACTTGGCAATTTCAGAGTCAAAATGCTGGGGTTACAGGGATCACAGAACTCCCTTGTGAAAACAGCTTTATTGACAACTGATCCAAATTCTGTGCACAGTTATGACCTTTAAAGCACTATAGATCACGATGCAGGGTTACCCAAAAATAATGTATCTCCAGTGTGAGATTTCCTGTGTTTAAAAATCTTCAAGGAAAAGCATTCTCTCCACCAAGCCTTCATCATTGTTTAGGAGGATGAGGAAGAGAGGCTCATGGGTTGTGGAATTCCCTTACCCAAGTCATTCAGGTTGCCCCCCTTAATTTCTCTTTCCATTATAAAAATCTTGTTTTAATTATAACATTGTCTTTATTATTCATAAGGGAGAATGTACTTCCTTTTATTATTTTTATCCTTTTTATTAATTTTAAATGAGTTTTAAACTGTATTAACTTGGTGTTTAAGGATTATAGTGCAATGCTATGAAAATAATTACACAATATCACAATACAGTTGATATTATCACAAGACATAAGAGCATGTTGTTTGCCTGTAACTACTGTTTTTTGAGTTGTTACCTGTGAACTCAGTCATATGAGATATTTGGAAATGTTCAATGCATCTCTCTCTTGAAAATTATAAAACCAAGAAAATATTTAGGCAAAAAGCACTGCCTACCTCTTTGTATGGCATGGCTATCATGATTTTTACTTATTCTCTCATTTCCAAGTCTGCTGTAGTAAAAACGTAAAAGATCTGCAGTCCGATTTCTAACTGGGGATGGATACAGGGTGTACACAACTTCCAGTGTTTAGTAACCATTGAGCATGCTGGACTACAACTCTGGAGAACAGGGTTCACATCCCTACTTAGCCATGGAAATCCATTAGCTGACCTTGGACCACTCGCGGTCTCAGACCCTCAGAGGTAAGCACAGAAAACTCTACTTTGAAGAAATCTTGCCAAGCAACCCACACAATATGTTTGCCTTTGGATCACCATAAGTCAGAAACAACTTGAAGGCACAAAACAACAATTCTATAGTCACTGCAAACCTGAGTCTTGATAGTTCCTCTACCTCAGTGGTTCCCAACCTGTAGTCCTTGGGCCACCAGTGGTTCACAAGAATGAAAATATGGTCTGCAGCCTCACCATTACTACACTGTTGCCTCGAAACTACACAGCAATAAGAGTGACTGGTCTCACAAAACCTTCTCATAGTGCCAAGGCAATGGAGATGTCTGAAGGGGAGAGGCTGACTACCCAAAAAGTTACTACTACCACATCAGCTCTAGATTATAAAATATGGTTTTATGTGGGCAAGCAGATGGTGTCTACTGGATGGCATATGTTCTGTATCAGAAATTAGAGCTGATGTAGTCTAGCCAATGCAATTTTCCGAATCAGCATCCCAAACAACCAAACCAAATTTAAAGTTGTCCAAAAACCGATTTGTAACCCTTTCGGTACTAATGTTGGAGAGTGGTCCCTGGTCAAAAAAGAAAAAGAAAAGCTTGGGAACAACTGCTCAACCGACATAGAGGTCCAGGCTCTACAGCTGCTATTTGTTTGAACCAATACCTCCATTTCAGTGCCCGTATAATCTTAATTCTTAGAATGATATTACATCAAAGAAGTATTGGAACAGAGACACCTACATGTAGATAAGCCATATGGATTCACTGATTCATGTAAAGACCACATCTGTGTGAAGCGGCTTAGCTGTACCCAAGATACAGCATAATTTCTGCTTAGCAACGAGGGAACAGTTATAGAATTAATGCATTTCTCAGTGTGCTTGCGCTCACCAAGATCATTTATCTGAAGAGTAAGTGCCCAGAACTGTCCAAAAAATAGCAACTCTACTTATTGGGAAGAAGGGTGTTTCTCAATGAATGTCTATGTAGTACTGCAGTTAACATTTTTTAAAAAATCATAATTTTGAGAAATGAAAATATCTAGAAATTTATTTATCGTATCAGAAGTGAACCGAAACTATAGTTGTAATATATATTTAAAACACTAAGTTCAAAAAACTTGGCATTATACTAAATGTCCTTTGACCAGTGCTTCTAGTGTTGATATAAGAAGGTCCTCCATTGTGCATGTGGCATAATAAGTGTAATAGGTGATCTGTGGTTTGCTCTTATCCACACTCGCATGTCATGGAGCTCCATTTCTTAAGGCTTGCTCTGCATCTCATGGTACCAGAGTGCAGTCTATTTAGTGCCTTCCAAGTTGCCCAGTCTTCTGTGTGCCCAGGAGGGAATCTCTCATTTGGTATCGGCCATGGTTTGAGGTTCTGGGTTTTAGCCTGCAATTTTTGAACTCTCACTTGCTGAGATGTTCCTGCAAGTATCTCTGTAGATCAGGGGTGGGCAATTACCGGCCCTCCAGGTGTTTTGGACTTCAACTCCCAGAAATCCTAACAGCTGGTAAACTGGCTAGGATTTCTGGGAGTTGAAGTCCAAAACACCTGGAGGGCCGGTAATTGCCCACTCCTGCTGTAGATCATTATAAAACTATTTCTTGATTTAAGGTGTTGGCATGCTGGCTGATTTCTGAGCAGAGGATGGGCCTGAGATGTCACTGCCTTGGTCCTTTCATTATTGGCAACTACTTTCTGGTGGATGTCAGGTGGTGCAATACCAGCTCAACGGTATAATTTCTCCAGCACTGTGAGGCGTAGACATCCTGTGATAATACGGCATGTCTCATTAAGAGCCACATCCACTGTTGTAGTGTGTTGAGATGTGTTCCACACTGGGCATGGATACTCAGCAGCAGAGTAGCAAAGCCCAAGGGCAGATGTCTTCACAGTATCTGGTTGTGATCTCCAAGTTGTGCCAGTCGGCTTTCGTATGATATGGTTTCTACACGCACTTTGAGAAATGAAAACACTGAGAAGGTCATAGGAGGCTATATGATAACATCCAAGATCTTCTATGTGGTTTCCTGGTGAGATCATGGTTATATTGATTTCAGGATTAATCCGTTTGTGCTCTGAAACCCAGTGCTTGTGACTTTGTGAAAGTTGCTGGGCTCATTAAAAGACTGTGGCCATATGAACATAAATCCTTGATGGAAGACACTTTAGAGATTGGAGCGTTTGTCTTCTATCATGTTTGTTTGTATTCTACTTATATTTTATAGTAACCTATATACTTTAAAAGGAAGAAACATAATGTAAACGGAGGAAGGCTGATGATTTATTATTCATTATTTGAATCCTCTGTTTTTATCCCTCCTGACTACATTACACAGAAACTGTCCACATTTCAGTGAAGTGAAGGATTGTATTCTATCAAAAATGGCAACTCTGCAAAAATGAACTAAGTGGTTAAATAGAAAAGAAAAGAAAGCCAGCCAAAATATTATTTTAAAACAATAGCACAATCTTTTCCTCTGTCACTCTTGAAACCACATATTAGTGTCAAATTTTGCCTGGTTTTCTAAGGTGACCAGAAAGATGACGGAAACTATGAATAATTCATTGTTGGGATAGCAATAGTCTTCTGATCATGTAACAGTCATGGCTTCACATATTTCCTTAATGTTTGGGGGTATAATTGTTATTAAAAATGAAAAACGGTGCACTCAGAGTCAGTGGGCTTGGAGCAATCTAGCCTGAGGGTGTGACAAGAAATTAGTCTAGTTAAGTCATATATTTTTTGGTCAGACTGGAGGTCAGTTAAGGTAATCCTCCACAGAAAGCCTAGAGAGTCAGGCTACACAGCTTTCACTTATAACTTTTCTGATGTTAACTACAGTGTTTGTTCGATACAGGGAAAGCATGATTTGATTATGTTCCTTTTACATGAAACCATTTTATCTTTCTTGGCTCAATCCTATGGTATTATGAGAGCTGTTGTTTTCAAGATCTGCCCAAGATTGTTGATGCCTCACTGAACTATAATTTCCAGGATTCCATAGCTTTGATCCATAGCAGTTAAAATGGTATCAAACTGCATTCATTCTACAGTGTAGATGTATTCCTTAGAAGGAAAATCCCTGATGATTTTCTTCAAATACAGATCTGAAACGGAAAGACTTTCTAACTTATCCCATATTCCCCTTAGTGCTTTGCAATCTCTACAGCCTATTCAGGTTCCTTGTCCAATTCTCTTAGAATAATAGCAATGGAAGATTAATAATCATAATAATAATGCTTTATTTACAGCCCACCCTCTTTCCACAGAGGAACTCGGGGTGGTTTACAGAAATAACAAAAATGGCAAACATTCAGTACCAAAAAAACAGATAAACAATAATCAAAACAAGACATAAAATAGAATAACTCAATATAACTTATAGACAACTGATGTCAAGATTTAAGCTAAATAAACATAATTAATACAAAAAATCGGAACGATTAAAACACTATAGTTAAAAGCACAACATATTATATTGCGTCAGCAGGCTGAGGGAGTATCTGATGTCAAGGCGAGAATGTATATAAGAGATGCTAAGCCTCCTCCCTAGAGGCAAAAACACACAGATGGGTCTTTAAAATGGTTTTATAGGAGAGGAGAGAGGGGGCCATTTTTAGTTATTTAGGGTGGGAGTTCCAGAGGCGAGGCATGGCCACGGAGAAGGCCCCCTCTTTTGTTCCCACCAGCCGCTCTTGAGGCAGGGGTAGGACTGAGAGGAGGGCCTCCTCCATGGACTGCAGTGATAACCTATTGATCCATCTCCCTCCATTAAGTACCATTCATTTATACTTTTCCTTCTTTCTGCTTTTCTTCTCCTTCCTTTTCTCACTCCAGAAGTTTAAATGAGAAGGCTATGGCACATTTTCTGTTTTTCCATTAAAAGTCAGATATGCAAATAGTTCTATAAAAAATTCAAGTCATTAGGTCAACACGTTTGCTGTCTACAAAGACTAGGCATGACATGCCTGTTGTTGTTGTTGTTGATGGTGATGATGATGTTGCTGCTGCTGCTGCTGTTGGTTTCCATCCTATCTACTTAGATGACAGTAAGCATAAATCTGGTACAGATAAAAAGGAATAAAAACAAGTGTGCAAATATTCATTATTTAAAAACTACAGTTAGACACCAAACTATTGCTATAGTTGTTCGTTTTGGCTTATAGCATTAGCCAATTGGAAGATCCTTTCTCAGATGCTAGAAAAATGATGAAAGCCCATTGAAATAAAAGGGTATTTTGTTTAATATTAAGAACACAGGGTGAGAAAGTGAAACCTTGGCCATCCTCAGAAGAAACTCACATGACCCACAAGCAACCACAAAGTAGACCCTCTTTTGTGCCCCACCTGCTGTACCTGCAAAATGGATAGTATTACAAAGAATCAGTGTTCAGGTAGGCTTGCATAGGAATCTCTTACTAAATCCATGGCCAGCCAGACCAGAAATGATCTGGACTGGCTCTAGAGATAAATACACACGCCTGGCTGAACTCAACAGTGGCACAACATTGACATCCAGCTAGGCCAAGACTGCATCTTCGTTACTGGGCTGTCACATCACCTTTTGCACTCCTGCAGTACACAGAGCTCTGTATTAGTCCCTGAGCATTGTGGGCATTCTGTTCTTCTGAAATCAACAGAGGTGTCCATGTGACCAGGAAGAAGGAGAGGAATAATATATCTCCCTTCTTCTTGGCTGTAACTCTGTTTTTCTGTTGCTGTTTGGCAGCAAAATGGACACCATTCATCCCCCTTTCCCTCTGCTAATGAGTGCAAGGAAAAAGTAATGGCACTAGTGTCCATGTGAATAGTGGGCTGCTCTCATTTGGACCTGACCCAGTTGTCAACTGATCTGAAGCAACCTCTGTAATATCCCCAAAATGTTGCTGAAATAGGATAAACCAGTTTAACTCTGCAAAACTTGAATTACTTACCAGAAGTTTTTATTCTTGTAGGGACAACCAGCCATCAATTTAGGGTGAGTCCTGGTTTTCCTGTCCTTGTTGACTCACCCTCACACAGTCCACATCCATCCATACATATAATGCCCAAACCAATGCATGCACTCTAAGTTGTGTTTGAAAGGCAGATTAAAATTTGCACTAATAGAGATTGGTATTCACACTAAGTGCCATATGCTATGTATTTAATTTACACATTTTATTTTACTTTGCTCTTCCTAACTACCTTGAACATTTTGGACTGGTCAGATTGTTTTGCATGAATTCAGTGAATGAGTTATTAAAAGATTTTTTCAGGCTGAGGAAGTTTGTTTCTCATATTGGTACAGATTACTCAATCCAACCATATATTTTTCAGAGTCGGTTTCTTCCATTCTTATGAAGGGTATGAATGAAGGTCTTCCAAACCTGTTCTTCCAATAGGTTGCTATGGATTGGTGTATGCATTTATGATGACAAATGTCAGACCAGTGTTGTCTGCACAGAGTATAGATAAATGCTCAGTCTCTTATTGCTCTCTGCTTTCTTTTATCACAGCTCCGGAAAGCAGTGATGGATCATATATCTGATTCTTTCCTTGAAACCAATGTTCCATTACTGGTTCTCATTGAAGCAGCCAAGAGTGGTAATGAGAAAGAAGTGAAGGAATACGCTCAAGTGTTCCGCGAACATGCCAACAAGCTGGTGGAGGTAAGTTCTTTAGATGTCTGTCCTGTACATGCTGCAAGTGTACATCTTTGTGAGAAAGCATAAAGAGTTTCAAAATTTGGTGAGATGATGAGAGTGTTGACATTTTGTAATGCTTTTTCACATTTCAACATTTTTTTTGATAAACAATTTAAAATAATGTCATGTTTATGGCACAAGATACACTATATTGCACAAAATATAATTTTCTGCACAAAAAAGTTGGGTGTTGTTGAAAAATAATGTTTTAGGTTAATCTTTTCCCCAAAAAACCAAATGCAACCCCCCCTTCCAAAGATACACTATAGTGCACAAAATTTAACATTTTCCCCTTCAATAAGCTATCATGATTGCCCAAAACACTTTATCACTGCAGATGATAAAATGTGTGAGGCTCTGAACACCTTTAAAATATATGTATCTTGAAGTAATTCCTACCTAAATTGGTACCAGATTTGGTACAATTATGTCTTTCTGTCCTGGAAACTTGGCAGGGACTGGCTCAGGCACCAACACCAGCCCAGGAGCCAACCTTGTGAATATTATTGATTTAAGAGGATGCTGATGCATTGCAAGTGCAAAAATAAGTGGTCAGCTACAAAAATCTTGACTCAGTGAATCATAGAATAATAGAGTTCGAAGAGACCACATGGGCCATCTAGCCCAGGGGCAGGAACCTATGGTTCGGGAGTCAGATGTGGCTCTTTTAATGATTGCATCTGGCTCTCCAGAGCAGTCCGGACCTCGGTTTCCCAGAATGCAGTGGGGAGGAGTGACACAAATGTGCCACAACTGACAGTTCCGTACTGCCATCACCGCCTCCTCCTCATCCCCCGCTGCTCTCGGGGCCCTGCGCCCTCTTCACCAGAGATGGTGGAGCCTGGCAGCGGCGCCTCATACTTGTCTTCCTCTTCGTCTCTGCCATGGGCCTCGGTGGAGGCAGCAGAAGCGGGCCTCACCCTGGCGGCGTGGACCCGGCCTTGCTGCCCCCGGGGGACACCCACCTCATCGCCCTCATCGTCAGGCAGCTCAAGAGCCGCAGCCTCTTCAACGCCTTCCGGAGGGACTGCCTCGCTGACACCAAGATCCGCCTTGGCCCCACACCCTCCTCCCCCTTCTTTCCTTCCTTTCTCTTTTTCCCTCTCTTTTTCTTTTATTCTTTCTCCTCCCTCTTTCCCTACCTTTTTTCCTCCCTCCCTCTTTGTTCCTTCTTTCCTCTTCCATTCTTTCCTTCACTTCTTCCTTTTCCCTCCCTCTCTCCCCTTCCTTCTTTCCTCCATTCTCCCTCCCTCTTCCTTCCTCTCCTATTCGTTTTCCCCAAGTCTTCTTTCCTTCTTCTTCTTTTCTTTTCACTTCCCTCTCTCTCCCCTTCTTTCTTTTCTTCTTTTCCCTTCATTATTTTACTTTTTCCTCACTCCCTTTCTTTTCCCCACCCTTTCATTTCCTCCCTTCCAATTTCCTTCTTTCTTTCCCCCTCCTTGTCTCTCTCCTGCTTTTCTTTTCTTCCTTTTCCATAGTTCGTTCTTCTTCTCCCCCTCCCTCCTTTATTTCCTCTGTCTTTCTTTCTTTCTTTCCCCCTTCCTTCCTTCCGTCTTCTCTTCCTTCCCAGAGTCCTGAGCATGCCTTTTGCAGAGCCAGGTCTGAAGTGTCCCGTCATTCTGCAGGGGGGGGTGTCCTTTTCACATAGTATGTACGTATATACTCACATTGAGTTGAATTCAGTCTTAAAATATATTATATATATTATATGGCTCTCACTGAAATAAATTTCCTAATATTTTGCTTTCATGGCTCTCTGAGACAAAAAGGTTCCCAACCCCTGATCTAGTCCAACACCCTGCCATGTAGGAATCAAGTGGATCACTTTTAATCTGGAATTTAAGTGTTTCTATGTACATGCAGTAGGATTTTTTGTACAACTGAATAGCTGTTCCTTTGCTTCTTCCCTAGTCACAACCACAAAATATGGGTTTTAACTGTCTGTAGTAGAGTACAAGTACTGAATGCAGGAGCCAAAAAACTCAAATAACAATCTGTACAGCTTCTGAAATTTTAATGTTCTAGTATCTAATAAGGAGTCCTCTCTGCAACCATCTTGTTGTAACTGTATAATTAAAGAAACATTAAGAACAAGTAGGAGGAGAAGGTGAGGGGATAGAGGGAGAAATGCCGAAGCCAAGCTAAAAAGAAATAGGGTATGGCTTAGAGAGAGAGCAAGAAACTTTTTTTTCTTAATTATCCAAAACTACCGTGTGAATAATACACTAAATAATTGATAAGGGAGTCACTGCAGTTCATTCTATATATTATTATATCCTAATTGTATATTTTAGAATAATTTATGAAAGAAATCTGTTCAAAATATAATCAGTAGAGGAGAAAATTTCTTGAAGAGAGTAATAATGCAACCCCACTCCAGACAGACTCCAAACACTTATATACAGGCCCTGCCTTTCAGAACTAAAAGGCCATTCTGAGAGGGTCCAAATAATATTACAGTCAGCCCTCCATATCCAAGGATTCAGCATTCGTGAATTAAACCAGCCACAGCTTGAGAATATCTATCTATCTATCTATCTATCTATCTAGCTATCTTCAATTCCTAGATTTTTATCTAAGAGGCACATTATTTATTTTTATTTACAGTATTTATATTCTGCCCTTTTCACTCCATAGGGAACTCAAAGCGGATGGCAAACATTTAAGACCATAGACAGACACACAGAGGCTATTTAGCTTTCCAGCTTCATGAGGGTATGCTCAAATTCCGGCCACTGGGGGAGCTGTTGCTTGTGCACTTGTGACACCAATGGAATATTTCTCAATTTTTTTCCACACTGCTGGAGATTTTTATGGCCTCTCAAATTAGTTAAATTAGCCTCCCCGAATAAGCAGTACCTAAATTTCCTACTTGACAGATACAACTATCGTTTGGGCTGCAAAGATCAACAGCAAGCTAGACAACGGTTGGGAGCTTACACTGACCTGAGTTGCCTTCGAACTCATGCCCTTTTAGTCAGTAGTGATTTTAATGCAGCTGAGTCTCAACCTGGTCCACATGTTACTAAGCCATTGTTTATAATGGAACTTGAGCACCCATGGATATTGGTATTCATGGGAGTTCCTGGAACCAAACCCCAGTGGATACCAAGGGCACACTGTATGGAATAATTCATTTACCATTCTTCTCTTTTCTTATTTGTTTGCCAACTGAACTCATGTTGTGCTCCACAAAACTTTCTGTCTGACCTCAGCTCCAGGAAGTTCTTCCTTACCATTCTTTCCATCCCCACATCTTCTTCCTTCTTGCCTTCCAAAGAAAGCTGGGGCATTAGTCTAACAAGGAGACGTAATGCATTTCCCCAGCCCTCATACTTATTTTTCCTTTTTTCTGTTTTAATGAATGTGACACATGAGGAGGTTCCTTCTCTTAACAAATACTAACACATTAATTCACTAAAGTGTATTTTCAACTTTAGTTGTGATCCATTGTAAAATTTACAGTATTATGTGAATTCACTTAGAAAAAATAGTGAATGAATAACTCTATTGCTTAATATATCAAGTTGCTTTCAGTCTAGGCACCAGGATCCATATTGACAGCTATAATATTGCTGCCAAATTTCATATGTATGCAGTATTATTGTGTGTTGGGGGAGAGAAAAGATTGTGAAATGTCTCAAGCGAACATAAGTCTCACTTAGTTAAAATCTGTTTACTTGCTCAATTTAGTCCTGTAACTTTGTGTATTACACAATAAAATTAAATGCTTCAGTCTTTTGAGGGCTAACCTATATTTCCTGTGTCTTGTCAATAATGTCTCCAGCATCTACAAGTAGATTTTACTTAAAATTTTGCCAGCTGAGCAATACAGCAGGGTGGCTGTCTGTGCCAGGCACGGAGCCAAATAGATGTTCCTGTGCACTGTAGCTGACACAAATGGATTAGAAAGCACATTGGGTAATTATTAAACTGTCTCTCCAAAATAGTTAATGCAGTATTAAAAAAAGAGAATGTGGGAAAAGAGAAGTGGCTTTCTGCTGGCAAGAATTGTCCTTTTATGTCTAAGCTCCACTTATAGTAAATAAAAATGTGATGGGTTTCTTTTCGGGCTGGAAAGTATGTTGGGATGGGAGGAGAAATTACAAAAGCTTTCAGGATCTCAACCTAAATATTTATGCCCACCTATTGTCTAGTAGAACCCATCTGCCTGAATCCTGTATTGGTGCTTTATCGCAGGTGGTGGTGCTACTTGCCTTGTGGCACGAGAAATACTGGTATTGCCATCTCACCTGGAATTGTGTGCCTATAGAAGCAACTATGAAACTCACTATGTTTTTTGCAATATTTTTTTCTGTCAACTTTTGGTGAAGCATTGTACAACTCATGAATGCACCTTGCTTCAATTCCAAAAGAGATATGTAAATACAAAAACTGGTGCCTAGCAAACAAGCTTTTACATCTCCCCATAACCTTTTAAGTAGCTTCAAAAGTATTTGTAACCTTAGCTTTACTTAGTCAGACATCTAAGTTATAGCAACCACTCCATTGTATGCCAGTGTGTTGAATCCAACTAGTATGTTCATCGTTTATAGATGGTCAGTAATATCTCAAGATGTTAACTTGTTATAACATCTCAGGTTTTTCAGTCACTGGATTTATTTCTGGTTGGTTTAGCTCAGTGGTTCTCAACCTGCAGGTCCTCGGGTGTTTTGGACTGCAACTCCCAGAAATCCCAGCCAGTTAACCATCTGTTAGGATTTCTGGGAGTTGAAGGCCAAAACATCTGGGGACCCACAGGTTGAGAACCACTGGTTTAGCTGATGTCCCAGTGCAATTATGGCCAAAGGGAACTCTAAGAATGAGTAGGTCAGCTGAAATATTTGACTTGAAAATCAGTGAGCTTCCCTTTTCACTTTGGCTCAGCGCTAAGATGAGCATATTACGCAAATCTAATGTGCACCCTAATTTTTGAAAGGTAATTTAGCCAAAAAAGAGGTATTAGAATGAAGTGGTAGCTAAAATCTGTAGACAACAAGTGGATAACAGAGGGCTTAAATGTTGTAGCTTTATTCTGTGAGTCCCACAGCAATGTCTTTCCTCCATGCATCTAGACAAGTATTGTGTTCTCCAGACCAGTTATGCGAGAAGCTGATTCTGCTTTTTATGAATTTTGTTGGTATAGGGTTGTTGTATATTTTTCGGGCTGGATGGTCATGTTCTAGAAGCATTCTCTCCTGACGTTTTGCCTACATCTATGGCAGGCATCATCAGATGTTGTGAGGTCTGTTGGAAACTAGGCAACAGGGGTTTATGTTTATCTGTAGAATGATGTCCAGGGTGGGAGAAAGAACTCATGTCTGTTGGAGGGAGGTGTGAATATTTCAGTTGGCCACCTTGATTTGCATTTGATGGCCTAACAGTTTTTAGGTGTGGCTTGTTATTGACTGGGGGAATCCTTTCTTGAGAGGTAATTAGCTGTCCCTGGTTGTTTCTTGTCTGGAGTTCCCCATGTGTTTCAGTTTTGTTCTTTACTTACTGTTAAAATTTTAGAGGGTTTTTCTAATACTGGTAGCCAGATTTTGTTCATTTTCATGGTTTCTTCCTTTTTGTTGAAAATGTCCACATGCTTGTGGATTTCAGTGGCTTCTCTGTGTAGCCTGCCATGGTAGTTGTTAGAGTGCTCCAGCATTTCTGTGTTCTCAAATAATATGCTATTCCAGGTTGGTTCATCAGGTGCTCTGCTGTGGCTGACTTCTCAGGTTGAAGTAGTCTGCAGTGCCTTTCATGTTCCTTGATTCGTGTTTGGGCAATGCTGTGTTTGGTGGTCCCTTTGCTGTTGTTATATTGTAACTATGTTGTACCTCAGGCTTGCCTCCATGTATGCCACCCCGAGTCCCTTCAGGCAGATGGAGGTGGGGTGCAAAAATAAAGTTAGTATTATTAAGTTATTGGTAAAATGGCTAGCCAAATAACTGTGTGTTTGATTTTTCAGCATATAAACAACATTCAATGTCTTGTGTTTTTATTGCTATGTGCCACTTACCTTTAGCATTCTCCTTTCCTTTGTTTCAGTTGGTAAGGTAGCTCTGGAACTAGTATTGTCCCTTGTGCTACACTTTTTAAAACTCAAATTTAGGAACTTGATTCCAGAAATGTTCTATTCTGATGAGACATATTTTCCAGGTTTTTTAAAAATAGTATTTTAGGGAATGTAATGATAAGAAAGTGGGTGTCAATGCAATGATAATCATGTAACACTAAGGTTTATTTCCTTGTCTCCGAGTCTGGAGGCCATGATCCAGTGCAGTGGATAACATATCTGGGCCATCTGGATAATATCCCCAAATTTGGCATATAAAGGGCGGGATCTGGGACTGCTCTGAGATAGGATTTACAGTAGTGCAACCTGCCCAGTGTAGATGCACCCTGAGTTACAATGGGACAAAGAAAGGAAAAGCATTTATCTGATCAGTCAACAGAGGAAGAGAGCACATTCTTTTTCCATCATGGTTTCAAACCTCTTACCGAAATAAAATTAAAGATAAGAAGTGACACGTTAAAATAGCTGCACTTGCCGGATTGACAAGGGATTGCCCAATGTATCATTCTATAGGTGACTGAAGAATGGACTCGTAACAGTCTAATGTGACAGCTGAGCCGTGACTAAAATGTCACGAAATCCATTGCAATCTGCACTACGGTTCAGATGTTTGCCCTTAAATCATTTTCATCTGGCTCAGAGTCCATTGAAGGAGAAACCTTAATGGAGTGTCTTTAGCCAGTTTCTTGAACCAAGTGAGTCCTTGAAAGGAGGCAATTTTAAAATGTGGTTATATTTGATCTGTGGCATATTTTTGTCTGAAAGGGGCCACTGACCTTTGCACGTAATGCAAGAGTGAATGTGAGCTGAAATGGGCTCAACAAAAAATTAGGAATGAGTGGAATTAGGGGGCAGGGAGTTGCATTTCTCTTCTGCCACAATAGAAAATAGTCTGATAGATATTAGCACTTCCTTCATAAACCAAAAACTGTGAATTATGGCTGAAATCCTACATTGAGTAGATGGAGAGTAACTATGTTTGCAAAAATACTAAGTGATTGCACAGCATGGCGTAGTTGGTTAATTCAATTGTTGCAGAATCAAATGTGGACGCCATTGTGAATGAACATCTATGTATCTAAGGCACGTGGAAGTACATTGTGAATGTGCATCACACACATATCTTCATTTCTACAACCATAAACCGCATTGAACAAAACATTCCAACTGCTTCCTTATGGGGATTTTCACATGAAAGTAAGATTTGAAGTGCACTACCTGAAAACAACTTTTCTATGGGAACAGAAGATTAAAATGTGAATTAGGACGTCTTCTTCCATGTTTTCAGTAAATTTAGCAAAGCCTTTCTATCTCTCAACTTAGGACACCTATCTTATCTATAATATGACAATACTATTTACTTTCCTTTAAAGGTTATGATTTACTAAGATACTTCATCTTGGGCAATAATATGGAGTGGGAAAAAGTGACACCATAAATAAACTGAAGGTACAAGGAGGATTTATAGTCTTCCCATTGTTATTTCAGAGTTTCTGTCATACCTTACTGGAGGGTAAAGATAAAGGCAAAGGTTTCCTCTGACACTAAGTCTAGTCATGTCCAACTCTGTGGAGTGGAGCTCATCTCCATTTCTAAGTAGAAGAGCTAGCGTTGTCCATAGCCACCTCCCAGGTTATGTGGCCAGCATGACTGCATGGAGTGTCGTTACATTCCCACCTAAATGTTACCTACTGCTCTGCTCAAATTTGCATGTTTTCGAACTGCTAGGTTGGCAGAAGCTGGGGCTAACAGTGGGAGCTCATCCCGCTCCCCAGATTCGAACCACCAACCTTTAAGTCAGCAAGCATCTCAGTGGTTTAACCTGCTGTGCCACCACGGGGGCCTTACTGGAGGCTAAAATGGCTAAATTTGACAGAAGTTATGAGGCAACAACTGGAAGATACTTTTGTAGTTTGATATGCACAAAATTTGCAAGTGAGTGTTGTACCCAGAAGAAGGCATTTTCTATGTAGAAAATGTTATTTCTTCATCAACTCTGTTCCTTACCCAGACAATGTTGTTTTATGTATAAAACAACCTCATGTGAATTCAGCACAAAAGAGATCATGAATTGCAAATAGTATTGAAAACTTTAAATTGTCTAACAGTTTCTTGTAGTGAGAATTAAAAAAAACATGTTCAAATTGTTGCTTCCTTCTAGAAGACTTATCTCTTTCAGCAGGCCTACTTGGTCAATTTTACAGACGAATTTCAAACTCATGTCTTGTGTTTCCTTTATTTTAATCTTTGGTGTATTTTAATGTATGCATTTCACAGAAAAACATTTTAATGTGTGTATTTTATATAATGTTTTGGGCCCCAGGCAGTGCAGCGGGTTTAACAGCTAAGCTGCTGAATTTGGCAGCTTGAATCCGGGAAGCTGAGTGAGCTCCTGCTGTTAGGCCCAGCTGCTGCCAACTTAGCAGTTCGAAAATATGCAACTGTTAGTAGATCAATAGGTACCATTTTGGTGCTCCATGCAGTCATGCTGGCCACATGACCTTTGAGGTGGCTACGGACAAGGCAACCAATCAGCTTAGAAATGAGCACCATCCCCCAGTTGAACACAACTAGACTTAATGTCAGGGAAAACCTTTACCTTTACCTTTTTTATATTATGTTTTATGATGATGTGGTTTTGTTCCACACTTTGAGCCAAGAGGAGAGGCAGGTAAAATAAAATTGTTGTTGTTGTTGTTGTTGTTTGAAACACAAGATGAATCCACAGCAAACAAGATCACTATGCTGGCTGTTTATTGGATCACACATAGGACACTTTTATTTTATTATTATTTTACTGACACAAAACCACCGTATGTCACATCAAACGAGATCTATATACTGGATTTCATATCACAAAATCACAAGTCAAACACTTCTCAAGTGTCTAGGACTGTGTGATGTATTTTCAAATGATGCACGCACATCCAAGTCAGGTGGCCTTTTGCAGTTGACAGTTCGTGATTTTGTCAATGTTTATTGTTTCCGAATGCTGGCTGAGATATTTTGGCATGGCACTCACTGTGCCCATTACCAGTGGGACCACCTGTACTGGTTTATGCCAGAGCCTTTGCAGTTCGATTTTGAGGTCTTGATAACGGCTGGGTTTTTTCTGTTGTTTTTCGTCAATTTGACTGTCACCTGGTTGTTGTTGTTGTTGTTGTTGTTGTTATTTGCATCCCTATTCCACAGTGGTTCACAACAGATCCAAGGCATAGTTCAAATAAAATGCATTCTAGGAAATAGTAGCAGTAGAGGGATGTTTCTGCTACCTGACAGATCCTGGACAGTGATGGAGTCAGTCTCTTCTGGGTTCTGCTATTTTTGGGACTACTTCCTTTCAGGGCTTCATAGTCTGATTCCCAAAGACAATGTGCTTGAGTCCCTTTGTATGAATAAATTGAAAGGAAAATGTTATGAAGCCTATCTGTGCACTTGTCAGTTTCTTTCCCCTCTTGCTGGCTTCTTGGGATGTCCAAAATAATCAGTTGTCTGCAAAGGAACACTTGTTGGTGGCAGAGCTGAATAAGCTTATATTTTATGGTGATTAAAATTTGATATAGTGCAGGCAAATCAATAGGATCATAGGGCAGGATAGTCATTTGCAGCAGATAGAACTAAAGAAACTTCTATTTCTGCTTTATAGTCTCTTTGTCCATTAGGTTTATAGGGTCTGTTCATTAATATCACTTTGACCATCTCAACATCATTTAGGAAAAGATTTGCTTTTGCAAAGTCAGGAAACATCTCTTCCTCGGGCGCAAATGTACGCATATACTTCTCCTTGTGAAATTCTGGCATCTTGTCCTATATGAGCTTGCATTTGGCTGTTCCAGTTTCTTAAATAGATTGGAAATCAGCTTGGCCTGTCATGGGATCAATGAATCAGTTGCAAGAGGGGAACACACTGGAGATACACAATCAATAAAGTGTATTCATTGGATCTAGAATGTCTGTCTTTTAGGCTCATACCACATATAGCCTTCCTTCCCTTACCAGCTATAGCCCTTCGCTGTCAATTGTTCATTTTCTTTGGAAATGAGTAATACACAGCAGTAGGATTTGTTAGAGCAGTGCTTCTCAACCTCCCTAATGCCGTAACCCTTTAATACAGTTCCTCATGTTGTGGTGACCTCCAACCATAACATTATTTTCATTGCTGCTTCATAACTGTACTTTTGCTTCTGTTATAAATCGTAATGTAAATATCTGATATGCAGGATGTTTTTTCATTTACTGGACCAAATTTGGCACAAATACCCAATAAACCCAAATCTGAATCCTGGTGGGGTTTGGGGGGGGGGAGTTAATTTCATCATTTGGGAGTTGTAGTTGCTGAGATTTATAGTTAACCTACAATCAAAGAGTATTCTGAACTCCACCAACAATGGAATTGAACCAAACTTGGCACACAGAACTCCCATGAGCAACAGAAAATACTGGAAGGGTTTGATGGGCATTAACCTTGAGTTTTGGAGTTGTAGTTCAGCTATATCCAGAGAGCATTGTGGATTCAAACAATGATGGATCTGGACCAAACTTGACACAAATGCTCAGTATGCCTTAATGTGAGCACTGGTGAATCTTGGGAAAAATAGACCTTGACATTTGGGAGTTGCAGTTGCTGGGATTTATAGTTCACCTTCAATCAAAGAGATTCTGAACCCCACTAACAATAGAATTGGGCCAAACTTCCCACAGAGAACCCCCATGACCAACAGAAAATATTGTGTTTTCTGATGGTCTTTGACAACCCCTCTGACACTAACTAACTAACTAATTTTATTATTTATGAGTCGCCCTCCACAAATGTGCTCCAGGCGACTTACACAGCTAGGCATCTACAATACTAAAATATTAAAATTTAAAAATATTAACATGTTAAAATATGGGAATAGACAGGTTCCAGGTCACTGATTGTCACTTATGCATATGCTCTTCCCCTCACAACTCCATCTACACAAAGTCAAACAGTTCCATTATTTATAGTACTCTATAGGAGAGCTAGAAAACAATATTCAGAGTCCAGAAAATAAATTGATTCAAGAGTATTTGTTTACATTCAACAATAAAGTAAATTTTATGTATATATTCTCTCATTCAACAATAAAGTGTCATATATTTATTATTATTTATTTATTTATTAAGTTCAACTTAATATACTGCTCTCTCTGGCAGTCATATATCACAATCGGCTTGACAGAAGAGTATTGAGTCCCAAAGTAAATAATCTATATGTAGCGGCAAGCAGCCTGCTTTTTACTCACAATGAAGAAAGAAGGAGCATACCCAGTCTTAAGAGTTCATTCTTATTATCCAAAGGATAATCCAAAAGCAAAATGCAGAAAATCTTCAAATTGTAAATCCAATAATTAGAAGTGGGGTGCTCTTTGCTGGTCAACGGACAGGAAAATTCCTGTGCAGCTCTGTTTCGCCTTAAGCGGCTTCTTCGGGACCGGGGAATCCGAGGTGAGAGGACATCTGTTCTGTAATCGCCCAGATCAAACTATAATAAACATTGTACAGTTAATAAACTGAAAGAAAGCTCAATAGTGGAACTACAACATGTTGAAATAGATTCAAACAAACATTATCATTAGGTACATCACAATTAGCGCGGCATAACCCCCAGGTTGAAAAACTCTGTTAGATACTCTTAGAACTTCTTAAATGGGTCTGATGCTACTGAAACAGTTAAGACATGTTCCCCCAAAGAGTCTGAACAGCTTCTTGTTCTCCTCATTGTTGACCAACCAGTCACCCACATAAAGACCTTGACTTATACAACAAGTCAACTTATCCATGAGTATATGTGGGATATATGGCAAGGAAGAAATACCATATTTCATTGCATAATAGTCATACTTTTCCCATGAAAAAAGGAGGTACGACTATTACATGAAGAAAAAATCTGATGGTTTTTGTGTGTTTATTAAAATAACAAATGAAACAGTTAAGACATGTTCTCCAAAAGAGTCTGAGCAGCTTCATGTTCTCCTCATTGTTGACCAAACAGTCACTCACATAAAGACAGCAGGTTTCTGTATGATTATGTGCAAATCTTCAGCTTTGAGACTGTGAAATCTTAGTGCCAATATTGTATACCAAATGGCACTGTTAACTGTGGTTGGAATCCTGTTGTTTAGTCCCAAATCAAGTAGATTCCATGGAATCATTTGTTAAATGGTGAGCCAACACATAGACAAACATAATTCATTTGATGACTCTATAGTGTAGTGAAGGTTAACAATAGTATTTAGGCCTTTGAATGTGAAGAGCTCTCACAAAATGTCTTGTTCTTGGTGGCAGGGGATGTCTAAATCTCTCAAGAAGCCATTGACCTTCATGAGTTTGCTTACCTCCAGCATAAAAAATACACAAGGGACATTTTGTCATGTTGAAACTTTGTTTTAGAAGTTTCTGCACAAAACTACTGCTTTCCCCCCTTAGTTAAACAAAACACAGAGATACAACAAGTCCAGGAAGACTGCTTGATAGATTTAAATGATGCAAACAATTCATGCAGTTCTTCTACTTTTTAAGAACTTCTTGACAAAATGACCGCCTTTATTGTAGTTTAGTACAATTGTGTAAGTCACACAATTCATTCTATTTATGCAATTTGTACAGAAATACTTACTAATTCAAGAGTTGAATTCTTTTAGAAATTGGGTGAAATACTTTGCTGTCTAAGAGATGAGGAGAAAGGTGGGGAATGTGGTGTTCTCATTGTCATTCAGGAGCCGAGCGACAAAGCAAAGCTTTTTATTCTGAAATCAGATGGGTTTTTTCCCCCCAGAAGGTGATTTTTATTTAGCCCCACACATTGTTGTGCCCAGTCCTAATTGTGCAGACAGGGCATAAAATAAGTTATCACCATGGCCATCCAAAGTATAAAAATAATGGGAAACATTGACAAAAAGCAAAAACACAGACCAGAGAATTAGGAAAGTTGTTCACCTGAAGCTCTGTTTCCTGCTTCAGAGGGAGGGAGGGAGGGAGAGATAATTTCAGCTTTTGGAGGAAGAGCTTTTTCTCTCTCTAAACAGAAGCTGAATTGTTGTACATGTTGTACTTGTTCATGTTTACTCAGACACAAACACACTAAGTTCAGTGAGACATAACCCCCAGGAGGGTATAGGATTACTTTCTTAGACTGAAAAATCAATAGGCATCTTCTTCATTAGTTTGTATTCACTTTCCCCCACATTTTTCACATGAACTAAATACTCAGCCCTTGTGACAGCGTAGCAGTTTGAAAACATGCAAATGTGAGTAGATCATTAGGTACCACTCCAGCGGGAAGGTAACAGCACTCCATGCAGTCATGCCGGCCATATGACCTTGGAAGTGTCTACGGTCAATGCTGGCTCTTCGGCTTAGGAATGGAGATGAGCACCAACCCCCAGAGTCACACACAACTGGACTTAATGTCAGGGGAAACCTTTTATGTTGACCTAAATAATCAGCCACTAAACTAGTTTAATGCATGAATTTAAATCTACCTGTCTTTGTGTGTACAACAATTTTCTTATGCTGCTTAGAAGGCATCAATATTTATTTATGGACGATGGGATTGCCCCATTTTCCATGGATTCACCACAAAGCTTGGTGAATCCCCCTGCTGCCCCTCATCAAGATAATGAGGTTCTTAGTTTTACAGATGATTCTCTGAAAGGACAGAAGGACTATTATTGTCAGTAAAGATTAGTTATTTATTTATTTATTTACTTTATTCATATACTGCTTTTCTCACCCCTGGGGGGACACAAAACGGTTCACAACATACAGTAATGGCAAAATTAAATGCCTCACATGCATGAACATCACATATCAGATGAAAACAACAACAATGGCAATAAGTTAAAATTGATAAAACTATAATAGCAATCACAAAAACTATAATATATAATAGCAATCACAAAAACAACATAAAACATTTTGGTCTTGCATCAATCCCGATGTCTTAACTACTTCCATATTTCCATGTCATTTGCTTACTGCCTGCTTGAATAACCAAATCTTAAGTTGTTTCCTAAATACTAGAAGGGAAAGGGGCCAATCTGATCTCACTGGGGAGGGAGTTCCACAGCTGAGGGGCCACCACCCTGTCTCTCATTCCCACCAATCGTACCTGCGATGGTGGTAGGACTGAGAACAGGACCTAACCGGCAGATCTTAGTGTTCTAGCTGGCTCGTAAAGGGAGATTTGTTTGGACAGCTAAATTAGACCGGAACCATTTAGGGATTTATAGGCCAAAGCCAGCACTTTGAATTCTGCTCTGGCCAAGTCTGACTTCCCAAGGTACAAGCCCCCCTGGCCACCGCCGAAATCTGAGGTTCCAGGCTCAGTAAAGAGTCCAGAAGAACTTCCAAGCTGAGATATGAGCTCTACATATTGGTTCTGAATCTATAATTGCAAAATAGAATGACAGTCAATGTTTTCTTTTTAAAAAATTCATATCTAAAAGGGATAGAAAAAATGAAATGTTAGAATTCTTACAGTAACTATTTTCTTGTCAGGAGATCTTAATATATTTCACTGAAAAATTATAACCTGCATTTCTTAGATCCTTGTTTCACCTTTTAAGGAGCAGTGTGGTGCTAACAAAAACTGGCTTCTCCAGGGGGTTCCTGGCAAAGGCTGAGAGGTGACATGATTATACTCTTTAAATATCACAAGGGCTGCCATAGAGAGAAGCCTGTTCTCTGCTGACCCAAAGAGTAGGATCAGGTCTGTTTTAGCATACACTAACAGAAGCATAATTTCCAAACCACGGGAAGCAATAGTCTCACTATACTCTGTTTTACTCAGGATTTATTTGCAGTTCCGTATTAAATTATGGATACCTCATCTTAAGAAGGATATAGACAAATTGGAAGAGATTCAGAAAAGAGCAAGAAGGAGGATTTCTTTCATGTCAGGTGCAACTTGATGAACTGCAAGTCACTTCTGGTGGGAGAGAATTGGCCATCTGCAAGGATGTTGCCCAGGAGACACCCAGATGTGTTGATGTTTTACCATCCTTGTGAGAGGTTTCTCTCATGTCCCCACATGGGGAGCTAGAGCTGACAGAGGGAGCTCATCCATGCTCTTCTTGGATTCAAACCTCCAACCTGTTGGTCTTCATTCCTGCTGGAACAAGAGTTTAACCCACTGTGCCACCAGGGGCTCCTAAACAAGGAGGATAAGATTTATGGAGAGAGAAAAAACACATGAGGAAAGGATGAAGGAACTAGACATGCTCATCTTGGTGAAGTGCACTCTTTAAATACCTTGAGAGCTGTCACATATAAGTGGGATCAGGGTCCAGAAGATAGATCAAGTTGCTAGTGGTTTTATGTTGTAGGAAGGTGGAATTTGTTCGAACATTAGGATGAATGTCTTGTCAGTGAGAGTGGATCAGCAATTGTCTGGAGAGGTAGTGAGATCTCCTTCTCTGGATGTCCCCCAAAAGAGTCTGAGCAGATTTATTTTTGGTCATGTCAAGAGCGACTTGAGAAACTGCAAGTCGCTTCTCGTGTGAGAGAATTGGGCATCTGCAAGGACATTGCACAGGGGACGCCTGGTTGATCAAAACATCCCACACTTGTGGGAGGCTTCTCTCATGTCCCTGCATAAGCTGGAGCTGATAGAGGGAGCTCAATTGCACTCTCCCTGCATTCAAACCTGCAACCTGTAGGTCTTCAGTCCTGCCGGCACAGGGGTTTAACCCACTGCACCACGGGGGGCTCCTGTCTGAGCAGATACTTGCTGGAGATGTTTTAGTTAGAGATCCTCCACCGAGTAGTGGATTGGACTCAATGGTCCATGAGGCTCCTTCCAATTCTATGATTCCATGAATCTATGAGTGCTGAACTGGGAAATGTTCTTATTGAGTGTTTGCTTTACCCTATTCCCACAACACACTAAATACTAGTAGGACTCTCCAAATCAGGCATGACATCCCAGAGTAGCCAGTGACAGCAAATAGCTCTTTCTTCTACCTTTCCAATGCATCACCTTCAAGTGGGAGGACAACCGAGCCACAGTGACTCCAACAAAATGCTTCCATTCAACCCACCTGCCAATGAAACAAATGCCATTTGATTCATTGACCTCTGTTCTTCTCAGACTCTTCCTGCTTCTCACTAACTGTGACTGCCAGATAATTGGAAAGAGAAGAATGATGATTGACTTTATTTATTATTTTACTCGTTGCAATGTCATCCTATCTATCCACTAAGAAAAACAAAGTGCTCAAGGCCGCTAAAGAACATCGCTGAAAACAAATTAAACAATAAAACCATTAAAGTTATCATGGTTCCAGGGCAAGGTAAATGTTGGTTGTTTGCCTTAGCTGCAAATACTAAACGGCCTCTCTGTTTGCCCTGTAAAGACTCTGCATGCCTACAGAGAGAGCAGCACTGGCCTGTGCCAGTCCAGGCCTTGAAATAAGACCTCAAGAGTTAGACGCATTGGCAAAGAGAACATTCAATTGCAGATCCTGGCTGCAAAGCTCCTCTTGTGACAAGCCAGCTTTACTGAAGTCCCTCAAAGTGACTGTGGGTAGAAGGAGGGGAGGATTTAGACAGCTGGTATTTTGTTATTTTCAAGGCACCCCTTAGCAGCCTTTATTGGCAGACATTTTCATGTAATACAAGAGTACTGGGCTGGTTCAAAGGTGGCCAAAACTAATTAGGTAGTACCAGCCCTGTGGATTTTCCTGCCTCCAAATTGCCTTGGAAGCCATGGTATATTCATTGTTCTTACTTCATATTTCAGGTTCTTTCTTTGTTTCAGTAACTGGAGCAAATATACTCATTGATTCCATAACTGCATTTATCCTGCATGTGGAAATATTGATATCATTCAATGAGTTAAAATGCACTGATAAATGTTACTATTAGCCCATATGAATATTGTAAGTAAACACAACTCCAGAATTGTACACTAAAGTCACACTTATCCAGCCTTCGCTCATCCAACGTTTTGTATTATCCAACGCAGTCTGTCTCCTGCCTGGATCCACAGCTGTTTCAATACAAACTGCATTTTTGTGCTAAATTTGTAAATACAGTAATTACTACATAACTTTACTGTGTATTGAACTTCTTTTTATGTTGATTTGTTTTAAAACATGATGTTTTGGTGCTTAGTTTGTAAAATCATAGCACAATTTGACATTTAATAGACTTTTCCTTAATCCCTCCTTATTATCCAACATTTCCGCTTATCCAACATTCTGCTAGGCCTTTTATGTTGGATAAGCGAGACTCTACTGTACTAGTACCTTGTCTTGTTTGGTGCTTTCAGGTTGTTCCAACTTATGGTAAAACTAAGGTGAAAGGTTACCAAGCCCCCCCCCCCCCCAATAAATCTTGGTACCTTGGTTTTTTGGGCTGTTTTCTGGGGTTGTGTGGGGCACTGATTCAGAAAATTGTATTGGATAAACTGCATCAGCTCTAGTTATTTAGTAGGCATGGTTTCGAATCCAAAAATGGTGATTCTAAAATCAGATGGGGGGGGGGGTTTTTTTTGATTAGTAAAAGAAAGACTTACAAAAAAAATACCAAAAATTTCTAAAATGTGACTTAAGTACTAACGAAATTTGTTAGTAATTCGTATGCCAGAGCATGCGCATTCCAGATGGTTTTGGCCTACAACTCCCAGAAATCCTAACAGCTGGTAAATTGGCTGGGATTTCTGGGAGTTGTAGGCCAAAACTTGAATAAACCACACTGAATTCTAGATGGGACTCTCCAAATAGGAAGGAGGGAGGGAAGGAGGGAGGGAGGGGGGTATTCTATACTTGGAAGCAGCAAAAAAAGGAGGAGGAGGCCCCCCTCGCTCCTCGCTGCCTCTCTCTCACCCCGATCCTGAGGGAGCGAGGGCCCAAGTTTGCCCAGGCTGAGAGGAAAAGGAAGAGGCCTGAGGCTGTGAGGAATGGTGGGAGTTGAAGTCCAAAACACGTACCTGGAGGGCTGAAGTTGGCCCCTGCGATGGGGCATGGCAGCAGAGCAACGGGGAAGAGAAGCATCTGAGAGAGCGCAGGGAGAGAGAGGAGGAGAAGCGCGTGTGTGTGTGTGTGAAGCTGGCCCCTGCGATGGAGCATGGCAGCAGAGCAATGGGGAAGAGAAGGAGGGGGGAAAGCGTGGAGGACTACACTTTCCAGAATGCATTGCCTACCTAGCAGCAGCGTCACTTCCAGTTCCCCATAGAAATGCGGGAAAAAGAAGAAGTTGAATGAAGGCGGGAAGGAAATGAGGGGGAGAAGACAGGGAGAAGTGAGTACGTAGTACAATAATTCATTAATTAATAATTAAGAATTTATTACGATCATAACGCAAATTGTTGGCCTCAAGGACCGTAAAAGGAAGTCTACTTCCAGGTTCGCGGCAGTGATCCGTAAAAGCTCAAAAGTCCCATTACATACGAATCTCTTACGAATCCTTTTAATTTCCGTTTCATTTTTCTCATGCCTATTATTTAGCTATGGTTCTCCTGGTTTTCTACAGGAGGGAGATGGCAACTGGTAGATGGCCTATGTCTTGAATCTCAAAATCTAGATGTCAGTTCCACCCAGGATAGTTAAGTAAACAAACTGTCTGGCCGGAGGAGTATTGGAAGACCAAAGCTTGGAATGTGGATTGCGGGCTGTAAAGGACAAATGGAGGGGGGAAGAATGAGGAGGGAACTGGGGGAATTTGAAAGAGTGTTTGAGCGGGAATTCTTCAGTTCTGTCTTTGCTGTCTTTGAGTTGGGAGTGAATAAACTACATGTCCCAGGAAGGATCCTGTGTGAGCGTGGTTTGTTCGTAGACCCTACCAGGAGCTGACACTAGAGCTGTTGATGGGGAAAAGATTTGTGCCATTTTTGGAGTCAGTCAGTCAAATATACCCATAAACAGGGCTAACATTTGAGGCACCAAATGTGTTTTAAGATGTTTGCAGGTCGTTTGCCATGGCTTTCATCTGAGACTGAAAACATGTGACTTGCCAAAGATAATCTGGCAGATTTCCAGGGCTGAATAAGGATTCAAACTCAGATTCCCAGTCAAACACTCCACTACACTGCACAGACTCTTGCAGGTGTTTTTTTACACATGTGTAAGTTCCTAAAAGAATGCAGTGGTTTTTACTTGATGCAGAATGTCTGAATTCATGTCAGGACTACAAACATACAATGTGTATGGCGTGCTGTTGAAAAGGATGTACATTACCCCTTACACATGGACACACATATGCATTTGGAGCTTTAGTTAAGTTACATTTAGTTAAGTTGGCATTCAGTGCAAGAGTGGTATAGCACAATGAATACGTAGTTCCATAATTAGATATTTATACCATGCAACCTTGATATAGGATCTCAGACAGAGGCCCCATCTACTTTGTCATATAAGAATTTCAAACTGTATTATATGTTAATGCAGATGGGGCCAGAGTCTCAAGAATAAATGGCTCCAAAATCTGTTTTAAAAAGTCAATCTGGAATAGGCGAGTTTCCAAGGCATACTTTTATTTTTTATTTTGTTAGGTGCAGGGAGGGAATTTGGCAAGCCTAGTAACTTTTAAAGAAATAAATACATGACAACAGGAATTTCCCATAGATTGGATTTCGGTCTTAGTTGTATATCTACCACCCATGTCCTATCTTTCTTCATCACTGTTCAAGACAGTATTTGGAGTGCACTATACTTCATCCTCCCAATTTAAGTTAGTTCTGAATGGCTGTGATTTCCCAAAAGCCAAGCAATAAGAACCACACCTTAGCAAAATTTCAAACCCTGGTTTCCTTATGCTGCATCTTACACTCTCTTCACTGAATTGCACAAACCTTTAGCTATTTGTTTATTTATTAAAACGTTGCAACTTTTCATTTCTGTTTCCCCCCCCCCCCCCCTCTTCCGAAATTGTTCTCTCATGAGCAGGCCCACTCTGGTCCTGCAAACTCAGGACTATGGTTTCCTTGATGGAATTGACTCAGAGCAGCCTTAAAAAGGCAGCAATTTGATGCCACATACAGTATACATATCAACAAACAAATGTATTCTAATCCAAAGTAATTAAAACATAAACATTGAAACATCAGTTAAAATCACACATGTCCCAGCTAGTCTCAATTGCAGAAAAGGTGATGGCAAATCAGGAAGTTGAGGAAAAAGGAGAGAAGAAATCACAGCACAGTGTTTGGCTGCTGCATTGGGCACGAGATGGACCCAGAAAAAAAAAAGGAGGAAAGCCCCGAGAGGGAGAAATGGCCAATGAGGATCTGGAAGTCCCCCCCGGAAGGAATCAGTGTGACTTTTATAAGGGAGGGGGGCATTGGAAAAATGGATGCCCAGATAAAGGAAGGAAAGGGAGAGGAAGGGGAAACTCTCATGGACAGGGGAGATGCAGTAAGGCAGCTTACTGGACCCATGGTGCCCTACCAAGAAGCCCAGGCCCTGTTGCAATCCCATACCTTGGACAGGTGACATAGACCGAGGATGAAGGTCAGTATGAAGATTGAGACAGGCTGGGTGTCTACAAATTAGGACCCTCAGACTCCATGGTCAAAATGGAAGTACCTCCTTGTAACACAGTCTTTCCCTGTTTCCCCTCTCACATCACCAAGCTTTATATCCTCTTTGTAATGAATCAAGTCATCGTGTGTAATGGCTAAAGTACAGCACCTGCAGCTTGGTCATTTTGGCTTCTAAGGAAAGCTCGGGATTTATTTCCTCTGCAACTCATTTATTTGCCTTGGGGCAGTCCCTGTTATCTGTTGGACCCTTTCCTAGGACCACATTTCAAATGAGTTGATAGTGTTCCTCTCCCAATTCTTCACCTTCCAACTCGGAAAGTATACATACAAATTGGAAATACAGGCATGGATGATCCTAACTTTGGGATTCAATATTTATCTATGGTATCAGGAGCAAACCAAGGATATCTTTGTATTGTAATTATAAAAACCACAAAGTTTGAAAACTTGGCATTATATTAAATGTCCTTTGACCAGTAGCTGGCTATAAGAAGGTTCTCCATTGTACATGTGACAGGGCTCAGACTGCATTGTAATAGGTGGTCTGTGGTTTGCTCTTCTCCACACTCACATCTCGTGGACTCCACTTTGTGGCCCTATTTCTTAAGATCGGCTCTGTATCTCATGGTGCTAGAGAGCAGTCTGTTTGGTGCCTTCCAAGTTGCCCAGTTGTCTGTGTGCCCAGGAGGGATTTAATTATATATTGGAACAAAAACCATGTTACTAAAATTAGGATAATTATCCACCAACATACAAATAAATCAGTCATTTGTTTAAATTTATTTTTCTGGGTATTATTATTATGTTTATTTATACCCCATTGTTGTTGTTTTCATGAGATTTGCATTATTGTTGAATGCTCTGTTTTGTTTATTTTGAATTGCTTCAGTCCATTGTTGTATTTTATGGCATTTGATGTCTGTGTCGCGCCCGAGACACTTGGAATCTCCCTTAGTAAACCACAGAGTCCAACTGAGGTACAATGGTTTATTTAGAATAACTGGTCAAAGGAAAGAGGCTAGGAGTCAATCTAAGATGCCTTAAAGTGGCACCAGCAAAATAGCAGCAATGTTCAATAAAGGTAGCAAATGATTATAGTCCCTTAGTAATCAGGATCCAAAGCAAAACAGAGTCTGTATGCCCAAGCGGGCCAAATCCATGGAAAGCAATAAGCAAGCTTGGCAGGCAAAGTTCTTAAGCAGGAAGACCCAATAGGCCTGTTCAGGAATCCATGGTCTTGAGATGCAAAGTTGGCTCGAGATGGGAATCCATTCTAAGACCCGCCATTCATAGTCCTTCAAGGCTTTGATGTTCCAACGTAGCTTACGTCGGACATCACTGTTCTCACGATGAACTCCAGCTGCTGTTTTTGCTCTCCTCAGCAGCCAGGTATGTGAACCCAATTAACGCTGACATCTGTGTAAAGGAGGCGCCCCATCTCCAAGATCCCAGCGCCTTCTCTTATCGCTCTGCACAGTAGTAGTGGCCTTCAATGTTTCACCCTGCCTGCTTTGCAAACGGTCTGCAGGAAAAAGGCAGACAGGCCTGGATGGTAGCTTAATGCCAACATGGCTGGAGTGTGGTTCTAGGGAAACTAAGGCCTGGGGCCTGACAGTCTGCCTGTTATGTTGTGAACCGCCCTGAATCTCCATGGGGAGATAAGGCAGGATAGAAATAAAGTTTTACTTACCTTTTCTTTCAAATTTTGAGAGGATATGGTCCCCATGCAATCGTATTCCTGCATTCTTTGAAGGAAGCAAGGAAGTAGGAGCTGAGTCCGCTTGCACGTATGTGGATGATCCACACCCACAGCCGGAAAAGGGTTGCTGAATATCCAAGCCATGGTGTCCTAAAAGAAAACTTAGTAACAGAAGTGAAGTCTAGTAATAGTGTCATCAAAGGCCCTATAACAATGTGGTCTTTCCAGGACAACCAAAACCTTTAATAACCTGCTGTAGCTGACTTATGTAATGAGTAGCATGCCTCCACTGAGATAAAACAAATCCTGGCCCACAAGATGGAAGCTTTGTGGACTGTTTGATTTACTCTTGACAGATTGTTCTGAAACCTGATGGCAGAATACCCATTATGGTTCCATAGATAATCATTCCCACTGAATCCTTCTTTCATTATGGACTTTTGCGGGTCTGTCTGATCTCTGCTTCCATTTCTTCCACCCTTTATACTCTGCTGATGCTCAGATCTGCAATGCAGGCTCATTGTACTTTCTGTCACTGTATGGCTTTGCAATTTAAAGGAGCCCGTGAGGACAAACGTGGGGAATGCATGCTTCAAAATGATGGATGATCAATGTTTCACTAGACTTTTCGTGATTCACAATTAGCTGTACTTTGACGGTGACATTATATCCTGCCCAGGACAGAGTTATATGATGTTCCTTGGCCATTTTTTTAAAGTTATCAGTGGCAGTACCATCTGACATCTGGTAAAGTTAGGGCTCCTGTTGCAACACAGTGTTGAGCAATGCACTCCTGGGTTTATGCATTGGAGCCAAAAATATCTCTTTGCGTGAAACATTGCCTGTTTCAATCTACCACATTGCTTTCATTTGTTATAGTCCTCTGGCATCTCCAGTCATGTTGGTAGAGTATAACAACTTTGTCTGGACTTTTTGATAGACAGTTAAATCAGCAGAGAACATTATCAAGCATTTGTATGGCTCTGGACTTTCCAGTTAGTGCCGAGTTAGGATGTAATGTTCAGCAATTATCAAGGGGGAAGTACAATTCAAAGTGTAAAGAAAAATAAGCGAGAGAGGCAAAACAAGAAGCAAAGTTGGATGCCTGCCCCGAAGAAATAGCTGTAGTACAGTTATGGGTGGCAAAGAGGAAGATATATATATAAGGCATAATTAACTAGAAAACTATTCTGCACAAGACCATTGGGAATGGAAGGAAACAGCCAAACTACTCAGAATATCAAGGCAGAAAATCCCACAATATCTATGTATTTTCGAAGGCCACAATATATGCTTTGAACTGGGATATCTGAGTCCACATTGCCATATATCCCAGTTCAAAGCAGATAATGTGGGATTGTATACAGCTGTGTGGGCGGGGCTTGAATCTGTGTTTTATCCCATGGGAGGGCCCTTCCACGCCACCCTATATCCCAGAATATCAAGGCAGAAAATCAGTTTGAACCCCACACTCAGATAATGTGGGGCTCTCTGCCTTGATATTCTGGGATATAGGTCTGTGTGTAAGGGCCCTCGGTTTCACAAGTGTTGCTTTAGTACTTTATTCCATACCACTTCTGTATCTATCTATTTGTTAAGCATGAAAAATGGCATTTAGCAATGAACACATTTGCTTCAAAAATGCACATTTTGTTGACAAATGAGCCCAAGGTATCCATTTTTGTTTGTCTTTTTGAAGTTCAACAGGGACACATGCACAATACTCCACTCAGGGCTTGTATAAGATATCTTCCCAGTGGATCTGCCACCTTCAGGCATCAATGTGACTTGAACTTTCTGAGGACAGTAGATAGAGGTCAACAGTAACCAAAATGTGTCTCCTCTCCTGTTCCACTCTGGTAAAAAAACAAAAACATGGAGAGGACTATATCTAAAAAAAGGAGAGAAAAAAAGAGAGAAAGAAACCCTCCTTTGTGGTACACTAAGCATTGCAGTATGGAGGAGGATAAAGTCTCAGTTTCTTTGTGTGAATAATTACTATTTTCCCATGCTCAACCACCTTAAAGAAATGGTTGGATGGATTTTCTTCAAAGCCCCAGCAAGATTTCACCCACCAGCTCAAAAGCAAGCACGATAAATTTTCAGCCTCTGGGCAACAACTCAAGAAAGTTTTATATGAGACTGAGAAAAGGGCTCACTGGATATTACCTAAATTTCCTACTTGACAGATGCAACTGTCTTTCGGAAATGGGCTGGACAAGTAGTGATCTGTAATGCAGCTGACATCCAGCTAGCTGTGCCACAGTCCCCACTACCCAAATGGCCAGCCAACACTACCTGCATCCTTCCATGAAGTCCTCAACTGATTTCCATGTTTCAACAACTTGTAGCCAGCATGGTGTAAAGGTTTGAGTGTTGAACTAAGACTAACTCAAAGGTCAAATTCTCACTCAGCTACAAAAAACCTCACTGGATATTATTGGAAATGGACAAGTCATGCATGTCAGCCTCAGAAGAAAGCCAGGGCAAATCCCTTCTGAGAAAACATTGTCAAGAAAACTCGGTGATAGCTTCTTGGTAGAGTTTCCATAATGTTGAAATGAATACAGGTCACAAAGAACAACAGTTCCATACCACCTTCTTTGGTGATGTCTATCCTCTGTATAGACCTAGACATAATTATCAGAATATTTTGAACCAGAATTGTTTTCATGTCGTTCACATTTTACCTGCTGCTTAGTTACAACGCGTAGTTCTACTTGTTGCTACCTTCCTTAAATTTTTAATATCAATCACTGTTCTGTTCAGTGCCTTGCTTCTTTTTAACTAGGACTTTTCTTTTGTTCCTAGACAGGTAAACTATCAAGAAATGCTGCATTACTGTTTTAATGTGGTTGCTGCTTTTATGATTCAAAGCAGGCTTTGCTGTATTTCTGATGTGAACAAGGTGGAACTTGTCATGCATGCAAACAAATTCCATCACATTGTACTTTCATCTGAAGAAGCCGAACAACATTTCTGTTTGTAGGAAGGAAACAGACTAAACTGATTCACAATGTAGACTGTAATCATATTAAGTCTCTGGAGATTGTAATTTGGAGAACAACTGCAGGAGTGAATAGGGAGATATTCCTTACTCCACAGGCATACACATACACACACATCCAGGTTTACCATATGAATTTTACATTTGTATGTTGTTTTAATTCCTGTGAATTCAAGGCATTTATGTATGTCTACCCATTTTATATTCACAACAGTCCAGTGAGAAAGGTCAGGCTAAGGGGAAATGGTCCAAAGTTACCATAGAATCAGGATCCCATAGACTAGTGGTTATCACCTGTGGGTTCACAGGTGTTTTGGTCTACAAATCCCAGCCAGTTTACCAGCTGTTGGGTTTCTGGGAGTTGAAGGACAAAACATCTGGGGACCCGCAGGTTGAGAACCACTGCCATAGGCAATTGAGTCCAACCCCCTGCTCAATGCCTGAAATCCTGTTGGAATATTCACATCTACCCTATTTTAAAGATGTCCGGAGAAGGTAATTGATTTCATTATCAAATTGCTCTTACTGTCAAGAAGTTCCTTTTCATTGGACCATGTCCCAGCCCCCCTCCCCTCTGTCACCCCTGTTTTAAAACAAGTTCTAAGCCATTGAGGCAATGATAAGTGAAGGAGCCAACCCCACGCATCATGGGAACTTCCTTCTGCATCAGTCACGATTCTGTAGTCAAACGCCGTTCGATCCTTTCAGTATTCTTTTTTCACATTGAAAACTGAAAAAAAATATTGCTACTTTAAGGGTAAAGGTAATGGTTTTCCCCTGACATTAAGTCCAGTTGTGTCCGACTCTGAGGGTTGGTGCTCACTTCCATTTCTAAGCCGAAAAGCCAGCATTGTCCGTAGACACCTCGAAGGTCATGTGGCCAAAATGACTTCAGGAAGCGCTGTTACCTTCCTATCGGTACGATACCTATTGATCTACACATATTTGCCTGTTTTTGAACTGCTAGGTTGGCAGAAGCAGGGACTAACAGGGGAAGCTCATGCCGCTCCCCGGGTTTGAATCTGCGGCTTTTCAATTGGGAAGTTCATCAGCTCAGCGCTTTACCCATTGTGCCCCTGGGGGCTCCTTATTGCTACTTTGGTATATCACTATTTTTATTTTTATTTGCCTTTAATAGTGAGGTTTTCTGCTTTTTCTATCCTTTTAAAAATACATATCTTGGTACCGCAAGAGTTCAATCTCTTGAAATGTTGAAATAAGACCGATTTTTTTAAAAGGTGGGAGGGGGGACAATTCACTCGCTCATTAGATAAGAATGAAAATGTTTAGTAACAGAGTAATCAGCAAATTTGGATGATGTGTGATAAGAAATAAATAATTGAATATAGTGATTTGCAGTGCTGCAGAACTAAATGCCATGATTACATGATGCTAAATCCCCCCTCAAAAATGGGATAAGATCCATTGTCAATCAAAATCTGCACTCCTCTAACTTCAATTCAACAATTCAACCTGGTCCTACCCAGAAAACAAAACTACACTATATACTCACCTATAAGTCTCAACATATTAGTCAAATAATCAATCTCAAAAATCCGGTTTGAGTTTCCCAAAGTGAGTACTGTACCTTAACTTTTATTTAAAAAGAAACATCCCCTTCTCTGAGTAGAATGGCAAAAGTGAAGAGTCTGTCCTGGGAGAACCACTGACTCTTCTCTCTTCATGATGGCGTCACTTCTGTTTTGGGTTTTGAAAAATGTCTGGGCAGGAAAATAGTGTTGGCCAGAACTGGCTGTACTCATGAGGCAGCATTGGTGCTTTCCCCTTTCCACAGAATGACCATCAACTAGTTTGCAGATCAAATCGAAAACCATACTTTTGGCTCCAAAGCTTTTCCTCAACTATTATTTGAGATCAATTTATACATGAGTATAAACCAGGCAAGGACTAATTTCAGCCCTCCAGGTAGGCTGTTAGGAATTGTGGGAGTGGAAGTCCAAAACACCTGGAGGGCCAAAGTTTGCCCATGCTTGGTATTAGGACTGTTTGATCCCCAAAAAAGTTTCAAAACTCGATTTGGATGTAGTCATAGATTGCGTTTCAGATTATTTAGACTTCTGAAAAAATTCCGATAAATTTCGAAGTCTTCAGAAGTCTTCAAAAATGGCATCCGCTTTCAAAAATGGGCAAAAAAATCAGCAGAAGGGAGAGTCAGCTGTTAGCCATCAGCCACTGAGCAATCAGCAAGAAAATTCAGAAATGACATCCGAAATTCGGAATTCCAAAATTTGGAAATTCTTGTTGGGAGGGCTGCTCTAGAAATGGCTTAAAAAGTCAGAAATATCCAAAAAACTTCAGAAATTCAGCATATCCAAAATTGTATAATAGCCCTACCTGGTATAGACTGTACACCTTCCTTTTTAGGGAGTAATTTTGAATGGAGAAAATGGATAGTAGGGAAGTCTTAATCATTCTCATTACCTCCTGATGCTTCTCAGCACAAAATTGCAGGTCATCAGGTTTCTCTCTCTCTTTTAAGTTGTCATTTTCATATTCATTTGTGGAAGGCAAATCAGAAGAGGGCACAAGTGCTGTGTGAGGAAGTTCAGGAGATAGAGAACAACTAAAACAAAAGGTCATGGTGGTTAATGTGCTGTCTCTTGAGCCTGGGAGCAAAGATTTAAACTGTGTCCAATAGAAAAGTTGGCTCCGTTCTTTTTGGTTAATTTATTTACTTCCTTGATTATGCTGAATTAATATTAAAAATAAGATTTCTTTGAGTCGTGAATTGGAAGATATTTTTTAAAGGTCAGTGGCAATGACTCTTCATATTAGCTGGGAAGGAAAGTTGGAAGCTTTGCTGGGGTTCCAGTTGAATTATGGCAACATGGAAATGCTAACTGCAAGTTGGAGAGATACAGTTGAGAAACATAAGGAAACATAGGCCAAAAACTCCCATTGGTTAGCACATTCATGGATGGTACATACATCCTTAGGCTATCCTGTTACATAACTCTAAAAAGTTCAGTTGTATTTAAATTAAAAAAATTGGATACAAATTTTCCCGTGACTGTATTTAACAAGCACCTTATGTTTGTCTTATGACTTTATCACACAGGCCACTGCAAGCATCATAGGATGTTAGCAGCACAGTGGATCTACAGAGCCCCATGCCTCCCATCACATGATGCACACTCACTTCCTGTGCAGCTCCGTAGATCAACTGTGGAGCAAGCATCCTGAAATGCTCTGTCCAAAACATGGGAGGTTTCCCATGTTCCAAAGGAAGCATCGGGGCCACTGCAAAGGGAAGCCATGCAGTTACGCTTCTCCATGTGTGATGGGGAAGGGTTGCTGCGAGTGATGAGGGCACAAGGTGATGGGATTGCCCCTTGGATTTGCCACAGAGGCTGGTGAATCCCCCTGCTGCCCCGCATCAATGTGACGAGGTCCTTAGTTTTACAGATGATTATCCAGAAGGACAGCAGGAATGTGGTGCAGCTGGCTGGGTGTCAGCTGCATTAAGATCACTACTGACCGAAAGGTCATGAGTTCGAAGCCAGCCCGGGGCGGAGTGAGCTTCTGGCCAATTTTGTGTAGCTTGTTGTCAACCTTTGCAATGTGAAAGACAGTTGCATCTGTCAAGTAGGAAATTTAGGTACCACCTATGTGTGGGGAGACTAACTTAACAAATGTACGAGGCCATAAAAAATCTCCAGCAAAAAGCATGCAGGGAATGCGGAAAGTACTTCATCAGTGTTGCAGATGAAGCGACAGCTCCCCTGGTGGCCACAAAAATGTTAAATAGCCTCTGACTGCCTGTCTATATGTGTTGTGTGTCTATGGCATTGAATGTTTGCCATGTATGTGTACATTGTAATCTGCCCTGAGCCCCTATATAAATACTGTAAATAATAATAATAATTTACTTTGATAAAGATGTTATATTTTAGAATGGAAGCTCTTAGAACAAGAGATTTCCCATACTTGCACCTTTTGATTTATTTCCACTCCTTCATTACCAAATACATTTGGTGAATCCACCTTCAGCTGGAGCACAGATCCCAATATATATCCTTAATCATGACAGCCTGGATACAATTATGTGCTTAGGAAAGTGCGAGTTTTATTGTACCAAAATGAAATATTGGAGAGGTCTTGAACTACAACCAGTTTCAGCTCACAAGAATATCCAATTGGAAGCAGGACTGCAAAACTTATTTGGTTCATGGCAGAGCTGTGAAATCTTTTATTCTCCAGCTTGAATTTAACAAGTATGTAACCAAAGTGGTGGTGCATTTTACCACCTTTTCGAGCGTTTCTCTTAGTAGAAATTAGTTTTCTTAAACAGACTGGTTTATCTTATATTTATTTATTTTATACATTTGTACTCCGTCCTTCTCACCCCACCCCACCCCACCCCCGGGGGGGGGGGGGCGGGGGGCACTCAGGGCAGCTATACAACAAGCACTCATTTGGTCAGGGTCAGGGTTTTGCCCTCCCTTCTGCTCGAGATCCCCGTGTACAACTGGTGGGCCACTGTGTGATACAGAATGCTGGACTAGATGGGCTGAGGTCCGATTCAGCATGGCTCTTCTTATGAGTGCTAACCATAGTCATAGACACATTTAAAACAGATCATTAAAATACATTACATTAAAAACATTTGGTTAAAATCATGCCCATTTAAAAATCATATATTGGGACAGTCCATTTTCATACATATCACATTGACTCTTATCCCAATTTCTGTTGCTACTGTTCAAATGCTCCATCCCACAACCAGGTGTTTATTTTCTTTCCAGTCTGATGTCACTGGGAAGGGAATTCCACAACCGAGGGACTGTTTGGAGGGGGATGGACCATGGCCGATGGGACTTGCAGTACCTTCACTAAGTTCCTGAGACCACTGTGAGCCACATAAATATCTGATAAGGACCAACCTTGGCACACAATGCCTTTCTCAAATAACCCGGGCACCGCTAGGTCCCCAAGCTAGTATTGACATAAAGCTCAACTAGTGATTGAAAATGTTTTGATGCAATAGTGCCTAATGAATGAATAGCCAAGTCTTCAGAGCATGGCTATAATTGGAAATTATATTAAAAAGGGAAGTACTATGAGCAATGGAAGCTACAGAACTACAAAGAATGCACTGTATTCCTTTTAGCAAGAAATATCATTGGGAGTATTAATGTCTAATTAATGCAATCTTTCCATCATGTATACAGAAGTTTTGGAATTCAAAGAGGATTGTCCAACTGAAAGGAATAAATATAGACTTCTTAGAATCCTGACTCATGAGAAAAGGGAATAATTGGAGAGTCTAGCATCAACATCATGCAATCTTTGAAAAAACTGAAACAAGACAAAGTCATTATCACTGAAATATAGAACCAGTTAAACACTGAAATTAAATCTGGATGGAAATAAATGCTCTACCACAGGTCATAAAGGCCTAAAGGCATAGCTTGGGAGTGATCCTGAGTCTGGAACCACCATTAAAACTTTTTGTGCCAGCTGCACCTGTACCTTGGGAAGTCTGACTTGGCCATGGTGGTCTTGATCATTCATTGGATGAGGGTTGCAGCGGTCTCGGAAGGTGAGTGAAGGTACTTCAAATCCCATCATCTGTGGTCCATCCTCCTTGAAACAGCACCAGGGTGTAGAGTGGGTCAAGGGGGCTCTGTGTGCCAATTTTGGTCTGTATTGGTCATTGGGTGAGGGTCGTGTTGTTTTCAGGAAGTGAGTGAAGGTACTGCAAGTCCCATCATCCATGGTCCATCCTCCTTCAAACTTCAGATTTTGTGGCCCCTCCTGCCCTAAACCACACCAGGTTGTGAAGTGGGCCATTGGGCCCCTGTGTGCCAAGTTTGGTCCTGATCCATCATTGCTGTGGGCTGCAGTGACTGACTGCCTGAGGCCTTTCCTTTTCCCTCTGCGTCATCTTAGAATGTTGGACTGTAGATGGCCAATCAGAGTCCTTTATGCAAATAATGCTTCAGTGGCAACCAATCTCCTCTGTCTGGTGCTTTAGAATATTGGAGTTCTGAGCCTGGCCAATCAGAGTCCTTTATGCAAATAATCCCACAGTGGCAACTAATCGAAACGCTGCCACATATTCCTCCGCACCTCCGCAAACACTGACTTTTAATTATATACATAGATAGATGTCCCAAAAAGTTTCTTTTCCAAACTCTGATTTTTATATATAAAAATGCAATTGTGGTGGTTTCCCCTTGCCCTTTCCTTCCACAACATAGTTTAGAGAAAAAGGAAGCTCACATGTGGCCAATATTTTAATTACAAGACTGTATTGTTTTTCTTGTAGTATTGATTTGGGGACTATTTGTTCTTGTATATAAAATAATGAAAATCTGTCCCTAGCAGAGAAAGTAGTTTGCAGTTTATCTCAGTTATTTATAGAGACCTTGCAGTTGCAAATTAAAGAAAACAAGAACAAATATTCAATCAGAAATATTGTCATTCCTGTATCCGAAAATAATAATTAGTGATAAATGCATACTCATGATGTTGCCTCCCTTGTTAATATTTCTATGTACTGCTGAAAAGAATTAATCAGAGTGGAGACTACAGTCAAGAAATCACAGGGAAACTAACGACTTTGAAGGGAAGCTATGAAAGAACTAGACAAGATCCTAAAGTGGAAAGATCTATCACTGGATCCTAAAGTCCTAAGCCATCATATTTCCCACTTCTGTGTATGGATGTGAAAGCTAGACAGTTTAAAAAGCAGATAAAATGAAAATCAATTCATTTGAGTAAGGGGTTGCAATTGTGCGTTCTGGTAATATCATGAACAGTTTAAAAGATAAATGAATGCATTTTGGAGCAAAGCAGATTATCAGTTCATAGTACTGTATATTCAGAATTTGCACTGAAAAATTAAGTTGCATGTGCTTCTCAATCTGAATTGGGAAAAATTAATCTGGGGTTCTGGGAGCAGGAGTCCGAAAAAATAACTAATTATTTATTTACCTTGTTTATTTCCTGCCTTTCTCTACCCCGAGGGGGGAGTCAAGGTGGCTTATAATCGCACCTCCACGGTGCCTTAAAACATACAACATCTGTTCAAACATAAGTTAAAAATTAAAACATAAAAAGCATAATAAAAATACATTTCAATGATTCACGTCATCCAGAGTTGTAGTCTAAAAACAAATCTGTAGTCAAACTGCACATATTCCATGCTAACATTCCGCCACTGATCTATTTTTCAAATGCCTGCTCCCAGAGCCTGGTTTTGACTCTCTTTCTAAACACTAAGAGGGGGCTGCCCTGATATCACTAGGGAGGTACTTCCACAGCCGAGGGGTCACCACTGAGAATGACCTGTCTCTCGTCCCCACCAGTTGTGCTTGTGAAGAAGGTGGGACCAAGAATAGGGCCTCCCCAGATGATCTTAATCTCCAAGATGGTTCATAGAGGGAGATACATTTGGACAGGTAGGCTGGGCCAGAACCGTTTAGGGCTTTATAGGCTAAAGCCAGCACTTTGAATTGTGCTTGGTAGCAGATTGGCAGCCGGTGGATCTGACACAACAGGGGGGTGGTAAACTTCCTGTACGCTGTTCCAGTGATCAGCCTAGCTGCCGCCTCTTGGACCAATTGTAGGCTCCGAGCAGTCTTCAAAGGTAACCCCATGTTGACCGTTTTGCAGTAATCTATACGGGATGTAACCAGAGCATGGACCACCATGGCAAAGTCAGACTTCCCAAGATATGGTTGCAGCTAGTGCACAAGTTTTACTCATTCTGTGAATGCTATAGAGGTTGCTTCTGTAAGGTTTCAGTGTGACATCTCAACATCTAATGGGCTCTGTGTTTGTGTGAAAGAAAAAAGGAGAAAGATCCCTGCTTGCCAGCTTGCTAATAGGCCCAGAAGCTGAGTGGGCCATTGGCCCTATCTTGAACATGTGCTCCAACTTTTATCCCCATTCTTGGTAAGCCAGAGGAGAACACCTTCATGTGCTGTCTTGAGCCCAGTGATACTCAACATCTTGGATGATGGAATAGAAGGCATGCTTATCAAATCTGCAGATGAAACCAAAATGGGAAAGATAGCTTATATTCCAGAGGACCAGATCAGAATTCAAAATGATCTCATCAGATTGGAGAGAGGGTCCAAAACGAAATGAATTCCAACAGGAAAAAAATTACTAAGTACTATACATAAGCAACAAAATTGAAATGCAAAGAAATAGGGTTGGTTACAACTAACTTGCTAACAGTACATGTAAAGGAGTCTAAGAATCATAATGGATCACAAGCTGAACATGTGTTAACAGTGTGATGTGGCAGCAAAATAAGCCAATGAGATTCTAGGCTGCATCAAGGGAAGTATAGTGTTGAGATCGGGGGAAGTCATAGTCCCTTTCTATTCTGCTTTGGTCAGATGTCACCTGGAATGACCCTGTGCCCAATTCTGGGCACCAAAATCCAGAAATGATATGAAGAAGATGGAAGGTGTCCAGAGAAGAGAGACCAAAATGGCCCAAGGTCTGGAAGCTCTGAATCCCTATGGAGAGTAGCTTAGGGCAGTCTTTTTCAACCGCTGTGACGCAACACATTGGTGTGCCGTGGCGGATCTCCTTCTGTGCCGTGAGAAACACACTCTGCCCCCCTTCCTTCCCCCCCTGCCAAACTCCTGCTGCTGCTGATTGGGGAAGGAGGAGGAGGAGGCAGGGCCGTGCCGCGGTGAAGAAGAGGAGAAGGGAGAGGTGGGCGAGCAGGGAGGACGCATGCCCACGTGGCTCCCGTATGGCCCCTTCCCTCTTTGCCTTGCTGGAGGTCTCCCTCGCCTGTGCCGCGCTCCCGCCAATCGGTAAGTGCGTGGGCAGGCAGGGGTTGATTCCCACAAGGCTAGCCTCGCTGGAGGCCTCCCTCACCTGTGCCATGCTCCCGCCGATCGGCAAGGGCGCAGGGCAGGCAAGGGTTGCTTCCCGCGAGGCCTAGCCCCGCTGGAAGCCTCCCTTGACCAGTGTTCATACTTGGGCAAATGGAGTTTTCATGCCAAGTTTGATCTAGATCCTTCATTGTTTGAGTCCACGGTACTCTCTGGATGTAGGTGAACTACAACACCATAACTCAAGGTCAGTGCCAACCAAACTCTTGTAGTATTTTCTCTTGGTTATGGGTGTTTTGTGTGGGAAGTTTGATTCCATTCCATCATTGGTGGAGTTCAGAATGCTCTTTGATTGTGTGGTAACTATAAATCCCAGCAACTACAACTTCCAAATAACAAAATTATTTTTTGACTGATAGTCCCTCCTTGAGTTAGTATTAGTGTGTTTTGTGGCCAAATTTGGCAGCAGCTTTTCCAGTGGTTTTTGAGTTATGTTAATCCCACAAATGAACATTACATTTATTTATTTATTTATTTTATTTAGAGAGCACAACAGCGCAGGCAGAAAAGCAAACATCACAGGGAAGCATGTCTGTGTAGGAGGGTGAACATTAGGAAGAACTTCCTGACTGTGAGAGCTGTTCAGCAGTGAAACTCTCTGCCTCAGAGTGTCACTTTGGTTGGTGGTGTGCCCCAGGATTTTTTAAATGTCAAAAGTGTGCCTCAGCTCAAAAAAGTTTGGGAAACACTGGCTTAGGGATCTACGTATGTTTGGCTTGGGGAAGAGACGGCTGAGCGGGGGCATGATAGCCATATTTAAATATCTGAAATGGTGTCACGTTGAGGAAAAGGCATGTTTTTTTCTGCTGCTCTTGAGACTAGGACATGGAGGATGGATTCACATTGCACAAAAGAAGATTCTACCTACATATTTGGAAGAACTTCCTGATGGTAAGAGCTGTCCGACAATTGAATATATCGCCTCACAGGGTGGTGGAATTTCTTTCTCTGGAAGTTTTTAAGCAAAGGCTGAATGGCCATCTGTCAGGGATGCTTTGACTGTGTATTCCTTCATGACAGGAGGTTGGACTGGATGGTGCTTCGTGGCTTCTTCCAACTCCATGATTCATTGCCAGTACAATGCATGCTACACTGAGAGCCATCTCCATGTACTTCATCCATGTTGAAGGGTCCTCTTCTGGACCCTGTGGCTGTGATTGCTTTTGCTAAGTATCACTGAGGAGTTCAGAAACCCATATTTCATTATAGTAGCAACATGCACACTTGGAGGATGCTTTAATGTATGTGGAAATGCGTAGGCTGTCAGGAAGCTGATGATAATTGCATGATAAATGCACTCATATCTTGCAGCGAGAGGTTGACATAAAAGTGAAAAAAGTGGCAGGGCAGCACAAACAAATGTCAGCTAAACAAGAGATAGGTGGAAATTTCCATAAAATGGGCCCCTCTATTCAAATGTTAGACAGTTCATTGAATATTGTTGGCAACAACAAAACACTAATCTTTAGCACAGAGGGAATATTCTAGGGAGCAAAGAATGAAGTAGGTGGGTGACAGTTAAAAGCAACTAAGGTATTCCTATCATGCTGTCAAGAGGCAACACTTGTTATGAAGTAAATGAGTAGGAACTTGGCTTGTGGTTCAAAGGACTGTAAGTTTCAAAAGAGGCCTCAACTGCCACCTAGCCCAATCCTCTGCCTTTCAGCAGGATTCCCACCTACACTTGAATTATTCATCACGAACCTCCATTCCCCAAATCCCTTAAATGGTCTGGTGTTCAGACACCTACATGAAAACAATACCTACATTGATCAGCAGGACACTGCAGATTGCTATCAAGCCAGGGAGATCAAGAAGGCTGGATGGCTAGCATTTCCCTTGATTAAAAGCAGCCATCTGGTTGGGTTATTAGTTTCTAGAACAGAACTAAGGGTCCTTTTCATATTGTAAGCTAAAAATTGGATGTCCCTTTCATAACCTCTGTCTGAGCAATTGGCTGAACTTTTTCTCATGTCACAGGATGTTCGTGAACGTTCTCAGAGGCAAAAGAGAGCATTGGCCTGAACTTTGACAATCTGTGCAGCTATTGTGAGCAAAGTGGAAAGTTGATTTAATGGAAACAATCTGGAGTAGCCGAACAGAACAAAATGATTCATTCTCTTGCGCTCTTCCTCCTTCCCAAAACAGTAGGCTGAATACTTGATAGTCCAAACTAGAGTAGATTCATTGAAATAATGGGAGAGACATGATGGGGGATTTATCTCAAATATGATTACAAATCAATAAATATGTGATTGCTGAGATTAGAAACAACCAGATTAGAATTAATTGCAAGTATTTCACAAACTGCATCTCCCTCTATAGACCAACTCAGACACTGTAATAATTAGAGGAGGTCCTCCTCTCAGTTCCATCCCTGTCCCAAGCACGGCAGGTGGGAATGAGAGAAAGGGCCTTCTCCGTAGCTGCCCCCCACCTAAGGAGTTAAAGATGGTTCTCTCGCTCCCCGGTTTCAAGAAACAGCTGAGGACATGCTTTTGCTCCCTGGCTTACGAGGAGGAGGAATAGTAGTTGGTAATACTACCATTATACCTCTGATTAATAGGTGTCATCCTTATCCGTGCCCTGCTCACCCCACTAGCTCAATAGATATCTTGAGCAATAATTAATTGATTTGCCCCAAGGAAATGTTTCAATTTGACATTTAATGCCTGTTATAACAGGCTGTGTTTTTAATTTAATGTTAGTTGTTAAGTTATAATTTGTATTTATATGTTGGGTTGTTTAAATTTTTAGTATGGATGTATTGTTGTTGTATTTGGCCATTTAATGTTTGCCTTTTATGTTTGGAATCCGCCTCGAGTCCCTTTGGGAAGATAGACCAGATGCTGTTGTTGTTGTTGTTGTTGTTGTTATCTGACACAAAACCAGAGTATGTCACAGCAAACGAGATCTATATGCTGGATTTCGTATCAAAAAATCACAAGTCGAACACTTCCCAAGTGTCTAGGACTGTGTGATGTATTTCCGAATGATGCGCGCATATCCAAATAAGGTGGCTTTTTGCAGTTGGCAAATCGTGATTTTGTCAATGTTTATTGTTTCCAAATGCTGGCTGAGTCTTTTGGCATAGCACCCAGTGTGCCAATGACCACTGGGACCATCTATACTGGTTTATACCAGAGCCTTTGTAGTTCGATTTTGAGGTCTTGAAAATGGCTGAGCTTTTCCTGTTGTATTTCCTCAATGCGCTGTGACCCGGTATGTTGACATCAATCAACCAGACTTTTTTCTTTTCCACAATCGTGATATCTGGTGTATTGTGTTCCAAAATTTTGTCAGTCTGGATTCGAAAGTCCCACAGTATTTTTGCATGTCCATTTTCCACGACCTTTGCGGGTTTACGATCCCACCAATTCTTTACTGCTGGCAGGTGGTACTTGTGACATAAGTTCCAGTGAATCATTTGTGCCACAGAGTTGTGTCCTTGTTTGTAGTCCGTCTGTGCGATTTTCTTGCAGCAGTTGAGGATATGGCCCATGGTTTCATCAGCTTCCTTGCACAGTCTTCATTTTGGGTCATCAGCTGATTTTTTGATCCTGGCCTTAATTGCATTGGTTCTGATGGCTTGCTCATGGGCTGCAAGAATCAGGCCTTCTGTCTCCATCTTCAGTGTTCCATTTGTGAGCCATAACCAGGTTTTCTCCTTGTCAACTTTTTCTTCAATTTTGTCAAGGAACTGCCCATGTAATGCTTTGTTGTGCCAGCTGTCAGCTCTGGTTTGGAGTGCAGTTTTCTTGTACTGACTCTTTGTCTGCTGTGCTTTGAAAAGTTCCCGATGGGTGCCACCTTGTCGTGGTGGGGGGCTTAACTGCTCCAAGGGTGCTGAGAGCTGTGTTGGTGGTAGTTAACTACCAGCAGGTTCAACCAAGTCAGAGAGGTCTCAGCTGAGGGGTGGAACTAAGAGCACCTAACCCATTAGTATTATGGAGAAACAAACCAAAACGAAGTCTGTTCTGGCATGGTCGATGCCCAGAATAAAAAGGACTAGATGAAATCTTGGTCTCCTCCAGTAGCATTTTTTTCTGAAAGAAGAGTTACTTGCATGATATCAGGCAAGAACTGTGTACTTTTGGTTGGATTGGAGAAAGATACAAGAGGGACCAAGAAGCTGAGTATATAAACATGGAGAAAGAGTTTGACTTTCACCTGGTCATTGTAAATGATTAGCCACAGATCTGCAGCAAAACACAAACAGAACAGATGTCTGGGTTGTTCCAAGTTTTTATCTGTGGAATGTCCAGAGTGGGAGAAAGAACTCTTGTCTGTTTGAGGTAGGTGTGAATGTTTCACTTGGCCACACCTTGATTAGCATTTAATGGCCTAGCAGTTTTCAAGGTGTGGCTTTTTACTGCCTGGGGGAATTCTTTGTTGATAGTAAGTAAGTAAATAACTTTATTTTTATACCCTGCCAACCATCTCCTCAAGGCGACTCAGGGTGGCTTACAAAAGGAACAAGACCAAAAAAATTACAGATAAAATAAAACACATTAAAAACAATCAAATAAAATAATAAAACACAATACAATCATAAACAACATCATAAAACAATGTGGCTGAAGTAAAACTCATAGTTCAGGCTCAATGAGTGCAATAATTCCTTAAAGGAGCCAATAGAAAGTATGGAGATCAATGTACAGGGACTAGGACATAACCTAAACAAAATGACGAGGAACCAATAGGAGAGGTGATTAGCTGTTCTGAATTGTTTCTTGTCTGGAGTTCCCCTGTTTTTGAATGTTGTTCTTTATTTACTGTTATGATTTTAGAATTTTTTAATACTGATAACCAGATAGTGTTCATTTTCATGGTTTCTTCCTTTTTGTTAAAATTGTCCACATGCTTGTGGATTTCAACGGCTTCTCTGTGTAGTCTGACATGGTAGTTGTTAGAGTGGTCCAGCATTTCTGTGTTCTCAAATAATATGCTGTGCCTACGTTGGTTCAACAGATGTCTATCCAAATACAAATCCAGATGTCAGACAAATGCAACTTCTCGAGTTATTCCTTCAGATAACCTTAATAATTTTTAAAAAGTGATGTTGAAGTCCTTAAGCCAGGGGACAGAGGGGAATCCATTGGGCAGTGGGGAAAATTCATCAGCCAGTCGGGGAAACAGGCATTAAATGCATCACCTGCATTGCTCCCCTTTCCCATCACACGGGGGAAACCATTGCTGCCCGGCTTCCCCCCAAACTGTCCCCAGCTTACCTTATGAAAATACTGGTAGCCAGTCATATTCTCAGGGCTCCATCCTACAATGCTTCCAGGATGGAGCTAGGACAAAGCCCCACTGGAAGTAGCCCTGCGTCATTTGATGGGCTCCATCGCGCTCCGTCCTGAAACATCATAGCACAGAGCCCAAATCCCATGTGATAAGATAGGATCCTAACTGTGAGAAAGAAGTTGGTAGCAAAGCTTTCATATACCTATATCTACTTCATCTGATATATCTCAGTTTCAAAGGTGCCACAAGATCCTTTTGCTTTGAATTTGAGAATTTACTCTAAGACAGAAGGAAATGACAAAAGTTTATGACAAAACAGAGCCATCAGCTGATAAGAATCACATGGGAATTCCTGAAGGATAGCATATTTTATCTGACACAGAAGCAAATGAGTTCATTTTAGTATTACAAATATCAGTGTTGAAAGAAAATTGTAATTTACTTTCTGGTTGTCATTTATTGTAACCTTGCCACATCTGAGAAGGGATGTGAGAATCTGTTTTCTTTTTGTTGAATTTCTCCTAATCCCACCAGCATTTTCTTCCTATTCTTGTTTTGCATCACATTGAGACTTTTTGTGTTTCCTCCCTATACTGGGGAAAATTCACATGATTTCCCTAATGGGCACATTTGTTTGCTCAATTTACTTATTTTATGCAGGGCTTCCCCATTAACTGAAGCATGTTTCTGTGTATTGTTTTCAATTATGTTCATTTCAAGTCCCCTAAAAACATATGCACTGGCTGGAGTACAATTCATTATAGCCTGGACATTTTGCAGGCTACATTGGAAGTTCACATTTTCTCACAAAAAATTCTCAGGACTGCAAAAATGTTCTTTTCATTGTGAGTGTCAAATCCAATTAGATTACTTTCTGTCATTAATTCTGAGCGTTTACTATTAAATATGTTTTGTTTTGGGGTTTTAGCCTTCATTACCTCTCATACTTCTTGTTACCTGTTGCCAAGTTGACTTCAACTTATGGCAACCCTATGAAGAAGAGACTCCAAGATTCACAATCATCAATTGTGAAGTCTTAGCTCTGCCTTTTTCTCTCCTCTGCTTTAGTTTCCTCTGTTTATAGGTTTTCCCAATAGTGTAGATACCTTCCTTTGTATTAGTTTTGGGAGGAGCTTAAAATCCTCCCCGAGACCAATATTAGTTGTTCTATTCCATTTCCCAGTATTGAGTTCTCTCTTTTTCTATAGTAGAGCTACTGTGACTTAGGCTTGGGCTTGTCTGGTAACCCTAGGTCTAGCAATCTAAAAACAGGCATCCTTTGCACCTGCATTCAGCAGTATTTTTATATCAACAGTCCAAAGGACAACAGAAGCTTATGACCAGCTTATGCTTCACAAGAAAGATGATGTAGACATTTTATAACCATTGCTTTGCACCAGAGGCAGGAAACTTTCAAAGAATCCAGAGAGATGACTGCAGCCAGCAAAGGCTCCATTTGTAATGTATTGCTTTAAGTTACCTTATGATAGTCCCTGATGGAGTTAACCCTTTATTCATCTTGTTTGCAGTAAACTCATTTTGCTTATCTTTTCACCTTGCCTAAAGTGCCTCTGTGTGTTAAAGGGTCTTAATCTTAACATAAGGTATACATATAGCCCCCAAGTAAAGCCAGACACTATAGTTTTCCCATAAGCTCAGGCATGCCATCACACTCAAGTTTTAGAAACTTAGGACTTTGGCTTCCTTTTTTGAATACCTTCACTTTCCTGCCTCTTTTCCTACTGCCTTCATCATTGCCAAGCATTACCAAATTTGAGGTCATTGTCTTTTCCAGCAAGGCACAACTTCTCATGAAAAACTCAAGGTGTGACAGCCTCAGTTTAGTTATCTTAGGCTCTTTCTACACTGCCATATAATCGAGATTATCAAAGAAGATAACCCACATTAATCCAGTTCAAAGCAGATAATCTGGATTTTATATGGCAGTGTAGAAGGGACCTTAAATTAGTCATCTAGTTAGGATTTTGGTCTGATTTGCCCTAGGATCTATTCTGTTGTCTTTTGAGCACTTCATGGTAACCTTACAACAATGCTTCAGCACCATATTTATATGAGTTTATTTTCTTCATTTTAGCTTCTCACATACTTAGCACCACTTCATGAATTTAATATATGTCTATATTTGGCACTTTGGAGCAGATCTATGTTGTTGCTGCTGCTGGTTTTGACTTTCAAGAAAAGATTCCTTGAGCAAAGAGCATTTTCTGAGAAGCTTTCTGGATATGTTCTTTGTATGTATTTGTTGGTTTATGTTCTGTGGAATGCTAGTGTTCAATCATAGAGAACCCAATAAGAGGGAGGAGAGTTTTCTGAATACGGGGAACATATTTATTGAACCATCATCTTCTACAGTGCACTAGGAAGCATTTGAAGAGTGGCTATTGCCTCTGAAACATAATTATGGTTTCTTTCTCAAAACCTTTTGCATTTCAAGAATTTTGCATCACTCAAAGGCTAATTCTTTACCAATTGTTCTTTCATTAATAAAGAGAATTTTGTACCTCTTTTTCACTTAAAAGCGGTTCAAACAATAGATAATTCACCTATAAAAACTTCTAAAATAGAGGTGCTTATGTATGTCACAATATCCTAACTTATTTATTTATAGTATTTATATTCCTCCCTTCTCACCCCGCAAAGGACTCAGGGCAGATTACAATGTACACATACATGGCAAACAATCAATGCCATAGGCACACAACACATATACTCGCAAACTTATAGTGGGTAATACCGTTAACTATACTCACAACAAACTAGCAGGGTATTGAAAGAATACACATGCAATATATTCATCAAAGATTATAATTCTACAATATATAGATATATATATATATATGTTATCACATTATTATTACACAAATGGTATCAAATAGTATCAAAATCCAACATCTGTAGTAGCCAGAGGCAAGAGTCCGAGAGAACCATTTGCTGAATATCTATTAGTAATGTAATACCTTAGTAGGCATACTTGATCCGTAGTAATAATCCGAAGCAAATGGTCTCCAGTTCGAATTGAATCCGTAGTGTCTCACAGGGCAGACAAATAAGAGAGGTAAATTCATCTATTTGTAATATCCAGGTTGTGTTAACAAAATATATGATATCCAGGCTCGATACTCCGCAAAAATGAGTAGTCTAAGGGCAGAAAAATCCAATGCCCAAGCAGCAGCGTTCTCCCAGAAAGGGGAGATACGCTGCTAACAGGACTCCCCGAAGGGAGGCTGCCAACGGCTGTAGTGCTATACAGTGTACGGAGCCGGCTTATCCGTGCCGTTTCATCTCCTCACGAAACTTCCTCAGGGCCAGAATCTTGATGTGGTCACGTCCTCACCAATATTCAATCTTAAATATACATATAACCAATTATTATAATTAATAGTACAAAAACCCGAAATGGCAAAAACATAATAATATAGCGAACTATATTTACCATTTCATGGATTGACATCAAGCATGGAGGACAGCCTCTCCCATTCCAATAGGAAATGGTAAAGTTACACTCAGCAGGAAGGATCTTATAAGGGTGCTATCAATTAGTGGTAATTATTTGTTTAATAATGCGTTCAGGCTGAGAGGATCGTTCAATCCTCTTTTCATTTCGCTCCCAAGTAGTAAAATCCAAGTGGCTTCCCTTTGTTTTAGGAGACTCTGGAAGTCAGTATGGGGCCTGTTGTTAACCCTTTCTAAGACCAGTACTCAGATTTCATCTGGTGTATGTCCAAATTGAGTGCGATGTTGATAAAGTGCTGAATCTGTAGATTTTTTTATCCTGGAAGTACTTTCTGCATTCCCCACATGCTTTTGCTGGAGATTTTTATGGCCTTGTAAAATTTGTTAAATTAGCCTCCCCACACATAGGTGGTATCTAAATTTTCTACTTGACAGATTCAACTGTCTTTCGGGTTGCAACGGTCGACAACAAGCTACACAATTGGCCGGAAGCTCACTCCAACCCGGGCTGGCTTCGCACTCATGACCTTTTGGTCAGTAGTGATCTTTAATGCAGCTGACACCCAGCCAGCTGCAGCACAGTCCCAGCGCAGAATATAAAGCTGAAACATTTAAAAATGAGGGAGGAATTATGATACTCAGGTTCTTCTCTGACTTGGGTTAAAAGCCAAGGAAGAAAGAACTCGCCACTCATTTTACCCAAGTGCTTCTCTGGCATTGATGTGGATGCTACTGTTCTGACATTATAGAGAAGAGAATCATGAACTTCCCCTTTTATTCTCTCTACCAATGCACCCACAAAGTTGGGAAAGTTTGGGGGTTTTTGGTAGGCTCAGATGTGGAGGAGATCATGCCCGGATTACCCATAAGGCCAATGAGGCCATGGCCTAGGGGCACAAGCCAGGGGGCGCAGATCACGGACCAAAAAAAACCAAAACTGGTCTGCGCCCCTCTTTCCCCCTTTCTCATGCCCCTCCTCGCTCCTTCTCCCGGCAAAGTCTCTGCTCCGTCCCCTCCATCTCCTGCTCTCTCTCTCTCTCTCTCTCTCTCGCGCACACGTGTGCTCTCTCTCTCTCTCTCTCTCGCATGCGCTCTCTCTCACGCACGCTCTCTCTCTCTCACGCTCTCTCATGCACTCTCTCTCTCGCACTCTCTCTCTTGCGCGCGCTCTTTCTCTTGCTCTCTCTCTCTCTCTCTCTCTCTCTCGTGCATGCCTTTGGAGCGAGTTTGCACCCGCTGCACTCTCCCCAAGCCTCCCAACTCCCAGGGAGACCTTCAGAGCACAGCAGAGCTTTACAGCCGATGGGAATGGGGACCTTGGAGGTTGCGGGAGATTAGCTTAGAGGGGGCGTAATTCCAAAGTGTGGCCTAGGGCGCAAAAAAGTATTAATTCGGGCCTGGAGGAGATTCGAAACTGTTTTTAAGATTGTGAGTTTGGATGTATTTCAATGTACAATTGTAATACATACTCCTCTAATTTGCCATTCACTCCTTCATTTTTGTCCGTAATTAATATTTTTGACACCAAGTACTAATCCCTGTGCAGCAGAGGTGTGAAACAGCATTGTTGAATTAACATATTCTGCAAAAATTAGACCAGTTAATTATATGACATTCCCCTTGTTAGTGTGGGCTTAGGATGGTGCTCATTAAAGAACAAAATTGCTTGATAACGACAGACGTGATGCTGGTGCTTATTACAGAGAGATGATTATCTTCGTTAATTTGAAAATGGTCCCGATGCCAGCAGGTGAATGAGAGGGGAAGAAAAGACTATAGTCCTTGCAAATCTTCACAAATTGTTCTTAGCTTTAATAGAATAATTATGAATTAGGCTGTGTCGAGGTGGGATTTAAAAATTGACTTATCTGTGGCTTTCTGTGTCATTGAGTAAGCCCCTGTGACAAGCCGCCAAAGCACCAAACATTTGATATTGCAAACTATTGACTCACATGTTCTGCACACTGATGGGCAGCCCTGTTGCTATCTTCTTCTCCTGACAATTCCACGGGTTTTTTTTCTAACCACAAGTACAGTCAGTCCTCCACATTCACAGAACCATACTTAAGTGAAAACCTTCAAATAAAAGGAATGGTTTTTGTTACCTGAGAGAATACCTCTCAAGTAACCTCCATCCTTTACAGGGGTGCTCACACTTTTTCAGCATGCAAGCTACTTCTAAAACAATCAAGTCACAAAGATCTACCTACACAGAAATGTAAAACGTATAACTATTTTCTAATTTATTAAGGATTCTTTGTATGTACAATGTATGTTGATGTACCTTGCATAACTGAATAAGCCAATATTGCACATCACACATAATAAATAATTAAGCTTGAAGCTGCAAGGCCATTCAATGCTGATCAATGTTGCCAAGCAGATGAACTCCTTGCAGTCGCAGATGGCTTTGGCAGAAAATGGCTGCCAAAGCCTCCTTATGGTTGTCCTCCCTCGTGGCTCATCTTCGCACGCCACCGCACGCTCCAAATGCGCATGCGTGGGCCAGGTGCCCGCCCCCTCCTTCGCTCTGCTGCCCTCCTTCTCCCTCCCTCCTCAGGCCACGCTGCGACGGCACTGAGGATGGAGGAGTCACCTTGGGGGCAGCATAACGGAGGGGAAGATGTGCCGTGCGGAAGGAAAGTGTGCCACGTGAAAGGAGCGCCGCACGGAAGGAAGGTACTGCGTGATAAACCTGCTTTGGCACCGCAATTGACTGGTCAATCGCGATCGACTTTGTGGGCAGCCCTGCTCTAGAACTTCCAGCACAACTGAGTGGTCAATATCTTCTGGGAGATGATAATAATAATAATAACAATAACAACAACAGCGGAGAAGGCCCTCTCCCTCATACCCACAAGTCGAGCCTGTGATAGAGGAAGGGGTGAAAGAAAGCCCTCTGCGGAAGATTGAAGAGATTGTGCAGGTTTGTGGTAGGAAAGGCGGTCAAGAAGGTAGGAGTTGGCCATAAAAATCCCACTGGAAGAATAGAGATTCCTAGAGAGAGGGTCTGTATTGGAATCTCTAGGTGCTCTGGTGTGACTCTTTGGTCAACTTGCCTATAGAATTGCACTGGAGGACCTAGATCAGTGGTTTCTCAGCCTTTTTTTGTTGACCAGGGCCCACTTGACCAGGGACCACTTGGACCAGGGACCACTCTCCAACAGTAGTACCAAAAGGGGCAGGGCTGGTTAGCTCTGCAGAAAGGAGTAAAAATAAAATAAAATAAAGAGGAAGGAGATTTGCCACGGCCCACAGGTTGAGAACCACTGACCTAGAGCTTCCTACAGTGAACACTTTAGTCAAATCTGCAAAAGCCAAACCCACAAATGTGGAAAGCTGGGTGTATTTATTTAAAATTGAGGAGTTTTACTATTCAAGCATCCACAATCTCTTTAGAGCACGAGAGGGTAGCATTCACTTTGGTGTTCCTCTAAACTGAGAGTGGACCTTTTCTGCTTCTTCCTACTTCCCTCCCACTTGCTTTCTTTGCATCCAACATCACCACCACACCAGCCCTCTCTATCCCTACCTCAAAAGGGCTGTGCATGTTTCATCCCTGAGTTGCGAAATGACTATTAAGTGCTAGGCTATCAGACATAAGGTGATTGTGTAAATATCCCACAAGGTCCAGAGACCTAGGCTTTTTGTTTTCAATGTGTTGCCCATGGGGATACCTGTCTGTGGACGAAAGCACATCATGAGCGTAGTTCAGCCACATGCTGTCAGATCAGTCCTATTGTTTGTCCTTCTGCCATGTTAGCTGCCAGCTGGTTGTCATCCTAGAGTCTTCTGTCGGGGACCAGACATTTTTAAAGTAATTATAAAGACGGGGAAGTAAAGATAAACAAACGAGCTTTGCTCCTGACAGAAGACAAAACAACAGCATGTCAGCCACTATAAGAAAGCTGAACTTTTCTCCTCTGGTGCCTGGCTGCCTATTATTATTCCGGGATCATTTGAATGCAGTTTTCTCTCTGTTCAATATCACTTTATAAAGCACGTTGCATGTGCGCTGACCCTCAATAACTAAATAAATCTCGGTAGCTAGACAAATAAGCAACTGTGCAAATACAGTACGAGGAAAGCAAGCTGGAATTAAAATCAATCAATTGTTAAATCCATGTCCCTTAGATGAAGTAAGGAGGAAGAAAAGCAGAATATGCTGCAAATTTGTTGGACAGCATTTTATCATCTTCAAGTTCGTAACAGTCCTGTGCCAGCAGTCAGTTGGTTGTCTTCCCAGTTTGCAGATGGAAAGCTGAACTGAACAGGGAACGAGAAGGAAGGGAGTTATAAAGTCAGTGTTCTTCATCTCTGACCCTTTGGGTTTCCAATCTGGTTTGATATGTCATCATGTATACCTCTCAACATGGTGCCAAAGCTTCAGAATCACACACATAGTCCTTGCTATGGGTCAAAATTAACTGCGGGAACATATGTTACATACATAAGCTTCCCATTGAAATCTTTAACATCTGACATTAGCAAACAGAGTTGGAAAACTCTGGCTGAAAACAATCTTTTAGTGTCTTGGGAAGTCCTCAAGACTACAGGACATTGTTTTCAGCCATCATAGACAATACAGAGTCAGAAAAACCAAATAGCTATATGTATCGCATCAGAAGCCAACTGAGGGTACAATTGTAATGTATTTTTAAAAATCACAATGTTAAAAAAATTGGCATGATATTAAATGCCCTTTGACCAATAGCTGGCCACTTGGAGTGTCTCTAGCGTTACTATAAGAAGGTCCTCCATTGTGCATGTAGCAGGGCTCAAACTGGATTGTAATAGGTGGTCTGTGGTTTGCTCTTCTCCGCACTCGCATGTCATGGATTCCACTTTGTGACGCCATTTCTTAAGATTGGCTCTGCATCTCATGGTGCCAGAGAGCAGTCTGTTCAGCATCTTCCATGTTTTCCAGTCTTCTATGTGTCCAGGGGGAGTCTCTCATTTGGTAACAGACATGGCTTGAGGTTCCAGGTTTTTGCCTGCCACTTTTGGACTCTTGTTTGCTGAGGTGTTCTTGCGAGTATTTCTGTAGATCTTAGAAAACTATTTCTTGATTTAAGGCATTGGTGTGCTGGCTGTTATCCGAACAGGGGATGGGCCAGAGATGTCACTGCCTTGGTGCTTTCATGATTGGCTGCTACTCCCCGGCAAATGTCAGGTGGTGCAATACCAGCTAAAATCTATATTTTTTCCAGTGGATTAGGGGGCAGACATGAGAGAAGCCTCCCCGCAGGATTGCAACACATCTGGGCATCCCCTGGGCAACGTCTTTGTAAACAGCTGATTCTCTCACAGCAGAAGCAACCAGAAGGGACCAACTGGCTTACTTGATGTAATCCACTGTTATGTGTGGGATGCAGCAGTTAAATTCCTTCAAGAGGCAGTGTAATGCGTGATCTTACATTCTACTTCCTGCCAACAAATCAAAATCCTTCTCATAAAATCTTCCTCTTTTTATAGCAGAATCTCACAAGGAAGACAAAATAGAAGTAGACAAATAAATAGTTTAATAGATACTTGAATTTTTCCCATGGTGGGCTAGTTCATTTATGTGAGTGGAAAACATGGTAAAGGCCTAGGTCAAAATGGGGGAGTTAACATTCAGCCTGAAAATACTTACAAATAACCCTTTACAGGCTTTCAAACATATAAATGCACATGAAAATGTAAGAGTAAGAAGGGATTTCTTCCTTTCTTGCATTTATTTTTCTCAGCTTCCACTCATGCACTTCCTCTTTTTTTAAGATGCCAAAATTGCTATAAGTTCTCTTTTAAGATGTTCCCAGAGGATGCATAGTGCTTTGATTGTCTTCACCATTTATTCCCTTTACTTCCTACAGTTACTAAGGCCTTGTACTCACTGAGTTTATTTAAATAGGAAGATAATGGAGGTGGATTTCTGCATATCTCACATGTATGCTACAATTTGGGCTAACACACTTTCAGTTGCAAACTTCTGTTTTAAGGCAGGGAACGGAGCTGCAAAACAATAATAGAGCTAGTGTCGAAAATCAACAAATGGCTGACAGGTAGGGCCCAGTGGAAAAGATTTCACTGCTCTAGTTCAGGAATTTGCTCAACAGGAAAAAAAATGGAAAGAAATGTTTGAAGACCTGTAAAATCGGAATTCAATTCTCCATCTTCTCCCTGCATACAAAGAAGTATAGGAGCCCCCACCCCTCCTATAATAAAATGCAAATATCCATCCACATTTTTGCCCCACAGTTTCCTGGAAACTATAAATTGCCCTTTCACTGCCTGCTTGGCTATCCTTCAGAGTTGGAATAGAAATTCAACAGTTTCTCAACTGAAATTGAGAAGTTTATGTAGGATGGAAGTTTGCATATGAGAAATCCCTATCACTGCCAGGGAACCTTTTGGTTTTGTTCCTGGCACAACATATATCTTCATTATTTTTGAAAGCCATGTGGGAGTTTGAAAAACTGCTCAACTCTGCTGTGAAAAAAAATCAAACTTTCAGATGTTCCAAGCACTACCTTTGAAAGGGAACCCCTAAAACCTCGGTCCCACAGAGCAGGCAACAGAGGTAAGCAACCAGCCTCCTTAGGTAAAGCAAAGATGTTTTATGTCAGCATGGACATGCAGAGATGGAACAGCGGAAGACCAGTGAGTGCCTTCAAGGAAAGAGCTGCCCGTCCTGTTACAATCTTTCTGTTATCTTTTATACAATTTTTACTGGGCCATGGGGTAGGCCCTCTGCCCATGTCCCTTATCCAATCAGGTTCTTAAAAACATGCTTTTTCTCATTATTTTGCCATCTTGGCACTTTTAACTAATAAGCTCTACATATGCGGCGCCAGCATAGATAAACATTATATTATTTGTATATAGATAAGCATTGCACCCTGTATCTTCAAGATAATAATCTCCCCTTGGCCTATTCTTCCGCTCCCCTTTTGCCAGGAGGGGCACTTTGTTAACGTTTTGCATTTTGCAGATATACTGCACCCTTTGCTGGTTTGAAGGTGCACACTAAACTTGTGCATGGAATTAGTTTCTCCTATTTCTTTCATTTCTTTTGTTTCTTTGGGAACATGAAACAGGAAGCCCCCTTCACCCATGAAAATCAGCTCAACGCGAAAGCAAAAGCTGGAGCTGATCCCAGCTCTAAGCTTGCTTTCCCCTCCAGCCGAGGACCTCCCAAAATGTGCCTCCTTGCCTTGGAAAGAGAATGTGTATGTGGTGTGCAGGCACAGGCAGGGGCATGTGCTTTCTGGGCCTGGATGCCACACATGCACTCTCATTCCAAGGAGGGTGTGTGTGTAGCATGGTGTACAGGGCCAGAAAGTGTGGCACACCTGCAGTACCTGCAGCCGAGCGCCTCTTATTCTAGAGTAAGAGGCACTCAACTGCAGGCACTGCAGGTGCACCACACATGCATTCTCTTTCTAAGGAGAATATGTGTGTGGCATGGTGTACAGGCACAGAAAGTGCAGTGTTTCTGCAGCTGAGCACCTCTTACCTAGAGCAAGAAGCTCTCAGCTGCAGGCAGTGGACCTGCACACTACACTTGTGTCCAGGTCCAGAAAGTGTGCACCTACACACCACACTTGTCTCCAAGTCCAGAAAGTGTGCACCTACAGTGCCTGCAGCTGAGTGCCTCTCAGGGCTGTCCAACATCTTTTGGCCCAGGGGCCGGACTTCCAGTCATTGATCATCTGGGGGGCCGAAGGGTCTGCCCCCTCACCCAGCTCCTCCTCCCTGCACCGCCCTCTTCTTCCCTCTCTCGCCGGCACCTATGCAAACCGGTTTGCATCGGCGCCAGCGAGAGAGGGAAGAAGAGGGCGAAACAGAAAGAGGAGCTATCTCTTCCTCCTCCCTGCACTGCCCCTTGTCCCTCTCTCACCGCGCTGAGCAAACCTTTGCATAGGTGCCTCGAGAGAGGAAAAACAGCGGTGCAGGAGAAGGAGGAGCTGCCCCTTCCTTCTCCCTGTCCCGCCTCCTCCTCCTCCCCTCCCTCCCCCCACCGCTGCGATCTCGCAGCGGCGGGGCGAAGAGGAAGGAGGGCCTGCAGTGGAAGCCCCCCAGCCACCATTTTTTTAAAAAAATTAAAAATGGCAACTGATAGAAAAACAGGCTGGGGGCTCAGGACCCTGGGCCGGGGAGGCCCTTCTAGGTAAGAAACAGAACTTGCCTCCTGGCCTAGGAAAGTGTGTGTGTGTCATGGAGCTCCCGAAAGCATGTGTCTGCTAGTGGCTGGACCCAAACTGTATAGGGCTTTAAAGGTTACAACCAGCACTTTGAATTGTGCCTGGAAACAGACTGGCAGCCAGAGGAGTGGCTGTAAAAGGGGGTCTGTCTGCTCCCTTCAACCAGCCTGTTAGCAACCCTACGACAGTTCTATTTCCCTCCTTCAGTTTTCTGGGCAAATGGCACAACTTTCATATAAAAGCTGTAAAATTTCCTCATTATGGAAAAAGGAATTTTTGTGTGCCCTGAAGCTAGAGGATGGTTTTATGTTTCTCAACATCCACTGGGAATTGGAAAAGTCAAGTGTCACCACTCCTATGCTTTATTCATCCCAAGAGTCAAGCTGCCATTTGCTTGGATTCCCTTGTTCATGCACATGTGTGGACTCTGTATCATGTTGTGTACTAAGATTCTTATATTACGGTGTTGTATTCTAGTTTCTGAATGCTTCAAGTGAGGTGGCAAGTGAATAGTCCCTATTATAAAGATTGTGGCTTTTCCCCAGTACTTTATATTTGTTTACAGTATGTCGTTTATACCACCATTCATAGAATCCTGTAGTTGGAAGGGACCCAAGGGCCATCAAGTCCAGTGCAATCAGGAATACACTTTCAAAACACTCTTGAGAGATCAAACCTCTGTTTCAAAACCCCCCCAAATGGAGAATTGCCCACATTCTGGGGGCAGCATATTCCACTAACAGCTCTTACCATGAGAAAGTTCTTACCAATTTTCAGATGAAATCTCTTTCTCTGCCATTTGAATCCAGTCTCTGAAGTAGCAGAAAATCGGCCTGCTCCATCTTCAATATGACATCTTTTCAAATATTTAAACATACCTGCTAGGTCCCTTCGTCTCTTCCCCGAGCTAACCATAGCCTGCTCTCTAAGCGGCTCCTCTTAGAGCTTCCAGACCTTCGTCCCCTTTGGTTGCCCTTCTCTGGACACATTCCAGCTTGTCAATATCATTCTTGAATTATGGTCCTCAGAACTAGATACTTTATTCCAGGTGAGGTCTGATGAAAACAGAATAGAGACCAACTCATACCTATTCAATGATTCTGCAATGCTGTCAAACATAGGTACACCCCTGCACAAGTAGGTACATTCAGTCAGCATTTCTTATATTATATTATATTATATTACATTATTATATTATATTAGAGCCTGAGAAATTTACTTTGGCATTTAATGCATAGGTTTCCAAATTCATCATCAGTTACCACCAACATAGCAACTTACATTTATTTAACGGTTAACATTTTAAGGTTCAAATTACAACCCTTTCTTGTTGTCCTCAACAGAAGGAAAATATCACCATTTAGTCTTAATCATCTTGTTCTACATTAACATAAGAACTGTTGTGCCTTAAAATAGTGACATTAACATTTTGCTTAAATATATGTTGCTCATAGATATAACATTACATTTCACAGTTTACAAAGAGCAAAAAGTCAATATACAAGAGAAGAGAAAAATACAGTCGGCTCTCCATATCCATGGATTTCCACCCTTGGAAATATCTTCCATTCAAAAGAAAAAAAATCTAAAAAGCAAACCTTGATGTATGTGTGTGTGTGTGTGTGTGTGTGTGTGTGTGTGTGTGTGTGTGTGAAACTATTGTGCAATAGTATATGCACAATAGTATAAACAGTTTGGGACCCACCTACCTTCATGACCGGATCTTCCTCCATGAACCAGCTTGAACCCTTTGCTCCTCAGGGGAGGCCCTCCTTTCGCCCCTGCCAGTCTCACAGACTTGTCTGATGGGCACAAGGGAGAGTGCCTTCTCCTCTGTGGCCCCCCGATTTTGGAACACCTTGCCTGGAGAGATTAGGAAATCTCCCACCCTGCAACCTTTAAAAAACACCTTAAAACCTGGCTTTTCCACTGTGCCTTCAGAGAGTAGTCATTTAACTTTTTACCTTTGCTCTCCTCAATGCCCCCGTTTTTGGAGTCCCCCCCCCCATGTTTATATATGTACTCTCCTTCGCAAAGAATCTACTCTGCTTATCTTACCCTGAGATTTTAATATTTTATATTTCTGCATGCAGCCCGCCTTGTCATTGGTGATTTTAGATATCAATTTGCATATTGTTCTCTTATTTATATGTATGTATTTTATTGTGTTATAGTTGATGTTTTGATTTTATTTTATTGTAATTTGTTGTTTGGGCTTGGCCTCATGAGAGCTGCCCTGAGTCCCCATCGGGGAGATGGTGGCGGGGGATAAATAAAGATGATAATGATAATTATATCTATGATCCACAAAACTTAATAGCAGGGGGGGGGGGTTCCTGTGACCAAACCTCAGCGGATACCAAGATAATAGATAGGTAGGTAGATATTGTAAATCACTTTGAGGAAGAAAGGAAAGAGTGACAACTTTCTATGAACAGAAGATGTCACTATTGTTGAAAGATCACTAATTTTGATTATCAAAGATAGAAATGGTATATTTGTAGTTGTTGTTAAATGACTAAACCTAGGCCACCATCCTTTGGACATATCATAAGATGAGATGTGCCACAGTGAAATATGGTCAGTAAAGAGGAAGGCAATAGGAAAAGTGGTTTTCATTCAGCCAAAGAGATCATAGTTCTGAGCCTGGAAGACCTGAACAAAGCAATGGAAGAATGGACCTCTCAGGGTGCTTCCAGTTAGCACAAAAATGTAGGTTTTAAGTGGAGGACAAAAAACCCCGGGACCTGAGAACATGTCCCCATTCAGACTTGTGGATCCCAGGATTTCTTCCCCCTTCATCCTCATAGGCTTCCTCTGTATCAGATCAAGATACAGAGCAGACGGAGGACATCCAGTGGAAGGGTTTTCATAGAGTTCTTAGTGTTCCCCATTTGTGCTTCCTTTAAATCAGTTGTGTGTCCACTTCACAGCCCAATCAGTTGGTTAGTTGTTGGAGGCTTTTTAAAGGAGGACCTGTGCTGGGGCAGTCTCCATGGGAGGGGGAGAGAAGGAAATCACGTGTTTTTCACAAGTGCAGGAATTAGGGTTGCCACTTTTTGATACAAGACATAAGGGACATTTACGGGATTTTTCACAAAAATAAGGGACACTTCATTAAAAACTTGAAACTCAAACATTAGGTAGAAATAGTTTTATTAACAGAATAAGATAATGATTGAAACTCACAAAAAAACCTGACTTATACCCTCTTAACAGTACATGGTATGTTTCTGCATGTTTTGTCATGCAGAAAAAACATCATTAGAACTACCTTATTTTCTCCATCTGTATTGGCTTTGCTGACTTTAAAAGTGCACTGTCTAAACATTAAAATAAAATAAATTTTATAAGACAGTACATCTTCATGATTATTATGTCAATAGTTAATGGTATAGTATAGTACGGGATACACAGCATTGTATAGTATTGGGATGCACAGCTAGGCCTATTTTAAGAGTAACTCTCAAGCAACCAGAAACTATCTTTATCGAACATGATCCAACATTCCCCTTGGGTAACGGTTAATTAGTCTACTGTACTTTGTACTACGCCTCTTCCTTCCAATGGGGACGCAGGCTGCCCTGCGAATTGGAATCCCCGGGCAGGCATTGCCGTGGAAACCACAGCGCACACCTTCCTATGGTCAACCCCGCCCAGTCCTGTCCTGCTAGTCAAAAATAAGGGACAGGGCCTGGAAAAAAGGGACACCAATTTTAGGGCCAAAATAAGGGACGCCCCTTAGAATAAGGGACATATGGCAACCCTAGCAGGATGTGAATATGCACATTTTCCAACCGTATCTCCCCCTATGAACTGGCGCAAGCTCTAAGATCTGCCGGAGAGGCCCTCTTTTTGGTCCCGCCTTGGTCTCAAACTTTGGAATGCCCTCCCTAAAGAGATCAGGTTAGCCCCCACCCTCCAAGCTTTCTGGACACAATTGAAAACATGGCTTTTTGTACAAGCCTTTTGGGCCACGATTAGTACCTTAACCATGAAACCTGAGGACTTGGCGACTGATTTATGTAAGCAAGCACTTTATGGGCTGAGATGGTACACATCTTGTTTTTAGCTGGAACTTTCTGCATCTGTTAGATTTTAAAATTGGTTGGTTTGTATTAGTATGCTGTTTTATGTAAATATATGTTGGTTTTATAAAGGATATTGTTTATGTAAATGTATGCTGTTTATTGCAGCACTATGGTGTGCTTTTTGTGAGCCACCCAGAGTCACTTCGGGAAAATGCTGGCAGGGTATAAATAAATAAATGAATAAATTATTTATTTATTTATTTATTCATTTAGACTTGATAAACCGCCCTTCCCAAGGCTCAGGGCGGTTTACAACCTATAAAAACAGCATATAAAAACAGCATATAAAAACAGCATATAAAACACCTAAAATTAAAACACATAAAATTTCATCTTAAAAACGATCATACAAAAACATAGCCAGACATAGCTGGTTTATACAGAGTAATAGTGGTACGGCAGAGTGGCAATATTAGTCATGCGCCGTCGGACATCACACGTTGAACGCCTGCCTAAATAGTCAGGTCTTGCAGGACCTGCGGAAAGCCATTAGGTCCTGCAAGGCACGTGTCTCCGGTGGCAGCGAGTTCCATAAAACCGGCGCAGCCACTGAAAACGCTCTCTGCCGCATGGTAATTATTATTAATTATTATTATTCTACTGTCACAAAAACAGAGTATGACACAGCAAATGAGATATATATGTTGGATTTCATACCACAAAATCACAAACTGAACACTTCCCAAGCGTTCAGGACTCTGTGATATTATCATCATCATCATCATCATCATCATCATCATCATCATCATCATCATCATTGTACTTACACAAAAACACAGTATGTCACAGCAAACAAAATCTATATGCTGGATTTCGTATAAAAAAATCACAAGTCGAACACTCCCAAACATCTAGTGCTGTGTGATGTATTTCTGAATGATGCGCACAGATCCAAATAAGGTGGCCTTTTGCAGTTGGTAGATCATGATTTTGTCAATGTTTATTGTTTCCAAATGGCAGCTGAGATCTTTTGGCATGGCACCCAGTGTGCCAATGACCACTGGGACCACCTGTACTGGTTCATGCTAGAACCTTTGCAGTTCAATTCTGAGGTCTTGATAATGGCTGAGCTTTTCCTGTCGTTTTTCCTCAATGCGGCTTATCATCATCATTAGGGGACCCTTTTACCCCATGTTTTTAGTCAGTAGCAGCAAATCAGCATGGATTTACCACTAGTGTTATTTAGCCACCATCTCTCTTAACTCGGGAAATCCCATGTTTTAGGTGCTGTGTAGATGGGCCCTTAGAGAATCTCTTATTCAAATATTCCCATAAATCAAAATTAACTAAACCGGAAATAAAAGCAACAGGTCCTCTTTACCAGGCTAGCTTTAAGGATTATCTCCTCCAAAGTAGGTTGATCTTCAGACTTCTCTGCCAAAGAGTACTGGTGCCTCTCCAAACTACAAATCCCAGGATTCCATAGCTTAGTGCCATGGTCGTTAAAGTGATGCCAATCTGCATTAATTCTACAGTGTAGATAAGTGTTTCTCTAACTCTGGTCCTCCAGATGTTTTGGACATCAGCTCCCACAATTCCTAACAGCTGGTAAACTGGCTGGGATTTCTGGGAGCTGAAGTCCAAAACACCTGAAGGAGCACAGTTTGAGAAACATTGCTCAGTTACCTGCATGGAATTCATTCATCAGTCTTTACAAGACAGGCAGATTGTTAAATATTGTCAAATATTATTAAATAGAGAGAGAATTAGAATCAGCAGTATCTTGAAGTAGAATCTGAGGCTCATTTGCCAAAGCAAATGAATCTCTTAGCAGAACATCTTTTCTTTTAATCCCATCTACAAATTTCAACAATTTGACACACTCTCACACATACACTCAACCAATTAGTGTCTCCCATCTTATTTTGTGCTGAATACAGCGAGTTGCTGAAAAATATTACTTTCAGTTATTAGGAAATCATTATGAAAATTGCACATTACTCCCCTGAAATATTTTGAATTTTTAATTTGCTTGTTTAAGCACGGCGGAGGGGAAAAAACCATCTAATCAGAGGGCTTTGAAATGGAGAGAAAGACGGCAAAATTATGTGCAAACGGTCTTATGTATTTATGAGCTAATAATGCTCCTTTGAAAAAAGGTAATCTGCTTTCATGAGTTAAACTACAAATCTCCGAAGACCAGGATAATATGGGAGGCCTAATCAGTGATATTATCCTCATTGCAGCTCTTAATCAGATAAGACCATATGCTTTGGTTTACTGCTCAGTTGAAAATTTGTACAGTTTAGTTAGCTCTGTAATAAAGATTAAACCATATTCCAAGAGCAGAGGAATGCAGACTTTAAATCGGAGAGCTTTATAATTTAGGTGTATGAATTCTGTCTGTTTAGTGATTAATGCTGCAATAGCAAAAGTCTGCAGAGAAATTATTCCATTTTTCTCCATAATAGATGTGATCTTTTCCCACTGCAAAATAAATAAATAAAGTGTTTATTGCTGAAACATAAAAGGAATTAAGCTGACATTTTTAAGTTTAGGGTTTATTATCATCAATCATCATCATCATCATTATGGTAAATATTAGTATTAGAAGAGTCTGCCAAAAATTGGTCCGCGCTATTCTGGTGCCTTGGCTCATCAGTAAGAACTCCCCCCCACCATTCAATTATCCACCATTCTTCAAATATCTAGCATTGCAATGAATTAAAACTTCATGTTAGCATTCAAAATACACTCTAAACATCCAAAGGAAAGGGGCAGACAAGGTGACTGAGATACTTACTTACTTAAGCGATCTCTCGTTGTCCGAGTAAGTTTGTCCTCCAAGTGTGGTCTCCTGGCGGTGGATACATAGGTGACTGTGGAGCTCTATTCTTGATCTTCATGTTCTCCCACAGTGAGGGCATCGGTTTCCAAGTGGAAAGCAGTCCCAGTCAGGGTTGGCTTGATGCGCCTTCCTCTTGGCAAGTTTCTCCCTTTGACCTTCCATTTGTGCCTCTTCAAATTCTGCAGCACTGCTGGTCACAGCTGACCTACAGTCAGAGTACTCAAGGGCCAGTCTTCCCAGTTATCAGTGTCTATGCCACAGTTGGCATTAAGCCCATCTTTAAATCTGTTTTCCTGTCCACTAACATTACTTTTCCCATTCTTGAGTTGGGAATATAGTAACTGCTTTGGGGGACAGTGACTGGACATTTGGAGCAACATGGCCAGTCCAGCGGAGTTAATGGTGTAGGAGCATTGCTTCAGTGCTGGTGGTTTTTGCTTCTTCCACCATACTGACATTTGTCTGCCTGTCCTCCCAAGAGATTTGCAGGATTTTTCAAAGGCCACACTGATGGAATTGTTTTAGGAATTGAGTATGACATCTGTAGACAGTCCATGTTTCACAGGCGTATAGCAGAGTTGGGAGGACAATAATTTTATAAACAAGCACCTTGGTCTCCCTACGGAAGTCCCGGTCCTCAAACAGTCTCTGTTTTATTGGATAAGATGGTACATATTACAATGGCTGTGAAGACAGAAGAAGGCTGCAACAGATTGGGAAGCCACTGTCATTGGGTGAGCCATGGCACTGGTCAGGACTCTGTAAAGACAGTGTGGCAATTACCAACACCGGAACAACAATAGGGGAAATTGTTGAGGGGCTGTTCCTTTCACATGTCATCCAGGTGAAATATTCTCTTCTTCAAGAGTCGTTTTCTTTCTTCTGAACTCCTGTTCAGCAATCTATTTCTGCAGCAATCGGTGCTGAAGAAACAAAGGGATGTGCAATCTATATTGGGACCTACTGACTCTTCACTTCCACTCCACATATACCACAACTCTTCTGTACTTTTCTTTTTATCCCGTATATATATTTTCTCCCACACACTATACTGTGTCCCATGCGGTTTATTAAATATAAATACTTAAATGAATAGCATTGATTGCTTTCTAATAACCTGACTAATAGTAAAATCAAGGAAAGCAGAGAGTTTATTAAAAACCTGCCTCTTCCTGGAAGAGAGTTAATCCTTATTTTGTCATGTCACAGCACGAGACAAAAATAATTGGGCATGATGTTAAAGTAGGAAAATGCTCATCAGCATCTTAGGAAGGAATCGCTTGGCAATTTTGAGTGCTATGTTCTTTCTTTGTGCGGGAGGTTGGCTTGCCAACTCCACTGCCACCAAAATGGGATCAGTTATGCTTCTTGTTTAGCTTCCACACAAAGTATTTTTGATGTTTTGTGTTCAGTAGGGAGGGGGGGGGTGCTGTCTATGTGTTTTCTTTTTGCATGCAGACATGTCAGAAGAAAGGGTCAAGGAGATTGAAACCCAAATTTCAGATTGAACATTAATACCAACCCAAAGTTTGGGGGAGAAGAAGCAAAAAGGAGGTGGATATTCCGATGCAACTCTAACTTCAGCAATTTCCTTTCATTCTTTTATACATCATGTCAGAGATGTAGATCTGTCATCATAAAGTTATGCTTCACAGCATGTGATGCGGAATTCAACCAATTATTTGAGAAATAGTTGTAATTTATTTCTGAAGCATTCAAAAAAGAAAAAAATGTAGGGACGGCTCACCAGTTGGTGATTAACTGAAGACAAACTTAGAATCTCTGTTCTTCAGTGCTGTCTTAAGCAATGCAGAGAGCCTATGAGGAGCTGCAAGGCAAAATGTTTAAACTTTAAAATGTGATAGAAAAATCTCAAATCTGTCAGAAATCTGATCCTGAGAAGATTCCCCCCCCCCTGAATTACTATGTGCTGGTTGTGTTTACCTAGAACAGCATTTCTCAACCTGGAGGTCAGGATCACTGGGGGGTTGTGAGGGAGTTGTCATAGGGGTCACCAAAGACAATCAGAAAACAATATTTTTGTTAGATCATGTGGGCTCTGTGTGAGAAATTTGGCCCAATTATATCGTTGGTGGGGTTCAAGGGCTCTTTGATTGTAGGTGACTTATAAATCCAACATGCAACTACAAAGGTGGTGCCCAAATGCCAAAAGGTCTATTTTGACCCCAGCAACTACAACTCCCAAATGCCAAGGTCTATTTTCCCCAAACTCAATCAGTGTTCACATTTTGACATATTTGTGCCAAGTTTCGTGCAGATCCATCATTGTTTGAGTCCAGTGCCCCCTGTATGTAGGTTAACTACAACTTCAAAACTCAGGGTCAATGCCCAACAAACCCTTCCAGTTTTTTTCTGTTGGTCATGGGAGTTCTGTGTGCCAAGTTTGGATCAAATCTCTCATTCATAGAGTTCATAATGTATTTATTTATTAACTGCATTTCTATACCGCTTTTCTCAACCCGGGGGGCACGACGACGGACTCAAAGCTTTACAACATGATAAATGGCAAATTCAATTCTTTATATATATATAAAGAATTTATATATATAAATATATATTTATTTAACATATAAGTGTAGGAAATAACCATTAAAATTATAAAAACATCAAGCATAGATATAAGCATGAAACATATTATTGCTGCAATTAACAATGTAGACTCCTTCTCTTCCCCCCAACTCTCCCTCCATAGCATTTTAGCCATTTTATACCCTCCCCCCTAACCCACTAGACACAAAGTTATTTAAGTACAGATTGAATACAAAATGGGAGGGTAAAAACAAAACATGTCCTAGGTCTTCTTGAGGGATGGTAAATGTGATATGGGGTCCTTGGGGCGGGCGGAGGAAGAGTCTTATCTGATGATGGAAGTAGGCTACTGATCAGTTTCGTAAAAGTCCAGAGGAACATAGATTTTTATCAGTTCTGGTGTCATAAGACAGGTGTGATCTATCACTTGCCAGTAGACTGAGGATGGGGAGGGGCACCGAAGTGTAGCTGCCACCTAGGAGAGTTAGTGTGTAGGCTTCACCTTCCATTCTGGAGAAGCCAAAGTCTCCTTCCGTCCTTTTTAAAATGCTATTTGATTGTAGGTTTAGTATAAATCTCAGCAACTAGAACTCCCAAATGACAAGATCAACCCCTCCCCCCAAACCCCACAACTGCACCAGTATTTAAATTTGGGTGTGTATTTGTGCTCAATTTGGTCCATTGAATGAAAATACATCCTGCATATCAGATATTTACATTATGATTCACGACAGTAGGAAAATTACAGTTATGAAGTAGCAATGAAAGTAATGTTAAGGTTGGAGGTCACCACAACACGAGGAACTATTAAGGGGTTGCAGCACTGGGAAGGTTGAGAAACACTGACATGAGTATAGCTAGCTACACTGTAGAATTAATGCAATTTGATACCATTTTAACTGCCATAGCTTGTTGCTATGGAATCATGGGAGTTGTTTTATAAGGTATTTAGTGTTCTTTGTCAATAGTGCTTGTGCCTCACCAAACTACAACTCCCATGAGAGACATGGCAGCTGGTGTCAAACTGCATTAATTCTACAGAGCAGATGCACTGATAGTTTTTTGCATGGGTCCCAAAGATGCAAGGCACAGTAGAGAGCCAGAAGTATGGTGCATCATCATCCCTTTATTTCTGATTCAGTCTTCCTCTTTCCAATAAAGAATCGTGGAAGGGATATTACTCAGAATTTGGCAGGGGTGCAATTGTAAGAGTTCTAGTGTTTGGGTGAGTCATTTTTCATATTTTCAAGATGTTTTGCAAAAATTGTGTAAAAGTTTTGTTTCAACTAAAGTTTATTTTTCATTCAAAATATGATTTTGTACTACCTGTATAAATTATTTCCTTGTTCACAAGTAGAAGGTTTTGCTTAATATCACTTGTGAAAATCCAATATTTAAACTGAAACAATGTTTCGGAATCCATCCCAGATGTTAAATAGCATCTACCAGAGGAAGGTTTGAAATTTTAGGAAGCCCTATAATTTTGGAAGCACAAAAAGTGTATAGGAAACTTCAAAATGGGAAGAAAGGCCTTACTGAACAGACTTGTGTGTGCATTTATCACATGTCTAAATCACCCAAAGGTTGATTCTGTACATACCCACTGGAATGAAGGTTCACTGTGCTACCATAATGTGTTGAGAAGTGGAAGGTCCTTCAGAAGAGATGACAGATAAGAGAAAAGGAGAACATAGCTAAGGGCTACGATAGAAGGGTTGACATACTGGCAGCCTAGCCTGATGGAAGGAGGACAGAGGAGAAGGTGGGAGAAGTGAGATGCCTCTGGAAACCAGGTCACCAAATATGGGAGGAAGAGTAAATGAACATAGAATGGATTAAAGGGCAGAATCAAATGAAGTATCTGGAAAGTGCGCACAGCAACATCACAAAGGACAAGAGATTATTATGGAGGTCAACAAAACAGGAAGGTGTGGGAAGAGTCGTGAGACAAAGAAAGGGCAGGACCCAGAATAGGGATGACAGCTGAAAGAAGGGAAGTGAGAGACAGAAATGAAGGGAGGTGTAGGGCACTGACCTCTCTCAGCATGAAGGATGCATTTTGACATTTTCTACATATACCAGCGATTGGTGAGAGTGTTGACTCTCCATGTCTCTACCCTTCTGCTAGTCTAAAGCTCTCAATGGCAAATGTTAGACTAACTGGAAGAGAACATGGGCCAAACTGTTCATCCTATTTAGCTTTCTTCACCATAGCCTGGTAAAGGAAAAGCAAGAATTATAGTCTGAACAACTACTGGCTGAAAACTACTATTTCTCTACCATTCTCCAAAACCTGCCTTAGCCAAAGTTCATGACAATGTCACACATAGGCCAGAATACTATTGATGTCCTTCACAAATCTGCATTTCTCTGTAGAAACCTTTTGTTATTTTTATCTGTTATGTATGAAATTCCAGGTGACAAAAAGTGCATTGCTTTTCTGTCACTATTTTACATACATATTCTAATTTTGTTGAATGTACTTTTGCTGAAATTGGTGACATTAACAACAACAACAACAACTTTATTCTTATACCCCACCACCATCTCCCCGAAGGGACTCAAGGTTGCTTACATATGGGTCAAAACGTCCACAAAATGAAAAAACATTTTTTTGTGCAATATTTACTGTATATACCGCCCTTCCCAACCCCAAAGGTGACTCAGGGCAGTTCACAGTGTTCAATGCCATACATAAAAATTCAATGCCATATGTCATGGCTGAGTCTATGGACTCTGATGAGGACATGCAAGTGGATGAGAGAAGGGGAAGAAGGGTTTCTCCTGAGCAGGAGTCAGATGGGGAACCAGGAAGGAGAAGGATTCAACAAATACTTACTGAGCCTACTAACATTGAGTCTTTTGAGGGCTTCCCTGGGGATGATGGGGCTGAGGCTACTGAGGCAACAATGAGAAGTGGGGATAGTGATTCAGAGGATGGGTCTAGTGAAATGGATTGGACTGGGGTACAAGAAGTGAGAGACGTTTGTGCAGAAATTACCAGCAGCAATACTTTTGTGCGTTTTCCTGGGGATGGGACTTGGAGTGAGGATGAGTTATCTTCATTATGGGGTGATGTAAGTCATGGCAAGAGAAGGGACGCCTGGAGGGCGAGGCAACGAGTTAACAAAGGGGTGTTGTCCCAATCAAGTTCAGACGATGATTTGTGAATAAAGGAGGGGTTGGAATTGGGATTCCTTTGCAGTTGGCAAAGAGTTGCTGAGTGCCCGTGTCCTGCCATTGGGTGTCTTGTTTCCTGTGTTTCGGTACTTCTGAGGACTGCTTTGTGGATTTGCTGCTGGTGTTCTTGGATCAGCTTATAGATGCTTTGCTCCAGTTATCAACTTGGTCTGGCCTTCCGTTGCTGTTTACTGCTCCTGCCTCGACTTTGGAACGTCCCTGGCTGTGCTGCTGCTTGTCTCCTCCCTGTGACCAAGGACTCTGTTTGACCACGCCTTCGCTTCTCTGTGCTTTGACCCTGGCCCTGGATTGACAACGCTTCGTTTGTGCCCTCTCCCACGTTGATGCTAATGCTCTTTCCTTTTCAGTTTGGGGTTTTTGACTTATAAAGTGGGTCTTTTGGAGGTTAAATCCAGGTTTTGTTTAGTGGACTGTTTTGGACCAGTTTGGACTCGATTTTTGTGTTTTACCCGTCTCTCACTGAAGATTGAACTGTTTGAGAGGTTATTTTGCTCTCTTTTGTTTTTTTGTACAATAGACTTTGTTCTGACTTATTGAGCTAGGCACTTTAAGACTCCCAAATCGCGACACCATAGATAAAAACATTAATATTGAAACAATCCATTTGAGCAAAAACACAAAAATAAGAGCATAGTAAAATATAACAATCCAGATAAAAACACCGTTAAATAACACATAAGAATATAAAACAGTGATGTTGAAACTCAAAATAATGCTCAACATATGGGTTGTTGTAAGTTTTTTGGGCTGTCTGGACATGTTCCTGAAGCATTATCTCCTTGCCTTTATCTATGGCAGGCATCCTCAGAGGTTGTGAGGATGCATGCTACAGATGCAGGCAAAACGTGAAGAGAGAATGCTTCTGGAATATGGCCAGACAGCCCAAAAAACTTACAGCAACCCAGTGATTCTGGCCACGAAAGCCTTCGACAATAAATGCTCAACAAAACCAATAACCAGTAATACATCACCAGGCCATAAAAAGGGCCAGACATGGGATAGTGCAAAACAGCATACCATAGGGCCGCATTATTGGATGAATCTCAGAGAACGAACTATTATCAGGTGAGCTAGGAACTGGGCATTTATAACTAGGGACTATCCGTTCTCAAATGCTAGCTGAAACATCCAGGTTTTCAAATCCCTGAGAAAGGAGGACAGTGTGGGGGCTTGCCTAATCTCCCTGGGACGGGAGTTCCCAGGGAGCAGTATACCTTTAGCTGTGCCTTAGGTTGTATATTTCTTATCATATATATTATTATGAACTTTTTGAATGCTTTGCAATTCTCCATTTTCCAGTTACAGAATGTGGTAGATTTCCACAAAAATGTGGCAAACAGGATACATGTGAGATTCTCCTTCACTTCGCTGTGCTCCCTCTTAAAATTCTCTTCTCCTCCCCATGTATTAATATCTTTCGAAAATGAAATTCTTCGCCCTTGTTTGATCTGCAGTAATGACACGTTGCTTCTTTTGGAGCATAGTGGAAAATGGAAGCAAGCTAAGATACGGGGTAGTACTTGAAGTTTTATTAAATCATAATTGGATTAAAGATGCAATTTTTCCATACAAAGAAAGCAGAGTCGGAGCTCCCCCACTGGTGATGAAAAAAGGGACTCCCTCCTATTAGCCAGCCACCAACTTGATGATTCTGTTGCCATTTCAAGGTACCTATTACAATGCCATTAAAACAGCTTTCAGATTACATCCAGCCTACCTGGGAGGAGGCAAGATATATGGTGCTTTTTGATACCTGAGACAGTTCTTTCATCTTGATGATCATAAAAAGGGGGGGAAGGGAACTTGAAAGATGGCTTATTTTGTAGGATGAGGAGCCCATTTTTATCTGAACTTTAATGTTCCCTGCTAGTGCTCAGACGCCTGTAATCCTGAACTCTTGTATTTGAGCCTCTAAATTTTACCCTTGCCTTGCATCATAATTCCTATTTTGCTTTAGCTTTTGGGGCTTCTGTAATGAATATTAGGGGCCTTGTTTGATGTATGCAAAACAGCAGCTGAATAGCAAATATAGCAAATCAACTGGGGGGTGTCATCTTAAAGGAGCAATTCTGACATGAGCTCCCAGAGGCTGTTAGTGAAAAGGGCAGTGCATTTGTCTCCCCTTGAAATGAAAACAAGACCCCTCACATTTCAATCAAGAGCTAGGCTGGGGTATGTCCAGAAGGTTTTTCTTGCTGCCTCGAGTGGTTATTGCCTCCATTGGGTTTGACACAGTGATGCATGCAAACCACGTCCTTGATAGCAGTGAATTGAAATTGGTAGGGAGGAGATGGAAGGCTAGTTGAACAGATGGATCAGGGCTTATACGGTGCTGTGCATTGGAAACAGGAACAGATTAATGCCACAAGGGGAGACCAAAGGAATGGCAGAGATAAATGGGGGCATTTGAACTTATTCATGAATCATTTCCAACTGGTAGCTTCGCCTCTAGCAAAAATTAAAAAAAATTACTAAAACTGAATGTTTATTAAATGCTTGTTTGTTTTAGTAGGAAATTAGAATTTGGAGTCAAGGATCTCTACAGTAATCAAAGCTAAATTTGACTTTGTTTACTCCCAATCGTCAGGAAAAATGAAGTGTTGCAGATATTTTGTGAAGGGGTACATCACACCACCTGATGGGGATGAAAAAATTGATCACAGTTGCAATGAGTTTGAATCTACTAATTGCTCACAAGAGTAATAATATGGAGAACTTGTCAGATTTCATCCAGGGATTTCTTGTTTATCAATTTTTGTTTTGGGTAACTACCCCCCCCCCCAAACCTTTTGAAAGACAAACTTCAGAAATATCTCTTTTTTAAAATAGAAGAAGTGTGAGAAGGCAATCTGAATGAATTTTATTATTACGGTCACAGACCAGGAGTATAAAACATTAAAGTCAGATTATATATTTTTTAAAAAAAATTAAAACCAGAAATTCAAAACATTCAAAGCAGAAATTCCATCCTAATCAGCTTCATACATCGCATTGGTCACTCTACAATTATTATGAATGAGTGAAGATTTGCAATCATCATACCATTATCCAAAAAGAGGGGCGGAACACACATCTGACCCATCTAATTATAGGTCTATCAGTTTTCTAAATGTTATTAGGAAATTATATGTGGCTCATCTCTGAGCCACATATAATTTGATTGAATGAACCAGGAAGCACAAGCTAGTTTTAGGGGGGGGAGCGTTCAACCATTCATCAATGGCTAGTGCTCCTACACCTACTTGAAAAATATGCTCTAATAAAAGGGGAATTATCTGTTCTGCTTTTCACATCAACCCACATAGAATCATAGAATGGGAAGAGACCTCATGGGCCATCCTGTCCAACCCCATTCTGCCAAGAAGCATGAAAATCGCATTCAAAGCACTCTCGATAGATGGCCACCCAGCCTCTGTTTAAAAGCCTCCAAAGAAGGCGCTTCCACCACATTCCGGGGTAGAGAGTTCCACTGCTGAACAGCTCTCACAGTCAAGAAGTTCTTCCTAATGTTCAGATGGAAAGATGACAAATTATGTTAAGTGGCACAAATATAGGAAGATGCCTTTTTGTTCTTATCTGCAGTCTGTATGAAAATATTTGGCTACAGATTAGATAAAACTGCCAGGGACATCTAACAGAACAAATTAAGACCAAAAATGGAGTAAAATGTGTATGTTTTATTTAATTTATATATGAATTCACTAGTTTGAAGTATGGGGGGAAAGGGTGTGCAGCCTCCAAATCATGCAAATATGCTGCTCCCCATTCTTTTATATGCTGATGATGCAGCACAACTTTCTCTCTCTTTGGGTGGGGTTAAGACACCTACTAAGAACCCTGGAATCATATTGTTAAACTGAACAACTGACAATTAATTACTTCAAATCTAAAGTCATTTACTAGAGAGAGAAAAGGCATTAAATGGGCATTGGTAACTGCAATGAAGGATGACAGACTGGCGAGGCCGAGGGGCAGGGCACACACGAGACATGACAGTGGGATGCTCCCACTGTATATTATAGATTCCTTTGCTGTCACCAATCTATTATTAAGGTTTCTTTTGCTTCAGCTGAAAGAAAACAAGAATATGATGTTTATTTTATTCTTGAACAGTAAAGATGTTTATTGGTTTCAATAAACTGTCAGGCTTTGCTTTTTACAGAGAATGATTTTCTATCTTATTTATTTATTATTTCAATTTGCTAAGCTGCCCTTCCCGAGGCTCAGGGCGGTTTCCAAACATATAAAACACATTGAGATAAAACATTCTAAAAACACCCTAAAAATACCATAACAATCATTTACAGACACATAAAATCGCATAAAAACATACTAATCAGAGCAAAGCTGATTCAAGTAAAACAGTCGCAGCACGGCTAGGCGAGGATTGGCAGTTCAAGCACCGGTCAGACCAAACGCTTGCCTGAGTTTCTTGCAAACAATGTTCTGCACACAGGAATACAAACAGGTTGTTTTAAACCCTTTTGAATACTTTTTTCCACACCAGCACTCTTAACCTATAGAGGCTCACTATTTTTCTTACTCCTTCTCCCTGAAGGCTTTAATAACTTTCCTCAAAGAGGTATCTTTCCAATAACAGTTCCCAAAACTGTTCCCTTCTTTTCCCTTCAAATCTCCCAAACTCTTCAAACTCCAAACTGATTAAACTCTGACTGCATTAGCTCTTCCTCTCCCCCTAGCTCCTGCCCATCTCCAGTTGCTAAGAAACTCCCTCCAATTTCATCAGCCAATCAGATATATCTGGGTCCTCTCTTTTAGACAAGGGGCACATTGGATACTCACATTAATAAAAATACACTTTATTTATATTCCGCTCTTCTCACCCCGAAGGGGACTCAGAGTGGATTACAGGTACACATACTTAGCAGACAATCCCTGCTGTTTCCACATACACACATATAGACGAATAGAGGCAAACTACCAGGGGGAGCTGACACACTCCTCATCTCTCAGCGTTCCCAGCATCCCTTGTTGTTCCTTCTGCATTCCTCAGCATTCCTGGAGTACTTTAATGGCCTCACAATTCAGTCAAAATTTGCCTCTCCACTTAATGTGGTACCTTTATCACCTACTTGACAGATGCAACTGTCTTTCGGGCTGCAAAGGTCGACAGCAGGCTACACTTAAAGGTTGATCATCCACCTTGACCCGGGCAGGCCTTGAACTCATGACCTATTGGTTAGAGAGATCTTATGCAGCTAACACTTAACCAGCTGTGCCACATTCCCGGTGCAAGCACAGTAAATGCCCTGAGGGATATTAAAGCAATTCATTTCTGCAGTTACCCAGGTATTTGTAGCAAAAGTTATGCCTCAGCTTCTATATGGGGCACAGAAATGCACTAGTACAAACATTTACCTTTTTGAAACCCTTCAAACTAAATTCCTGCCTGGAAGCAGATTGGCAGCCAGTGGAGCTGCCATAACAAAGGAGTTGTATGTACTTTGGGTTTATTCCAAACTGTACTGGCTACTTTCAAAATGAAATCTCAAATTGAAACTCAGAAGAAGGGGAGGGCTTTTGGGATTTGGGGGGAAAAACATGGCCTCCCATAACTTATCATTTAGTGTATTTCCTTTGCATCGGTGAGCCACCTGCCCAGACCCTCAACCAAGACAAAGGGAAGCACCATAAAATAAACTCTCGAGACTAAATGGAATTGTTAATGTTATCTAGAACAGACTACTGAATTAGTGTTATCTACATAAGTACTTATCATTAATGGATTGATTCAGTGCATCCACATTAGTTTAGACCAGCTGTTAGCAAATTTATGCATCTGCTATTTTTTAATGTTATTTGCACTCATTATCAGAAACTCATTATCCATTTTAAAAGGCTAACGAAAAAGCCAAAATTCTTCGGATGCAGTTGTGGGTCTCTTCCCTCCCAACATGTTTCTAGCAAAAAGATATAGAATGGGAATCCATGTTTCCTGCAAACCTAATTCTTATTCTGCTGGTTTTAATTCCAGGTTGCCAATTTGGCCTGCTCCATTTCCAATAATGAAGAAGGTGTTAAATTAGTCCGCATGGCAGCAACCCAGATTGATAGTCTGTGTCCACAGGTAAGCTATAGCTGTGCATGGAATGTGTGTTTGTGTGTTTAATTGCAAGCCTTTTGCAACATTGAGAAACAGAAAGTGCTTGACACAGAAAAACACATGGCAGAAAGATCAGACTTTTGTTCTTGCCATTATCCTGTTGATTGCCTTGTTCAAACAGAGAAAAATGCATTTGAATGCCCAGCCTCACTTAATCAGCAGAACAATCAAGGCGCACTCTGGTGTTTTTAGCGTAGTCTTTAATCAAGTCGTCCTTTTCTGATAAGAACTGATTCTTTTTTCCCAGGTAATAAATGCAGCACTCACGTTGGCTGCCAGGCCTCAGAGCAAAGTGGCCCAAGATAACATGGACGTCTTCAAAGACCAGTGGGAGAAGCAAGTGCGGGTTCTCACTGAGGCAGTCGATGATATCACTTCTGTGGATGACTTCCTCTCTGTCTCAGGTACATCAATCAAAACATAAATGATGGCTAGCTTGATTGAATGTAATGTGGGCACCCTGTAGTGAGTGTAGATTCAGAGTGTTTCTATGTGGGCATTAAAACCCAGAGTCACTGTAACTGTTGGTTCTGTGACTGTCTTCATAATATTTCTGTATTTCTAGATTATGTTCGTCAATCTGGCTTTGTTCCATTTCAGGAAAGGCTAAGTGCCTGAGTGTTGTGCAGGTTTGGGGCCGTGTAGATAGCTAGATCGGGTCCAATTAAGGCCAGTCCATTGCCCATATTGGATGCCACCACCATCTCCTTTTCCCAATAGTCTTCAGTGAATGGAAAGGGGAATGGAGCATGCCCACGTCGCTGCCATCATTGCTTCCAGTTTACTGCAGCACTCTGACCTCCTACCCATCATGGAAGCTTCCACCCTGACATCAACAGAGGCACCCACATGGCCAGGAAAAACATGGGGACATAGATTCCCCCTTCTTTGTGGTCCTGTAGGCACCTCTTCTGACATCAGCATGGAGTGCCTGTGATGACTGGGAACTCTCAGGGAAATTGATCCCTCCTTCCTCCTGGTCAAGTGGACATTTCTGCTGACATCCGCATGGACAACCTGTGATGTTGACTTCCTCTATGCTCCATAGCTGGCTGAAAGCAGCAATAGCAGGAACATGAGCACAATCCACCCCCCTTTCACTGTATAATAGTGACACAGAAGGTGAGGTGATGGTCCAATGAAGCCAGATTTACTGATCCTCAGTCACCGGGCAGACATCGGGCAGGTTCAAGAATTATCATCAGTTGATTTTTTTAAAAAATCAGGCAGTCTTTTAAAGATGAAGGTATTTAGGATCAAGTCACAGGGTGCTGTGGGTGACATTGGGGGAAATAGGAGTTTCAAATTCCATTTTACTATATCTACTGTATTTTAGTTTTGTTTTTTTACCACACTGCTTCTATTTAATTGATTTTTAACTGCTTTTTAACTTTTGTATTGCACTTTTTAAGCTTGCCTAGAGTGAAGTGTTAGTCACCTTGAGTCCCCGCGGGGAGAAAGGCGGGTTATAAATAAAGATAATAAATAAATACCTGTGCCATGGCCAAATGTTGACAACTGCTCATAGTAATGAAAACCTGGTTCTATATTTGGAAGGCTCTGTTAGATTACACAAGCCTACAAACACAGGCTTTATTTTATTTTAAAACGTGCAGCAGATCCTCAGTTAACCAGAACTCTCAAGCAACTGGCAAAAAAAGAAATAATATTTTAAATAAAAAAAATTCTAATGCAGTAAAACAGTAAATATGTATTACATTGAATTAAGTTTGTACATATTTATTAGTCTTGATTTGCCTGTAGTATATTTCAGTACTAATATAAAGTCAATACAGATTTTATGGTATATTGTAGTATGAAGTTTATGGTATGGTATAGTATGAAGTGGATCCCCCGGTGGTACAGTGGATTAAACCGCTGAGCTGCTGAACTTGTTGACCAAAAGTCACAGGTTCAAATCTGGGGAGCAGCATGAGCTCTTGCTGTTAGTCCTAGCTTCTGCCAACCTAGCTGTTCGAAAACATGCAAATGTGAGTAGATGAATAGGTTCTGATATGGCAGGAAGGTAACGGTGCTCCATGCGGTCATGCTGGCATCTATGGACAATGCTGGCTCTTCAGCTTAGATATCGAGATGAACACCAAACCCTAGAGTTGGACATGACTGGACTTAATGTCAGGGGAAAACCTTTACCTTTACCTTTACCTATAGTATGAAGTAACTCTCAAGCATCCAGAAATTACTTTTCTCTGGAATCTCCCATTGGTTAACTGAAAGTCAACTGTATTTTGTTTGGTTTTAAAGGAATTTGCCATTCTAAATCCATCACATATTGTTTCTTTTCAACACATCTTGCTCTGATATTTTTTTATTTTGTATTATGTGACTGATATTTCTTTGGGGATTAAAGAACAAACAGCAAGAAAGGGCTTAAGGTCCTTTAATAAGCTATCAAAACACTTCAATTTGCTGGTATGAAACACAAAGATCTGTTCAAGAGCACTAAAAGAAATAGTGCTGAAACATCAACATCTGCACTTAATCAAAACTGAGTAACAACTGAACTGATAAAAATATTAAATTTGTGATGGCAATGTCTGACTTTTCCCCCAAAATATATTAGCAGATCCTATACTGAAACACATTTTTTCATTGCAGCTCTGTGTTATGTCACTGTAGTCTGTCAGTTCTGGGGAAGTAAACTTTGATTAACTTGTTTATATAGCACTGCTGGATATTAGGATGGGAAGTAGATCACAAATCAGGAGTATAGCTACTAGATGAAGCAAAATGAGAATCCTGTCCCCCTCCAAATGAAACAGAATTAAGTACTTTGCTAATTTGGATGTGTTCATTGAGTTTTCAGGAGTGTAACTACAGATGAGAAGCAAAATTAGAGCATCCCACCATAAGAAGTCTTTCCCCCTTTGAAATTTTCGCTCAGTCCCCAGTTTTACTGCTCTGGAGTGTCAGCTAAATTCAAAAGCAAATCCAAACTTCACAGTTAGTGTGGACAGTTGGACTGGCACTAATCCGAACAGATGTATTGTCCACATGACCAAGTGTCACCATCCCCTTAACTCTGCAGTCTTGAGAACTCCTTGGCTGTGCAAGTGTCTCTGCTGATGTCAGAAAAGGCATCTACAATGGTCAGGAGTTCTCTATAGACCTCCAGCAATCTCTCATGGTGACAGGGATGACATGCAAAGCATGATTGACTTGTCCAGCAAGATTAGCAGCTTTATCACATGGGGCGGTTGAAGCATCCTAGGACACTTCTGCCTGGGTTCGCCCATGGAGCCCCACACCACCCATCAAATGATATATGACACCTCCCGATGGGGCAACCGTGGGCACAGCAGTGTGGTGGGATGCTGCCACTGCCAACACAAAAACCACCCTGTGTTCCATAAGCAACAATGGTGCTGTGGCACAGTGTTGACGCTTCCCAGGTAGGATGGGAAAGCATCCGCTGGCAACCAGAATTGTCCCACTGCCACTCAAATGCCATTATGATTCACCACAAAAGCTCACAAATCATGGCGCTGGACCTCACCCATGTGACGAGGTCCTTAATAGTTTTCATCCCAACTGAACAGCCAGGATTGCTCCTGCCACTGTGGTTGAGGGCAGAGAGTCTGAACAGCTCTGTGGAATCCACGGACAGTTCAGAGAATGTCTGCTGCAGCCCAACCCCAGGCTATTGTGTATGTCTAGTTAAGCCCTTGGAGAGAACTAGAATTTCAGACAGTTCCATCTTAAAACACAATTTATAGACTAAGATTATAACAGAGTGCATAATATGACATAAAATATTGCAGTTTTATTCAGAGATCATCTATTAATGCCTGTTATGAAAAGATCCCCAAACATAAAAAAGCTAATGTGCAGGGCATCCAAATTAAGTTAATTTAAATCCATGGAGATGAAGGTCACAGCTTTGAAAAATGATTTTTCTATGCCCCCCCCCCCCTATAAAAAGAAATCCTCCACCCGGTTGATTGGAAGATTCAGGGAGCTGTAGAAGAAAGGAAGGAAGGAAGGAAGGATGGTCCTTGTGAAAACTGACAGGGAGATGTACACCCAACGACTAAAAAAGGATACTGAAATGTATCTGTGGAAAGTGGTTGTCAGTCCAGATCTTAATAAGCACAAAGCAACAGTACATATTGTCTGTTCTCTGGTACATATGTGAACTAGGTCTAAAAGGCAAATGATCAGGATTATCAAAGAAAGCTCTTGATAACAGCACTGTATTTCATGATATAGTCAATTGAAATCAACGCATTGATGTACCCCAGAACTATCCAGCTTTTTTTTTTACTCTGTGTTCAAGCTGCAAAAAATCATTTGGGATAAGTACTTTTACAATGAAGCAACAAACTCCAATCATTAGTCACACAAAAAATATCCTGCCATATTTTGCTTTTTAAAAAAACTCTCACAAACACTACATAAATGGCTTCATTTTCTGTTCTCTCCTACTTGTCTTTTTCTTTCCATATCAGTTTTGTCCTGTCAATTGCAAAGGAAAATACAAGTGGTTAGAAAGTTTGTGTAATAGTTTTCAAAGGAAATGTGATGGCCATTGCAATGAGATAAATAGTTAAAGGTAACTTTTGTGGATAATGGGAGTCATGGTAACAAGCACTTCCATAGTAACCAGCTATTCTCACTATAATTCTCGCATTGTGCAACGATGGTATTAGATATCTGCTTTGCAGAGAGTGTACCAGTTGAAACTTACATATTCCTCATAAAAGAAAAATAATGTAGTAAATAACATGTTCCTTTTGAGATTTCCATCAGCCTGCCTCTCGACTATTGAGTGAAATATTGGATATCTGGAAAGCTGGATTCAAATCATCTTTAGCCAAAGAAGGATGAATTGTGTGACCATGGGCAAGCTACCATCTTTTGGTTTAAATCAGTATCCTCTACCTTTGAATGAAACTTGTGACAGAGAATAGCCACAGAAACTTAATTGTATGATGCTTTGCTACTTTAAAAGACCAACATCACTGGAGAGCAATCATGGTGTTTTCTTTTCCCTGTGCAGAAAACCATATCTTGGAGGATGTCAATAAATGTGTGATTGCTCTGCAAGAGGGAGATGTTGACACATTGGACAGAACTGCAGGGGCCATTCGAGGCCGTGCAGCCAGAGTCATCCATATAATTAACGCAGAGATGGAAAACTATGAAGCTGGGGTTTACACAGAGAAAGTGTTAGAAGCAACAAAATTGCTTTCTGAAACAGGTGAGTGTTGGCTGTCAAACACTACACGTTGTACCCAATTCTGCCATTCCAGTTCAAATCAATGTAGTTTTTTTTAAAAAAAAATTACCTTGGCTTCCTAAAAAAGGATAAACATAAGGTAAACAATAGAATAATCACTCAATAGTTACAGATCCTTTAAATAACAGACCAGGTTAAATTCTAGAGGTTTGCCATTACTGAAATGTCTTTGGCCCACCACCTATACCTCTAGTAGTGGTAACAAGTCATAGAGAAGTGTTTTCCTGAAAGATCTTAAAACTTGGGCAGGGTTGTCTTCTAGATCAGTGTTTCTCAACCAGTGTGCCGGGGCACACTAGTGTGCCGTGAGCGATCATCAGGTGTGCCGTGGGAAATTGGAACCTCCAGGAAGGGGGGAGGGGGAGTCTAGTGTATTGAAGTATAAAAACCCTAAGAAACCTACCTCGATAAAGGCACAAAATTACAAACACCCCCCCCACCCGTTGTCTACTTGGTCTCTCCCTCTCCATGCATTGGGAAGGCCCGTCTCCCTTTCCCCAAGTAGAGACCTCATCTTGCCTCCTGGGGGTTCTGTGTGGGAAGTTTGGCCCAGTTCTATCATTGGTGGGATTCAGAATGCTCTTTGATTGTAGGGGAACTATAAATCCCAGCAGCAACAACTCCCAAATGTCAAGATCTATTTCCCCTGAACTCCATCTGCCTTCACATTTGGGCATATTGAGTATTCATGCCAAGTTTGGTCCTGATCCAACATTGTTTCAGTCCACAGTGCTCTCTGGATATAGGTGAACTACAACTCCAAAACTCAAGGTCAATGCCCACCAAACTCTTATAGTATTTTCTCTTGGTTATGGGAGTTCTATGTGGGAAGTTTGTGTATTTCTGCCATTCCTGCCAGGATATCTATGTTGTGTTCATCGAAACAGGCCCAGGTTTCACACTGAGTGTATAAATACATTTAGAAACATATTGACTATATGTATTACTGTGTTAGAGTGTCATTTTGTGTCATTTTGGTTGGTGGTGTGCCCCAGGATTTTGCAAATGTAAAAAGTGTGCCACGGCTCAAAAAAGGTTGGGAAACACTGTTCTAGATTGCATCCTTTCAAATAGCATAGCCCCAAGTCAGATAGGAATATGCTCTGTCCTGTAACCTATGAAAGTTCCCTGCATCTGGTTGCTTCTCTGGTTGCTTCTCAGCAAATTTCCACTACTCTACTTGGAGCAACTATCAAGCATCCAAAGCGTGTTTTAGGTTCTTCATGAGTCCCACATCTTGTGTATACACTGTTTCCTTTATGATCTCTTGCTATTCTCATCTGATTATTTGCCAGTCATTTCTGACGCTGTTCTGGATTTACAGCAAGTATACACCTCCACTTTCCCCAATGGTACTTGAGATGAAATAGTGTTTGATTATTGCTCCTTTTGATTAGTACTCTATTAGAAAATGCAGTATTATATGTTGCAGGGATGGCTGGTATTATTTAATTTTCCCTAGTGGGTCTTATTTGTTTTATGATAATCACAGTTCCATGAGAAAGACAAGATTATCTAGTACCTTTGGGACTAACAGAAAGATATATATTTTTTGCAGAAGCTTTTGTATACATGAGTCTTGCTACATCAGATGCACCAAAGACTAAGTCTACAAAAGCTTGTGCTACAAGCTTTTTTATCCCAGTTAGTCTCAAAGGTGCTACTAACTGTATACTAACAAGACTATGTCTTTGAATGTGAAAAAGTCAACAGCACTCTGTATGTGAAACAGACTGAAGTTATAAAAGAACCATTTACCCATTTGAAATTTCTCCCATGTTATTCTTTTATTTTCCTATCTGACCAATGAAGATTTCTTATATGCTTTTTATGTATAATATGTAGTTCTTCATGCAACTGAGCAATGCAAAATAGATTCAGTTTTGCTGTAGAAAGAGCAAGTTATGCTTCTTTTGTCATTATTTTGGATGTTGTGAGGATGGATAATGTACTCACCAACGCCAGAGTGACCTGACACTAATAGTTCAAAGATGGATGTCATACTGAGTTAAAGAAAATTCCAGTTGGGCGATCAGATTAGTAATTCATGAGTTTTCCTTCCCAACCCGTAGTGCAAGTCAAAACAGGCATACGATAACTGAAAACAACCAACTCAAAAGTGATTATTTTATTTCTGATCTCATTACAAAGTTTGGCCCCATCACACTCCCTAATGACATCATCAGAAGAATGATAAGTGCTTATCTCTCTATTATCAGTCCTTGATTTCTCCTTATTTATATTTATTTATTAAAATATTCATATCCTGACATTTATCATGAGATCTCAGGGTGGCATACAAAGTAAGAGCTCACCTACCCGCTGTAAGGGTGATGCTTTGTTATGGAAATGGATCAGGCAACTATTATTTATATCATAAAATACTGTTTCCAAAAATCTGAAACACCTGGACTTTTTGAAATACAATTTGTCTAGTGTACTTGCTAAAGGTACTACATTTCTCAGGCTCCCCCCATATCAGCATTATTACTTGATCTTTTACTGCAAATCCTATAGCTAGTGTTAACTGCAGCACATAGGGGAGCTTACATGAGAAAGTACAAAGGCTAGTAAAGTTGGGAGAGACTTATATTTCACAAGGATGAAAGGAACTAAGTTACAAAAAAGAAATCATATTTCCAATCTTGTCATTAGGAAATTCAATACAGTGCCTACATGGTAAATAGCTTTCTTGTTTACTACTTTACTGCAGGGGATTTAACCTACAGACCTGATTGGGTATTCACAAGCAAGTAATGTACAATTTCATTTAGTTCAAGACTGTACAATCTGTGGTTCCCCCCAAGCCAAACACAGCCCGCCAGGCAAATATTCTGCCCTGACAAATGCTTGACAACTCTCCTTTTAATGTTATAGACCTAAAAATGCAAAGCCTTCTGAGATCTTTGTGAGCGACAGTTTTGCATATTTAACAATGCACTTCTCTCTTCTTGAAGTTCATAGCAAATATATGGTATAAGCTTCATTTCTTGTCCCCATCAACCAGACAACTCCATGAAGTTGGATGTCTATTTCTCCATTTTACTGGTGGGGAACTGGAGTCGAGAGACATCATGTGCCAATAGGTTTGGCACCAAACTAGGCTTGAGCTAATATACCTAAAAGTTTCATCCAAACTTTTAAATGCATGTCTCATAAAAAGATGGATTGGCGTATTTGCAAGTTTCCACATCCATTAACATGCATCTATAAATAAAATACATTTCCCATTTACTGAAAGATACAAATCTTGATGTAGTTCAATATTCTAATAATTTAACATCCCAATGATATACCTTCATGTTCCCAGTCTAAATAACAAGAAAACTGGGAACACGGTGTAATGTTTCTACATCGCGAACAGAAGACTGATAGAACTGTAAATTCAAATGAGGGTTTATTTCATGCCCTGGAAATTGTCTGAAGTTCAGGGCAATTGAGATTATTTAGTCAAATCTAACTTAGAGCAAGAAATATGTCATAACACTTTTTGAACGACTAAATAATGGTGAACTTTCAAGGACTGAATATTCTGCTCCACTGTAATAGAGAACAAAGTTGAAAATGCAAGAGCTCAGAACTTGGCCTTAAATATAATCAGGGTTAAACATCAAATTGTAATTAGATATTCAGAAAAGTAAATGATACTTTTGGCTAAAGCTATATCTGACCCCATTATTAGTGGAGGGCTTCCTCACATAGTGTTAAAGCAGTATTTCACTGAAAGTGTATAGGTTGCACCTTGAGGTCTAACCCAATGGTGTAGTCCCAAGGACTGCAAGTCACAGCAGTGTTGAAAGCATCTCTAGGATTTCTTTGCAACCCTGCAAAAGATGTAGGATGCACCTCTGGAACTGTGCAGGTCAACCACCGGAGCACCAAGGGCTCTACTACGTTTTCGTCAGTGGAATGATACAGCTCCATGCACCCAAGATGATTTATTTATTTATTGTTCATTTTTATATATATCGCTTCTTCCAGCAGGCTCGGGGCGGTTTACATAAAATCAGATAGTAAAACAGCGATGTTTCAATTTAATAACAACAATATAAAACAGAGCATTAAAAACAAGAACAATCTACATGAAACTCAAGGACTTGGACAGCTTTATCAGGAGCCAATTTGATTAAAAGCCTGCCTAAAAAGGATAGTCTTGCCGGCTCTCCGAAACGGGGCCAGTTCCTTGATGGCACGGACTTCATCTGGCATTGAGTTCCATAGCGCCAGCGCCGCCACGGAAAAGGCTCTCGATCTAGTTGTTGACAGACGGCAGGAGTGGATAGGTGGGACTACTAAAAAAAATTTGCTCTTCCGAGCGCAGTGATCTCGGGGGAACATACGGGGTAAGGCGGTCCCTCAGGTACACTAGCCCTAGACAATACAAGGCCTTAAAGGTCAATACCAGCACCTTGAAAACAATCAGGTACTCTATTGGTAGCCAGTGCAGTTGCTGCAGTATAGGTGAAATGTGCTCTCATGCAGGTGCTCCCACCAGCAGTCGAGCAGCAGCATTCTGCACCAGCTTGAGTTTCTGGATTGCTGACAAAGGAAGGCCAATGTAGAGGGCATTACAGTAGTCCAGTCTCGAGATGACCGTTGCCTGGCTCATCGTAGCCAGGTCGTTCCTGGGCAGGTAGGGAGCCAGCCGCCTAGCCTGTCGTAGATGGAAAAACGCGGTCCTTTGTCCACTCAAAGATTCTTTGACCATTCAAGGGAAGATGGATCCTATTTATGCAGAAGATCTGCATGTGATTATTGTCCTTTGGCCCCAAGCTGTCTTATGTTGATCCTGAAAATGAGAGACCTGTAAATAAGAGAGCTCTGTATCTCAACAGCTTTGCTCAAGTCTTGGAGACTCAGAACCTTACTTCTTTAAATGAAACATACAGAAAAGAGTCTAAATGTCTTGATCAGGAGCTGTTTTAATTCCTTCTCAGTAAGAATTGCCAGTTAGCTTGGTAAGGAAACCTTGTGAGCAGTAAATGTTCCAACCTTGTTTAAATGTCTTTTCTTTCCTTCTTTCTTTCCAATGGCTGAAATAAATAGAAATCATGGTTGTTCAACACAACGTAATTTTTGGGATCAGCCAAAGGTTTTCTCATTCATTCCTTTTAAACTCTCAATTTAATAATCAGGGTTCAGGGCAAGTAAAGAATGGCAATTTTTAAGCTGTCGTAATTGCTAAAATTTTCGGGCCACCGTTATGAAAGATTTTGCCTATTTCCTTTTCATAATTCTAATTCACAATGATAAAAACACAATGAACGAAGTCTACAGCAGTTCCATAGCATACTTAATGTGTTCTTTCATAAAGCTTGAATTATAATAAAGTGCTAACAGTTCTATAGCGAGTCTGTGCCTAGCTATGCCATTCTTTTGGGGGTTTTATGCCAAAAATGAAAATGTTGAAAGGGCCCAATTGTTGCAATGTGCCAACAGAGACGTTCTAATTGCAGATCCCTGTTTTTAGTGGTGCGCACACTGTTAATGTAGGTTTTTTGTCACACAAATATGCAAGAGAGTTCTTGCCAGTAATACAAGATGAGGAGTTCTATAGAAAGGCTATTCATACCTTTGCTTTCACAGTCTTGTTTGTGTGGTGGATTGTCACGACGCAGAAAAAAGTATAAATATCACTGCAATACTTCACGAAACAAATTTTTTTTGTGAAGCCGTGGCCTGAATCCATTTATTGCTCCAAACTAGATTAGATCAATTGAAAAAAAAAACCCAGTGAATGTGCACAATGATTACTTTGTCAAATTCACATGGATTCATTGGATCTAATCAAAATCCTCTTGGTTACTGGTTCAGTGGAAGGTCCTATTGGTATAACAATAGTGATATTGTGCTGGCATCAGTGGCCATTGACAACAAAACTACCACTCACATAGCAAAGTGTAGAATCAATATGCATGTAGTAAGAAGGTCAAACCACTCACACTGAGATATGTTGTGTTGGTGTGTTTTTCCCTCATGATCTCAATCTAACAGTGGGTTTTAGGCCTTTATAGCCAACCGCAACAATTTCACTGACCAACACACATTTTGGTGCCTCAAATGTTAGTTAGTCCTGTTTCTAGGTGTACTTGACCCTTTGATTCCAAAAATAGCATTTGTTTCTCCCATCTAGTTTTTGAAATATAGAACATCTGCCATATACCAGTTGCCACCTGCTTACACATAAAGATTTGTGACAATCATATCTAAATAAACAAGAGCTGATGTGGTCTAGCCCAGTGTTTCCCAACCAGTGTGCCGTGGCACACTAGTGTGCCGTAAGAGATCATCAGGTGTGCTGTGGGAAATTACAGTGTAGAGAGCGAGAGAGCGTCTAGCAGGAAACTTCAGGCAGTGAAATGAGGCTTTCCTGCAGTCAGGGAGAGGCCTTGACATCCAGAACTTTCCTCCCTCCTCTCTCTCTCCTTCCCTACCTTCCTTCCCTTCCTCTGCACGCCAAGAGCTACCTCGTTGGGCTGCGGCTCCTCCTGCTTCCTGGCCGCTCTTCTGCCCTCCTGCCCTCCGGCAGCAAGGAGGAGAGGGAGGAGGAGTCAGCGGGAGCTGCTCCCGTCCGACCCTGCTCCCGGAGGCTCAAGGTGAGGCTTTCTGCCCTCTAGCAGCAGCCCCTCCGTGCCGGGGAAAGGGAGCAACCCCTCATATCCTGGCCTCTCCTGGCTGGGCTCCGGGTTCACTGCAGAGCAGAGGCCGGGATGCACAGTTCCACAGCCCAGCTTAGTTCCTTCCTAATCTGGCCCCAAGGCGACAGCAGGGAAGCTCCGGGGGGGGGGGGCAACCCCTTCGGGAAGGAGAGCTGGGGGTGGTGATGGCTTTGAGCCTCTGCCGCAGTTTGTTCCGAGGCTCGGAGCCACCCCGTGTGCTCAATTCCTATTTGTCCTGCTCAGCCGAGCCCGCATGCACTTCGGCCACTCAGCACAGCCCTCCCCTGCGGGGGGTTAGGAGGAAGCAGCGGTGTCACGAGGGGGAGGGTGACAGTTAGTAAAATGATAAGAGTGTCATTTTGTGTCATTTTGGTTGGTGGTGTGCCCCAGGATTTTGTAAATGTAAAAAACTTACTGGTCTAGCCAATAGATTTTTCTGAATCAGCACCCTAAATAAGTTATAACCACAGAAAAGGCCTAAAAACCATGACACCAATATTTATTTTTGTTGGACCATGTTTTTGTTGCTTCTGATCCTAATTGCTATTACATATATTGGATTCACAATCTGTCACTGGGCTTGGGACCATCAATGACCCATATGGCATCTAAGAATGGAGGAATCAAAGAAGTACTTTTGGATATTTTTGGAGATCCTGTCTATGGCAACTTTATTCTAGGGCTTTGTCAGTCTATTTGGAATGACTCCTAGAGCACCTATCACCACTGGAACCATAGTTCTTTTCTCAGTTTGTATATCTTCATGTCTCCTGCTCTTTTCCTTCAGTTCTTCTGTCCCTCAAGATTGTTCAAATGCACCCAACTACCTCATACTCAAGGGAAATAATAAAAACCTGGTATCCTGGCAATTAACGTCATGCTTTCCTTCTGACTGGCCAATGATGGGATGGGCACCTTGAAAACTTAAGATGCATCAACATAGTGGAATGAATGCAGTTTGCATCACTTCCACTGCCTTAACTGAGGTGAGATGCAAGATGGCCGCGCTGAGCGGAGGCAAGAACGCTGAGCTCTGCTGGGGCCTTTCCTACCTCCTCCAGACAGCGGCTCTTTCCCCTAGACCAGCCGCCCCCAACGGTTGGCGGAGATTTGGGGAAACACCTCTGCTGCTGTCGGGAACACCAAGGCGACCCCCATCGTTCCTGGATGTCCTCCAACTGGAAGCCGAGGCGGCCCGAGTGCCAACTCCATCCCCCAGTACCGTGAGGGCGTTGAGCACCGGGAGGATCCCTAGGCCCGCAGCGGCCTCGCGGCGGTCCCCCGTTCCCTGGCCCGACTTCGCGGACCCGGAGATGGCGAGGACCCTCACCCTCCCTGACTCTACCTCAGGCAGCTCTCGGGCCGAACAACCCCCCCCCCCTACCTCTGCGCTGGCCTTGACTGGTTGGTGGAACAGCTGGTCGCCAGATTGGAGGAGGCGAGAGAGCTGGGCCTTGCATTGGCGTCCCTCTCCCGCGAGGACAAATGTCGCTGCCCGGACCCCCCCTGGGGCCTGGAGAACCATCGGTGGAGGGAGCGCCAAGCCCGCCCAGCCCGGACCCGGACCGTCAGAGCCTGGAAAGGGAGGAATGCGAGGAGGGAGAGGTGTGCGGGACGGCTGCGGCCTGTTCCTGGAGCGGGTCCCCCCGAACTTGCCTGACTCGCCGGACCCCAGGGCCCCCGAGGAGCAACTGGAGCGGCTGGAAGAAGGACATCCCGAGGCCCAGGGGACCCCTCCGCAGCTCCCGAGCGACGGCGAATGGACTGCCGAGGGAAGCCTCCCTCGTGAGAAGGGGCCTTCAGCCGGGAACGAGGCCGCGATGGGAGCTCCAGCGCTGCCTTGGTGGAGTCCTTGGCGGGCTCTGGGGCACCGGGCCCCCCTACACTCGAGGCGGAGGGTGTTGGTCGAAGGTCCCAAGATGGCGCCGAGCCCGACTCACTCGGCGTCCCTGGCCCTGCCCCTCAGGCTCTCCCTGGGGGCCTTGGCCACACCCCCTTTGGCCTCTGACTCTTTCCCCAGCTGTGCGTTGCTGGCAGGTCCTCCATCTGAGGCGCTGAGCGTTTCCCGGGTGCTGTCTAAAGTTCCTGGGGAGCGCCCCCGCCGCCGGGCCTGCAAACTGACCCATATTCCCTTCATCCCCACCAGCCCTCGATGCCCTGCTTCATCTGGTACTGGCCGGAGAAGGAAGAGTAGGCGAAAGCGCCGGGGGAGAAATGGCCAGCCGAAAGGCCAGTCTCACCATCAAGTTCCTCCCCCCCCCAAGCCGCCTCTACCGGAGCACCCACCAATGCCAACAGCCTGGGGCCCGGTACCGCCACCACGACCAGCAGGTCTGAGCCCAGCTCAGCCCCCCGCCGTCTTGGCCCTCCCCCGCTACCACTGGACCTGTCGGGCTCCCACAGACCGCCACCTGGTGGCCTGGGACAATTCCTTCGTAGAAGAGGGAAGCCCAACAAGCACCAGAGAAGGTCCTTTCGATTGCGGACCTTTTGGGGGGTGGGCTTTGGCCGGAAGGAGAGCTCCCTGGACCCGGCCCCTGGTCCGGCCTCCGTTGGTGACGCTAAGAGCTCCTGCGAGGGCCGAAGTGGACAGCTAGATAGGCCTCCCTCAAGGACCATTCGAGGGAAGGACCTGTCAGGCGACGAACAAGCCTCGTCGTCTCCTACCTCAGCCTCTCAAATGTTGGGGAAGACTGGGATCGATGGATTGCCGGCAGAACCGGCGAAGAACGGCCAGGGCCCCCTACCGGCTTCCCCTTTTCATGGGGTGTGCCAGAAGCTAAATCCCCTGCCAGCCCATGCCACTCAAGTCCGCTAGGTATTCCAGTGATCTCGGGGCGGGGTGAGTACGGTAGGCGCAGGCCGAATGCGAGACCAACTGCGAGAGCCAGGCTGAGTCGCAGAAGGACTCGGCCTGGCTCTGACCTGCGTCCTATCCCTAGGCACGCTGTTTATAGACATCCAGCTATCCCCCCTTCCACTCTGGTGCTGGTTAACGCCCGATCCATTCGGAACAAGACCACCACTATCAGGGAGTTTTGTGAAGATCTTAAAGCGGACCTTTTTTGTATAACGGAGACCTGGCTCTAGGAGAGCGATAACACCTGCCTCCAGGAAGTAGTCCCCCCTGGTTACGTTGCCACGCACCAGAATAGGAATGGGGGATGAGGGGGGTGGCAATACTCTCCCGTGATGGATTGCACCTTAGAGCGATCCCTGCGCTCACCACCTTGGGGCTCGAAAGTGCCGGCCTGGTGTGGGAGTCCCAGGAGAGCCTGGCGATCTTGCTGGTGTACCGTGCGCCTAGCGCACCGGCAGAGAGCCTGGCGCGGCTGCTGGAGACTGTGTCGGAGTGGGGATTGAGGTTCCCCAGACTTATTGTTCTGGGGGACTTCAATGTCCACGCCGACGCAGCCTCCGTTCCATCAGCAGCCGCGGACCTAATTTCGACCATGGCGACATTAGGCCTCTCCCTTTGTAGCTCGGGACCCACACACTCGGCCAGGCCCACCCTCGACCTGGTGTTTAGCGCGGGGATTCAAGTGGACCTAGCCTCTGTAATCGAGGTTCCATGGTCGGACCACTGTGCTCTAAGGATCCGGGTTGAGCAACCGCCCCCTCCATGCAAGGGCGCCGAACAGATTTTGGTTCGCCCAAGGAGACTTATGGAACCTGAAAGGTTCCTGAATGCTCTGAGGGATCTGGAGTCTATCAGCGTCTCTGTCGATGAGCAGGTCCAAGCCTGGAACACCTCTCTAGCTAGAGCTCTCAACGAGATTGCCCCTAGGCGTCCTCTCCGCCCTCGCAACCACCGATCCCCCTGGTATACAGGGGACCTTAGGTCGATGAAGCGAGAGAGGAGACGGCTAGAGCGCAAGTGGAGGAAACTCCGCGACGGAGCCTCAGTATCAGCTTATAAGCTAGTTAAAGAGGCTTATGAGCGTGCTATCAAGGCGGCCAAAAATGGGTACTTTTCCGCCTTGATAGCGTCTGCCAGCTCACGCCCGGCCCAACTGTTTAAGGTAATTCGGTCTCTGATGACGGTCCCTACTGCCCCAAAAAATAGCGATCATGCCCTCACTGCCGGTGCTTTTCAGAGCTTCTTCACAGACAAGATTCTGAGCCTCCGCCGGGACCTTCCAGCCACGGTTGAGACAGTAAGAGAGCTTGAGACTCCGTGGCCCTCCGCCGGGCCCACCCTCGACCGGTTTCGGCCACTGGACGCAGATGCTGTTGATAGGATAGTGGCTGCAGCCAGGCCTACCACCTGCTCCCTCGACCCGTGCCCCTCCTGGCTTATTAGATCTTGCCTGGAGGGGTTACGTGGGCCTCTGTTGAATATCATAAACAGCTCCCTTGAGCAAGGAGTCTTTCCAGAGTGCTTAAAAGAGGCGATGGTAGCTTCATTACTGAAGAAACCGTCATTAGACCCTGCGGTTCCTTCCAACTACCGCCCAGTGTCAAATCTTTCGTACCTGGGCAAGGTGGTTGAGAGGGCAGTAATGGAGCAGCTGCAGTCCTTCCTAGATGATGCAACATGGCTAGACCCCTTCCAGTCCGGCTTCCGTTTGGGGCACGGGACGGAGATAGTCCTGGTCTCCATCACAGACCAACTCCACTGCCAGCTCGACCAAGGCGGGTCTGCGCTGCTCGTGTTATTGGACCTCACGGCAGCGTTTGACACCGTCGACCACAATCTATTGATCCACCGCCTGGCCATGGCTGGAGTGAGGGGGACAGCCCTAAAATGGCTGACCTCCTTCCTCCACCAGCGGTCACAGCGTGTGAGGAGGGGCGGGGTAGTCTCCGAGGGCTCCTCATTAGTTTGTGGAGTTCCGCAGGGGGCCATCCTCTCCCCTCTGTTATTTAACATCTACATGCAGCCGCTTGCACAACTGGTGCGGAGTTATGGGCTGGAGTGTCACCAATATGCGGATGATACCCAGCTCATCCTGAGGATGGAGGGCAGGCCGGGATCTGTCCCCGATAATTTCCAACATTGTCTCGAAGCCGTTACTGGATGGCTGCGAGCCAGTAGGTTGAGGGTGAATCCGGCGAAGACGGAGATCTTGTAGCTGGACCGCCCGGGTGGAGTAGATGTCCAGCTTCCGACCCTGGACGGTGTGGCGTTATGCCCATCGTCTTCCGTGAAGAGCCTGGGAGTCCATCTGGACTCCCAGCTGACCATGGAGGCCCAGGTCTCTGCAGTCAGCAAGGTGGCCTTTTTCCATCTCCGACAGGCAAGGAGGCTGGCCCCCTATCTCTCCCGGAATGACCTCGCCACGGTGATCCAAGCCACGGTCATCTCAAGGCTAGATTACTGCAACGCGCTCTACGTTGGCCTTCCTTTGTCAGCGACCCGGAAGCTCAAGCTGGTGCAGAACACTGCCGCCCGGCTCCTGTCTGGCTCCCCAGCAGGTTGCCATATAACACCTGTCTTGCAGGATCTGCACTGGCTGCCAATTGAGCACCGGATCACCTTCAAAGTGTTGGTTCTTACCTTTAAGGCCTTACACAGTCTGGGGCCAGCGTATCTGAGGGACCGTCTCACTCCATATTGCCCTTTGAGATCACTACAGTCCGAGGATGCCAACTTCTTGGAGGTACCTTCAGCGAAGCTGGCACGATTGACATCCACCCGCTGGAGGGCGTTCTCTGTCATAGCTCCCACGCTGTGGAACGCCCTCCCAGCCGAAACTCGGGCAATGAAGGACCTGCTCCCGTTCAGACGGGCTTGTAAAACCTACTTGTTTAAGCAGGCCTTCGACGGGTAGGCCCGCGCGTTCTTAATTGTGCCACTGCTTCAATTGTCTACTGTTTTATTGTGTTGCTCTGCTTTTAACTGTTTTTATCGTTTTGTATTTTATTGTGCCTTCGGCTCTTGTAAGCCGCCGCGAGCCTCCGGGAGTCGGCGGCATAGAAACCCGAATAAATAAATAAAAACTCTGTGCTATGGAATTGTAGTCAGGTGAAATACCAATTTGTTTGGCAAAGAAGGCTAAAGGTCTTGTAAAACTACAACCCACATGACCCCATAGCATTGAGACATGGCAAATGAAGTGGTGTCGAACTGCATTCATTCTATAGTGCAGATGCAACCGTAGTTAACAAGAATAAGTTCCTGCAAAGCTTTAATGTTGTCATTAATGATTATCATGTGGATGGAAATAGTATTATCTAATATGAAATGAATTTAGCAATAGTTTGGAAAACTATAGTTGAGAAAAGGAATAGAGCAGTGAGTTTTTGCCCATATCCCCCCAATAACCCCTCCCCTATTTTTTGACGTAGAAAGACATATAGGGTAGAATTATGCATGGAACCATTTTTCTTTATTTAATCTGTTTTTGCTGCTTTTGTTACCTTCAGGAGCATGTAATGGGGAGGCCCCTCTCACTACAAAAATCATCTCGTCGCGAAAGCTAGTGGGAGCCGATCCCGGCTCCTTGCCTGCTTTTTGTGAGCATGTGGCATTCCATGCCTTGGAAAGAGAGTGCATGTGTATGTGACATGCAGGCCCAGAAAGTGTGCATGCCTGCCTGCAGTCGAGCACCTCCTCTAGAGAAAGAATGAAAACTTGCCTGTTGCCTCCTTGCCTTGGAAAGTGTGTATGTGTGTTTGTTGCATGCAGGCCCAGAAAGTGCACATGCCTGCCTGCAGCCAAGCACCACCTGATGTGTAAAAATGAGAACTTGCCTCCTTGCCTTGGAAAGTGTGTGTGTGTGTGTGGCATGCAGACCCGGAAGGTGTCCATGCTTGCCTACAGCTGAGTGCCTCTTCTCTAGAGTAGAAACAAGTAAGAAGCATCCTTAAAGTGCGCACCTGCCTACAGCTGAGCACCTTTCCTCTAGGGCGAAACAGCTTCAATGCCTAATATGATGGAAAGGGGAGTCTGCGAAGCCCCCTCCCCCCATCTCCCAATAATGGGCCAATAGAAAACTGATGTTTTGGCACCACAGAGTGAAACAGATATCTGCCCTCCCAATTTGGGGAGGCTCCTAAAAATGGATCGGAACCCCAGTCGAAAGCCAGGACATGAAAGAGGTCAAGGTTTACCCCAAAAGCACAACTCTAATATAAAGGAATTCAGTATTTTTTCCTAGACAGAAAACAGATTCCCAGCCCATAGAGCAGTGTTCTCTGCACAGAGAATATGTGAACTTTTGTGTGAAGGAGATGTGGGTTTTGCGCAAAAAATGGGGGGAAGGGGTTTGTACACTAAAGATACTTGAAAATGAGAAGGGGATGCTGTCTAAAATCGCTCCTTTTCACATATAATAGAGTGAAAACTATAGTAATTATTTATCATTGCATAAAAGAATTAAATTATAGAAAAATTGCATCCCTAGTTTAGAGTGCAATTCAGCTGTAGCTTTAGTTTTCCATAACTGAAGTATTTCTCAAATTGAATCACATTTCCATAATTTCTTCTTCGTAATCTTTTAATCAATACTAATTTTGCTATAAATGACATTTTCTGAGTTTCACAGGTGAGTTTTGTTTGGTTCATTGGATAGGTTTTAATTACCAGCGGAACTAGCAACACTTGTTTCAAGATCATGGACGTTGTTTCTGTTCTGTGAGGCCAATATCTCATTGTAATAGTAAGGGATGTGCGTGAGACCTTTTTTTTTGTTCCACGTATCCAACCCCCTCCCTTTCCTCTTTAACTGAACATCTTATTCATTTCTAAATTAGGGGCTTTTGAAGATCTAGAGGGGAACTAATTTGAACAATAATAGAAATGGGAAAAAGGCAAAGCAGCCTACTTTCTTAATTATTATTTACATTTTCTGAGATCTCGTCAGGGAAAGCATCTGGTTGTTGAGCTGTGAAAAAGTGGCATATCAGGGTGAACGGCTGTTTCCCAACTATATTCCAGAGTTTTGGGTGTATTTTTGTGGAGGTTTCATTTGGACTAAATACAGAGAAAAAAGAGGAAAAGGCAGATTCTACTATGAGACATTATAACTTAATTTCATGGTGTACAGAGTTAGGAGTGAAATGGGATCTTGGCTGGACTGACACTGCTAATAATCCAGTATCTGATCCCAGATTATCTGCTTTAAACTGGATTATATGAGACTACACTGCCATATAATCCAGTTCAAAGAAGATGATCTAGGATCAGAAACTGGATTATATGGCATTGTAGATGGCCTTATTATCCATGCTTTTTTCATCATGTCAAAATCAGTCAGTTTTATCATTGACTAATCAGAGCCGCATTTCCAAACATATACATACATGCACACATGTGCTCACTCATAAAATGTGGGTTCATACCAAGAATGTAGTCCAACAAATAAAATTTGTTTTTACAAAAATCCATGCATAGATTCAATCTCCCATGTTTACTTATTCAAACTGCAGAAAAAGAGATTCTGTCTTAAGCATTCAGAATACCCCCCCCCCCTTTTTTTATGGTAAGAGGTGTTTGACAGTGGTATATGCTGCTTCCTTGTGGCATGGTTCAGTCTCCTTCTCTGGAGGTTTTTAAATAGAGGTTGAGTGGTCATTTGTCAAGAGTGCTTTGATTGTGTCTTCCTGCATAGTAGAAAGGGGTTGGTCTGGGTGGCCCTTGGGGCCTCTTCCAGTTCTGTGGCCCTGTGATTCTAAGGGCCCTTCCAAATATGACTAAATCCTGGGAGGAATTGGAACATTAAATCCCAGTTTTTCCCAGTATTGAGTCCCCAAAATTCAGAACATGGAAGAAGGCATGGGAAACTTCCAGAATCCTTTAAATGGCCATTCGCCTGGTTGAGGGATTCCCTGAGTTTCAATAAATAGTTTGAATTCAAGTGCAGAATATTTTCTGAATAAACCCAAGGAAGCAGCTGTGTAAGTCAGACAGAAATTAGTGACTAGAAAGCTCATCTCCCATACCCTCTCAGTTTCCTCCTATCTCAGAGAACATATCTCTCAAAATACCCATTTCCCAGGAGAACTGATGATATTCAGAGTAACATCTGCATATTAAAAGCCACACAAAGATAGGTCTAGTTATGTCCGTGCCAAAAGGTTCCCTGTATGTTCATGGATCAAGTCTCTCACCACTCTAGTCACCCACTTAGCATATAACAACAACAACAAATGCAATTAAGACCAGGATTGAAAAATCATCTGATGGCCCAAAATGCAGACTGTGCAAGGAAGCTGATGATCACATCCTCAGCTGCTGCAATAAATTGCACAGTCGGACTACAAACAGAGGCACAACTCTGTGGCCCAAATGATTCATTGGAACTTATGTCACAAGTACCACCTGCCAGGCCCAGTAGTAAAGAACTGGTGGGATCATAAACCTGCAAAGGTAGTGGAAAATGAACACGCAAAAATAGTGTGGGACTTTCAAATGGAGACTGACAAACTTTTGGAACACAATACACCAGACACCATGATTGTGGAAAAGAAAAAAGTTTGGATTATTGATGTCACTATACTGGGTGACAGTCGCATTGAGGAAAAACAACAGGAAAAACTCAGCCGTTACCAAGACCTCAAAATCGAACTGCAAAGGCTCTGGCATAAACCAGTACAGGTGGTCCCAGTGGTGATCGGCACACTGGGTGCCGTGCCAAAAGATCTCAGCCAGCATTTGGAAACAATAAACATTGACAAAATCACAATCGGTCAACTGCAAAAGGCCATCTGACTTGGATCTGCATGCATATATCACACAGTCCTAGAAGCTTGGGAAGTGTTTGACTTGTGATTTTGTGATACAAAATCCATCATATAGATCTCATGTGTTGTGACATACTGTGTTTTTGTATCAGAATAATAATAATAATAAACTTTATTTGTACCCCACCACCATCTCCCTGAAGAGGACTCGGGGCGGCTAACATGAGGCCAAGCCCAAAATTACAGTACAGCAAAACAAAATACAAAGAAGCAGAAATAACATCAAAATAAAATATATAAGATAACAAAATAAAATAAACAGTTACAAAATAACATGATAGATATATATAACACAGTGGGTGGGCCAAATGCACTAGGATAAAATTGATAAAACCCTGGATGAGATAAGTAGTGGGAGAATATGTTTCTGAGGGAGAAGCTCAAAAAGAATGAACAATGGTGTTAGATCTTCATTAAAGGCGGGGGGGGGGGGGAGTCCATCACGAGGACAGAAACTGTAGTTGAAACAGATAAAATATGGAATATATGTTCACTGGCCAAAGGCATCCAACCCAGAAAACCTCTGGGAAGCACAGAAAAAATGACCCTTCCTCAAATCAGGCAAAACACAAAATATGTAATTTAAATTAATTAAGGAATCCAATGCAATAGATCCCCTTTTCATTATCAACTTCCTCCCCAGGTTTTTCAAGGCACATTGCCCGAGAATGTTAAAAACGAAGCATTCAGCTGTCCCACGCTTCTTCACAGCCTTGCTTCCATGCTGAACAGATACAATTCAAGACAGCACCCCCCCCCCCCCCAAGCTCACTGTAGACTCAATCCTTTATCAAAGACATTGGCATCGAGTACTGGATGTCTCTCTTTCTTTCTCTTTCTCCCACTCCAAGCTGCCTCTATGGTTATTTCTGTCATTTTCTGGCTGGCATCTTATTAGTGAGTGATTTAGACATGCATTATGTGCGGCTTCCATGCACATGTCTCTTTTGGATGGGGCCCAGAGAGCTATTCTTGTGCCTATACGCTTCATCCAAAACCCTTCCATGCCTGGCAGCTGCCAAGCTCTGGGAGATGCTGCTGTTCCTCCTCCTTCCTGGTGGGAAGGCGATTCAAACAATGAAAGTCCAGCTGCTCTGAGCTGCTAAGGGAAGGAAATGCAGATGCACTGTTTCAGAGAACACCCTCCTTTCTCCTCACCTACCAACCAGAGCCCAGCTGCTTCTCGTGGTCTGAATTTACTTCTCTGTCCCTTCCTTACTCATTGTCATCAGTATTTATTCATTATTTATTTACAGTATTTTTATTCTGCCCTTCTCACCCCGCAAGGGACCCAGGACGGATTACAATGCACATATACAGTACATGGCAAACATCCAATGCCATTTAGACATACAACATATATAGACAAGACACAGAGGCATTTAACATTCCAGCTTTTCTGACTTCATGAGGGTATGCTTGGTTCCAGCCACAGGGGGAGCTGCCGCTTCACTGTTCACTTGTGACACCTGGTCCTTTGATGGAGTACTTCATTGTTTTGCACATTGCTGGAAGGCTTTATTGCATCGTAAATTAGTTAAATTAGCATCTCCACATAAAGGGGTATCTAAATTTCCTACTTGTCAGATGCAACTATCTTTCGGGATGCATAGGTCAACAGCAAGCTAGACTATTAATGGTCAGGAGCTTACTCCGACCCTGGCTGGCTTTGAACTCATGACCTCTCGATCATTAGTGATTTATTGCAGCTGGCTACTAACTAGCTGTGTCACAGTCCGGTACAGTATCCACAGCTTGATAGCCACCATGTAATGCAAGGACATGGGAGATATACACAGATTTAGAATCTCAGTCTTGGTGAAAGGTGATTTTTTTAAAAAACCAGAAATTCTCCGGTATCCATGAAGCCTCTCCATGCGATTCCAGGATCCCTTATAACATGAATCCCTTCACAGGGAGCAATAGAGTCTAGTCTTCAAACTGTTGGCCTAACCCAAAATTCACTAACATATAAGCAGCTATGTTGGACCAGTCTTGCTCATTTAGACTGGGACAAGCAATTCTGAGCTGACATTTCCTTTCTGCATAGCATGCACAGAAATAGTTTATGCAAGGCACCTACTATTTGGCCATCTACTTGCATATTTTGAGCAAAAGATTTAAGTCATTTCTCTATGCCTATAACTACTAGTAGATCATGGACCCTCTTTTCGGGCCTCACCAGCTGGATGGGGTGCTTGCCATGTTCACACTCCCACACTTCCTCCTGCTGCTGGCTCCGCTCTGTTGGTGCTAATTGTGGGAGTTGGGAAGGAAGAAGGAAGCATGAGGGGCCAAAGTTTGCCCATGCCTCTCTTGTCCAAAAGCAGCTGTGCAGTGGATTGCATTTGCATGAGGATAAGTAGTTTTACATTCATCATCCATGTGATCCCAATGCTAACTGCAGTGCCCCAGGCGGACTGTTTCTGACAAATAGCAGAAAACAGCAGGAGCACGCTTTGGCAAGAGCAAGCAGCATAGGAGGTCTCAAGCGGTGGGGGCAGGTAGATCTTTTGGACTTGGTTGCTTTAAGAGTAGCTCGCATGCTGAAAAAGTGTGAGCACCCCTGCTCTATGCCTATAACACAAGCATGGACAAACTTTGGCCCTCCCGGTATTTTGTACTTCAACTCCCACACTTCCTAATAGCTGGTCGGCTGTTGGTAATTGTGGGAGTTGGAGCCCAAAACACCTGGAGGGCCAAAGTTTGCCCATGCCTCCTATAACATCTATATCAGTGGAGTCCATTTGCATGAGGATAAGTAGTTTTTACATTCATCATCCATGTGATCCCAATGCTAACCGGTAATTGTAACCTTAGGACTGTTTCTGACAAATAGAACAGTGGGCAATAGACTTCGCCCCTTCTCAAGCATAGCACGTGTTCCTACCGACTCTATACCTCAGTTCACTAATGGAGTAATATGATGACAATGAATCTAAATCTGAGCTCCACCGTCAGTAAAACAAACAGATCTTGCCCCATGGGCCTATAAGATGAAAAGACAAATGAAAGAATCGAAGAAAAGACAACACAAGAAAGAGGGGAGAGTTAAGGAAAGGAGTTAAATGAAGACAGAATGCCTGATTTTACATTACTGTCCTTTGAGCAAAGCTGGAAATAAAGAAGGAAGCCCCAATCAGTACCATACGAGTTTTTCCATTACATGTCAGGATAATGCTTGCACTTATGAAGTTTTTATATTAGAGGCACTCCATCATTTGGGGGAAAATGGGATTTGTTTATCGTGTCAGAAGTGAGTTGATGGTACATTTAAAAACACAAAGTTTAAAAAATGAACTTGGCATTATGTTAAATGTCCTTTGACCAGAAGCTGGCCACTTGGAGTGCCTCTGGTATCACTGTGAGAAGCTCCTCCATTGTGCATGTGACAGGGCTCTGGTTGCATTGTAGTAGGTGGTCTGTGGTTGACCTTCTCTGCACTTCTCAGCCACTGATTGAGGTGCTGGGTTTTTGCCTGCCACATTTGGACTCTCGCTTGGCCTGTGGTTGACCTTCTGTGCACTTGCATGCCGTGGACTCCATTTTGTAGCCCCATTTCTTAAGATTGGCACTGCATCTTGTGGTGCCAGAGGACAACCTGTTCAGTTTCTCAGGTTGTGTCTCAGCCATCTGATTGAGGGGCTGGTTTTTGCCTGCCACGTTTGGACTCTCGCTTGCTGAGATGTTCCTGTGAGTATCTCTCTTGATCTTAGAAAGCTGTTTCTTGACTTAAGGCATTGGCATGCTGGCTGATATCCAAACAGAGGATGGGCCAAAGATGTCAATGCCTTGCTCCTTTCATTGCTGGCTGCTACTTCCAGACGGATGTCAGGTGGTGCAATACCAGCAAAACAGTGTCATTTTTCCAGTGGTGTTGGGCGTAGACATCCTGTGATAATGAGGCATGTCTCATTAAGAGCCACAGCCACTGTTTTAACATGGTGAGATGTATTCCACACTGTGCATGCATATTCAGCAGCAGAGTAGCAAAGCAGAGCAGATGTCTTCACTGTGTCTGGTTGTGATCCCCAGGTTGTGCCAGTCGGTTTTTGTACAACATTATTTTTAGCACCTACTTTTTGCTTGATATTCAAGCAGTGCTTCTTATAAGTTGGAGCATGGTCCAGAGCAGGCGTGGGCAATTGCCGGCTCTCCAGGTATTTTGGACTTCAACTCCCAGAAATCCTAACAGCTGGTAAACTGGCTAGGATTTCTGGGAGCTGAAGTCCAAAACACCTGGAGGGTCGGCAATTGCCTAGGTCTGGTCCAGAGTGACTCCCAGGTATTTTGGTCTGCTGCAATGCTCCAATGGGATTCCATCCCAGGTAATCCTCAGAACTTGAGATGCTTGTCCATTCTCAAGATGAAAGGCACACATTTGTGTTTTAGATAGATTAGCAATCAGTGATTTTCCCTGTAATAGGCAGTAAGAACATCTAAAGCTTCGGAGAGTTTCTGTTTAATCTGCTTGAGCAATTGCAGCATGCAACCAAAAATAGGATGACAGGATTAGTCAGGACTATAGGGTATGTGAATAAGAGACCTCAAAGAGATCCTTTTTATTAACAGACCTTGAAACCACTTCAATGTTTTTATTGAGTAAATTCATCTTCAGTGCAGTCTTTTCTTACTGGCTTCAACTTATCTTGGTATTATTTTTTTTTAAAAAAAATGAGTTTTTATGATACATCCAAATTACAATAGCCTCAATTCAGTCGTTCTGGCCTCTAGTGAGCATGCAGTCATGATTTGCTCTAAGGCACATGTATTTGCCTTTTCGGTATAAATGAAATTTTTCTTCAGCACATACAGTACTTGAAACACGTTAATTGCAGTATGAATGCCAGGTAGAAAAGAACACAATTGAAAAGAAGCTGTAAGATGTAAGAGCAGCTTAATACATATTGTTTTCTTTGTTTGTTTGTTTTAAGAAGTAGGAAAACAACACAGGAGAAAAAATCCAGTAAAGCAAAGCAGAGGTAAATAGGATTAAAAGAAGGTACATTGACACATCTTTAAAAGGCACGTTCTTCTAGCCTTCACAATTTTGTGTGTTTCCAGAATATATTTATATGCTTTTGATCGCTACTGGAACACTTGTGATGTCTCCCCTTCTAGCTATAATGATAAAAGTCCCATGTGTGATCTTTTAATATATTGGGCCTCATCTAATCCTATCTGTGATTCCTGGTATCTCTCACCTCAGCTTTAATAAATGCACAATCGCTATGGATAAAAGTCCTTTAAGTTCTGTTGTCTCATTATAGCCTCTCCTTTAAAAAGAAAAAGAAAACCATGCTTGATGTTTGATTTGGCCACTTTATGCCCAACGTGAAACTACAAAGTTGCACAAACTCAAATATTTGTGCATTTTGGTGAGGCTCAATTGTGCCCTCTTTAATGAGACAGGCCAGCACTAAGATATTCTGATATCTCTTGAATTTTCACCCTGTAATTATACACAGGGCCAATTTTCTTCCTAAATAATTTGAATTACCTTAAGAGGACCTGTCTTTTTCTTCTCTCTCAAATTTGTACATATTCAGTTGTGTGCCGGTTGCGCAGGTTCTGAATGGTTCTGCTTGTCAGTTTTGGTCATGCTCTGTCAAATAATAAAGGAGCTAATTTGCTTCTGTATATTCCCCCCAGAAAATTCACCCATCTCTACTTAACATGCAAGAAAATGTAGTATTACTCCTCATCATTTCTACAGTGCTAAAATAATATCTGTGTGCGCATAACCACAAAGCTTACTCACCTATTGGAAGTAAGGACTCTGTATCTCCAGGCTAATGTTCTGAGTGTATTAGCAGACTGCAGAAGAAAAGGAAAGATGACTGACATAAGAGATGACAGTGAAAGGCAAGAGCCTAGGAGGTGTGTTGTTTTTTTCCTTGGGAATATGACTCAACTGTGGGCTGGGGACCCTACTAACAAAGATGAAAGACTTTTGAGTACATCAGATTGCATTTTCTCTTAATTGGTGCAGGGTCAAGCAAGGTTAAGACTTATTTCAAAAAAGGCAGAATTGGACTATTACTTACTTACTTACTTACTTACTTACTTACTTACTTACTTACTTACTTACTTAAGTGATCCCTCATTGTCAGAGTATAATGGCCTTAAAGTGAGTCTCATTGTCCGAGTATAATGGCCTTCCAAGTGCAGTGTCTTGGCAATGGGGGGCTACATAGGGTGGTGACATTATTTAAACTGTTATGTTTATTCATATCATGATCTGCACCTGCTCATTATATCCCACATTAATGGGGTTATTGGGATAACAATATTTGCTAGTTCTCTCAGCCCTCCCCGAACAGTGATGGAATTGGTTTCCAGATGGAAGGCGGTCCCAGTCAGGGTTGGCTTGATTCGCTTTCCTCTTGGCATGTTTCTCCCTTTCACCCTCTATTCATGCCTCTTCAAATTCCATAGCAGTGCTGGTCACAGCTGACCACTAGCTGGAGTGCTCAAAGGCCAGGCTTTGGCTGGAAGATATATGCACATTAGCATATTTATTTACCTGTGCATGAGGCTTGTTCATTCTTGGGAACAACGAAGGGAGGCTATATACAGAGTACAGTTTGCCCTTAAGACACGTGGTTTGGCCAAGCCACGCGAGAGTGCCCGCTACTCCCGCGAGACTCTGAGCGTGATTGGAGACGCTTCTGGACTGTGGCGCATGGATTTTTGGGACTTCCAATGCACTTAATGGAATTAAGCATGCAATGGACTGGCTATTGATACATATATTTTGAGGAAATTTTAGTTATTTGTAAATTGACATCGTATGTCATTCAGTGTGTTTATATGATCCATACAGCCTACCAGGCTGTTGAGGCACAACTCACGTGTCCTGATACATAATACAGATATTTTTTTGCAATTGTTCTTTCTGATTTATATGAGATTATAGATGCATGTCTCTTGGTTTGTTTTGGTTTTGTTTACCATTTCAAAGGCCATGCTTCCCAGATTTCAGAGTCTATGCTACAGTGTTTAAGGTTAACTTTAAGTCCATCTTTAAATCTCTTTTCCTGTCACTCAACATTTCATTTTCCATACTTGAGTTGGGAGTAGAATAATTGTTTTGGGAGATGGTGATCAAGCATTCAGATGACATGGCCAGTCCAGTGGACTTGATGGCGTAGGAGCATCGCTTCAGTGCTGGTGGTCTTTGCTTCTTCCAGCACACGGACATTTGTCCACCTGTCTTCCCAAGACATTTGCAGGATTTTTCAAAGGCAACACTGATGGAATCGTTCCAGGAGTTAGGTGTGACATCTGTAGACAGTCCATGTTTTGCAGGCATATAACAGAGTTGGGAGGACAATAACTTTGTAAACAAGCACCTTGGTCTCTCTATGGATGTCCTGGTCCTCAAACACTCTCTGCTCCATTTGGAAAAATGCTGCTCTTTCAGATGTTGTATTTAAGTGCTAATGTTGACTTTTGTGGACAGGTGGCTGCCACATGGATAAGTTTAATGCAGGGGTGAACAAACCTCTGGGGCCCACACATCTGGCCAAAAATGGCACTTCCCCAATGGAAATAGACCAAGTCCACTACTGGTTTTGAAAAAAAGGTAAGTTTTGTTGTTAATAGTAGAGGAGGCTGCCTGTTTTAAACATTGAATTATATTTCCCTGAGGGTCCCTAGAAAAGCAATTCTCCCCATATTCCCAGGAGAAAAAAGATCACCTTGGAGCAACTTGGAATGGTCAAGGGCCACAAAAGTAGTTTTGCCAATGTGACGTATGCAAACCCAAGGATTACACTTTGCCACCTATGCTTTATTATATAGGTAGACTCATAAAGAGAGCCAACGTTATGTAGTGGTTTGACTAAGGAAACAGTATTCAAATCTCTCCTTCACCATAGAAACCCATTGAGTGACCTTGGGCAAGTCACATGCTGTCAGACTCAAAGGAAGGCACGGACACATACACACTTTGCCGCTAAGTGAATTCTGCTATGAAAACCCCACGGTCCATTTACCACATCAAGGAGAAATTATACCTATTTTGTACATGGTTATTTGTTGTTGGGTCTTTCTCAGTTGTGGCAGCCATTTCGGAGGCCACCATGGAGTAGGCTTACTTGCTTCCTATGTGCATTATTGATTTGCTGAATTCCAACCCCCAAATTCACTGAGCCCAGTTGAGCTGCTTAATGCTTCATTCTGCTAGTGGATGTGGTTCTTCAATAGCTTCCTAGCGCAGTCCAAAGACTCACAAATCCATGGGACTTAATTCAGTACAACACAGAATGGAACAACAACAAAATCCCCTTTCAAAATTGTGCTAAGTATCTTATGAGAGCAGGACAAATCAGTATGTGTTCAGTAAGGTTAAATCATGCTTTTCTTAACAGCAATACTCATTGTACAGAGAGTATGCTTTCCAAATAATGAAAAGTCATACAAAAGATGACTGTGAAGGCAGAGTTGAATAGATTTCAAAAGGTTTTCCATGTAGTCCATCACATCTGGCTATTTGGGAAAAACTCTGTCGAGATGCAGTATTTTAGCATATAAAATACATTTGAAAGATTAAATCCTGGTTAAAGTAGTAGGAAATTAAATATAAATGCCTTTTCAAGTAGAAAATGGTTAATCCTATTCAAGCTCTGAGGTTTGTAACAGCAGCAACACTGTCTACAATAGTAAATTAACAGCTAGCGAGGAAGGTGGATTTGTCAATGAGTGGCACATTCATGCCGGCTATTAATTATAGGATTTCTATAGAAAATAAAAATTATGGCTCCGATATAAGGTCAAAGTAGCCTATTTGAGAGTCTTTCGCCCATAGAAGAAACTGGATATTTGTCTCAAGATATGCCAGTAAAGTAATATTAAAGTGCCATGCTTTACTTTGAATTGTTGTTGTTGTTGTTTATTTGTTCAGTAACTTCCAACTTTTGTGACCTCATGGACAACCCCACACCAGAGCTCCTTGTTGGGTGTAGCCACCCCCAGCTCCTTCAATGTCAAGCCAGTCACTTCAAGGATACCATCCATCTATCTTGTCCTTGGTCGGCCCCTCTTCCTTTTTCCTTCCACTTTCCCCAGCATCATTCTCTTCTCTAAGCTGTCCTGTCTTCTTATTATATGCCCAAAGTACTTCATCTTTGCCTCTACTATCCTTCCCTCCAGTGAGCAGTCAAGCATTATTTCCTGAATCATGGACCGGTTTGATCTTTTTGCGATCCAAGGCTCTCTCAAAATTGTCCTTCAACACCAAAGTTCAAAAGTGCCTATCTTCCTTTGCTCAGCTTTGCTTATGGTCCAGCTCTCACATCCATAGGTTACTATGGGAAATACCATTCCTCTAACTATGCAGATCTTCATTGGCAGTCTGATGTCTCTACTCTTCACTATTTTATTAAGATTGCTCATTGCTCTCCTCCCAAGAAGTAAACGTCTTTTGATTTCCTGGCTGCAATCTGCCTCTGCAGTAATCTTTGCACCTAGAAATACAAAGTCTATCACTGCCTCCACATTTTCTCCCTCTATTGGCCAGTTATCTGGTCGCCCTAATCAGTCTGGTCGCCATAATCTTGGGGTTTTTTTGTGTTTAACTGCATCCCATATTTTGCCTTTTCTTCTTTCACCTTGGTTAGAAGGCTCCTCAGCTCCTCCTTGCTTTCAGCCATCAAAGTGGTACCATTATTTTGAATTATCAGTCCTCAAATCACTAGAATGAGACACATCTTCACAGCCCATCTCTGAGGTAGAATAAATGGGGAGCCATTAACCTAGGTCTTCCCTGTGGTGCAGGCATGTAGCCAGGGGGGGGGCCTTGAGGGGCTTCAGCCCCCTCCCCAAATTATCAGGGTGGTCCACGAGAAGGCCTTACTGCTACATGATTTAAACTGTTATGTTTATTCATATCATGCTCTGATCACCATGTTCAATATATCCCATATGCATGGGGGTATTGGGATAACGATACAAAAGGTTTGCTAGGGTAGATCCTCTCTCATTCAGACTCAGACCCCTCCCTCAAATCAAACTCACCCCCCGAATCATTATCCTGGCTATGGTACTGCTGTGGAATTTATGATAAACTGGGATTTACAACCTGGACGCCTCCTTTTCATATTTAATGTGGGAAGCTGAACAATGGCTTTCAACATGTTTTGGGTAAAGCATATTTTTGAAGAAGACTACAATTCTGGGAGTTATCATTTAACAATGTTGGGAGGGAATACAATTCCCACATTTGATTTTGAAATCTTTTCTAATGTAGTATTTGATATTTACCAACTTAGCTTTTTGAAATAATCTAGCGGGCAAGTATCCTTGGAGAAAATACAAGCAATTCCTCTGGAGATGTTCCCTTGAGCAAGTCTCCTAAGGAGTGAAGGGTTATAGAGGGAATAGGGAGATTCTGTACAAGGAGAAATGATAAAAACTAAGGTTATTTACTTTGAAAGAGAACAAGGAGAAAACCCAGGAGAGATGTACGAGGGACACAACAGGCATGGATATTTGCATATGCCTTTGTTATTGTTAAACCGTTCTTCAGATTCTCCCTGAAAGCTGTGAAGGTCTAAACTCTCTATTCAGAACAAGAGAAACAATGAGTTCTTTGAACACTGAGCTATACAGTACATAGAAGGGGGGCCACCCAAAAATATCTCATAATCTTATTATATGTCATTGTCCGTGTGACGTTTACTGTCCTGAAGAAGCCTGCATGTGTCTCTTCTGGCAAACACATAGTATTTTTCTTTTAGGGAAGTAATACAGGACAGTTTCACTTATCCAACCTTCACTCATTCAACGTTCTGTATTATCCAATGCAGTCTGCCTCCGACCCGGATCCACAGCTGTTTCAATACATTGCGATGTTTGGTGCTAAATTTGTAAATACAGTAATAATTACTACATAACATTACTGTGTATTGAACTGCTTTTTCTGTCGATTTGTTGTAAAACATTATGTTTTGGTGCTCAATTTGTAAAATCGTAACATAATTTGACATTTAATAGGCTTTTCCTTAATCCTTCCTTATTATCCTTTTTTTTTTCTTATCCAATGGTCTGTCGGCCCATTTATGTTGGATAAGCAAGGCTTTACTGTACTCAAATATGAAGCAGACTTACCTCTGGGTTATTTATTTATTTATATTGAATAAATCAAGTGCTAGCTTCAGGATTTCTGTCCACTTTGTGTTCTAGCTTTGATGAAAATGTGAAGTACAGAGTCACCCCTTTATATTTCGGATTTTCATTTTTGCAGATTTGATTAAAATCTTCTCTCTGGGAATTTCTCAGTTCTTCAGTGTGACTATGTATTACAGTCATGCTTAAGGACCTGGAGAGTTCAAGAGAGAGCATCTCTCCAGGAATCTCTAGGACCTCCAATGTCCTCCCCTTTGGGGAGAGAAGGCATGGCTCAAATAAAGCTTGATAACAATTGATAATTCTATAATCAGCTTCCAGTTGATGATGATCATAATAGCCCTGCTAGAATTTTAAAATAAGTGTTCTCTTAAGTTAAAAAAATAGCAACATCTTTACTTTCACTGGGGTCTTGTGTCTCAAAACCCAGCAAAAGTGTATAGCTGACAAAAACCATATAGGTTGTTGTAGGTTTTTCGGGCTATATGGCCATGTTCTAGAAGCATTATCTCCTGACATTTCGCCTAAATCTATGGCAGGCATCCTCAGAGGTTGTGAGGTCCATATACTCATGTATAGGTCTAGAAATTAACCCCCCCCCCCCCAAACAACCTCGAGGTCAGTGTGTCCATGTAAGTACTTTACATTAATTCTTACCAGAAGAGGAACCATATCTGAGTAGAGTAGTGAAAGGCAACATTAAATTAAATTGATATTATATTATCGAAGGCTTTCATGGCCAGAATCACTAGGGTGCTGTAAGTCTCTTGGGGTGCTGTAAGTCTTTCTGGCTGTATGGCCATGTTTCAGAAGTGTATCCCTGATTGGAAAATGTACATGTTGTGAGCATCACTTCCAACCCATTTCTTATGTACGGGTATATCCCTGATTGGAAAATGTACATGTTGAAGGTCTCGGTTTGAACAAACAAACCTGTGGCTTTAAAATCAATGTCTTTTTCAAATATTCTTGAAAGGCAGGTGCACTCCCCCCACCCCACAGACTAGACTATAGCTGTAATTTCCTTTTGTTTGGGGTGGGGGTTGTGGGTTCACATCAAGCTGGGAAAAGGTTATTTATAGCAGCTCTAAAAAAGGAAATGGTTCATGCTGCCTTGGATCACTCATCCATGTAATCTGATATTGTCTCTTTTGATTTGTAGTGGTTCCTTGGGGTCCTAGGCCAGATTCCCCCCTCCCTCTAGCCTCATGTAGCCTTTTAGCTACAGATGCCAGGTTCAGTCCCTGGCACCTTCTGGATGTGATGCATGTTCTCCACCCAGAAACTGCAACCTCTCTGTGCTTTCCGTTTCCTTAGTAATCCCCTGCAGTCTCAGGCAGGCTGGTTTTCTTTTCCTTTGGCCAAAACAGAAGCTGCTGCTGCTGCCAGGCAAACACAGTGTCTTTTGTTTACCTTAATTATAGCTTGGAAGCAGGGCCTAAAATAGAAATTCTTCGACTTCGGGAAAGACTCTTGTTCTCTGTGCTCCTCTCTTCCCTTTTCTCTTTCTTTCAAAGTGTATACTGTATGTCCCTCAAGGCATGGCCTTATTTGTGGGGGTCGAGGGGGGATTGATTTGCTTGGCAAAAAAGCAACTATCCAGATCAGCAGTTGATATCGTTTAGCCTACCATTAGTTGTTGGTTTGCAATCCCCAGTATTTCTTACCTTTGGGTTTGTAATGGGGTTATTTTTGTTGCTGCTGCTGTTTTTATTTGTTGTTATTTATTTACCCAGTCCTTCAGCAAAACATAACCCCAAGGCACATTACAAAGCATGAGTTAGAGCTTCTTCTGCCCTTAGGCTTACAATTCTAATAAGACAAGACATGTGAGAAAAAGGGAAGGGGAATGGAGAAGGGGGTTGAGTCCAGCAGATCCTGGCTGCTCCTTTCTCCCTGAGAGGCCAGAGTACTGGCAGTTGTAATGCAGGGAGAGTCTCTCATCAAACCTGGGACCAACGAACAATGGATTTGTGCCTAGCTGCTCTTCTCTACCTTACAGACTGGACCAATGGCACTTGTAATGAAGAAGGAGCCTCTCATCACCCACTGGGCCAAGTTGCACCCCAGCCAGAGTTCACCTTGCCCTTAGCACCAACCACAGATCCATAAGCAGTAGTAAAACAGTTTATTGAGGGGAGTACTTATAAAAGGGAGAAAATCACCAAAAGGAATACAAATGCAAGATCCAACAAGGTAATCAGAAAAGTGGTCAATAAGTAAAACCTCAACCAAGCTGGTAAGGAGTAAAACACTTCAATGGTGATAATCCAAATAATCCAAATGATACAGGAAATCGAGAATCATAACATGAGCATAATCCAAGGAAACAAGAATCAAAACATGAACATACATCTAGAAAAACCAACGATATAAGAACTTCTTAAAACATGAATCAAAACTCCCAGGAACTTAGACTAAAAACATTAACTGGAAACAGGACTTCATATCCTTACTATTATACAGAGTTGCCCGATATGAACTCTCTAATTTAAGGGGTCTAATTTAAGGGCTGCAAAACATGAAGGCATTTATTTGACAATGACTTTCTGGTTTGTGAAACTTTTGCTGTCCTTCTTTTTCATGGATTTCTTGAGCTGGATGTTTTTCTCTCTAGGATCAAGCCTGATATCCCTGTCTAGCCCAGCTGTTTCCCCAGATGAGCTATCTTGATCTGCCAGGTCTTTATCAGGGGTTGCTAAGCTTGTTGTGGGCGAAAGGTCAGCTCGCTGTCTGCTGAACTCCAATACAGTTCCACTTTCAAACCCTGTCTCACAGACAGAATCTTGCTTTAAAATCCCCTCATTGCCCTCATGGAAAGATCCATCCATCGCTCTCCCAGGCTCTGAAACCTCAATCCCCTCATCTTCATCTGACTGAACCACAACACTGTGCCTGGCGGCTCTTCTTTCTCTCGACGGACTGGGCAGTGGAGGTTGTGATGGAGGGAAGGCTTCTCATGAGCTGCTGGGATGAAGGCACAGTTAAGCCTGGTTGTTCTGCTCTTTCTGCAGAGGCCAGAACAGCTTTAATTATGAAGGGCCTCTTGCTGTGACAAAGGCACCATGGAGCTGTGCCTGTCTGCTCTTCTCTCCCCCAAAGGACCGGGTAATGACAGTTGTATTGGAGAGAGGGCATCTCATGAGCCACTGAGACCATGGCACAATTGAGCTGTGCCTAGCTGCTCTGTATTTCAGAGGTCAGGATAGTGGCAGAGGGAGAACCTGATTGACAATAGAATTCATTGTGTCATACACAAATGAAATCCTATGCACTTGAGTTATAATGTTAGAGGCAGATAGAAAAAGATATGTACATATGTCTAGTCCAAATCAGATGACTTGTTGGAAGAGTCCCATATATTTATGTCTTGCAAAACACCACTTCCCAAATCTAGCCTACTATGAATATTCTCATTAAGTTATATTGACAGAGTATTTTTTTAACAATCCCAGAAGAGTTTGTTGATCAGACCCCTGCTAATTTCTGATTGGTCAGCTTTTGAGCATTTGTGTATGTATGTAGAAGGCATACTAGACTAATTGCTTGTGTCAAATCATGTAATAGTGTTATAGCAGTACTGTGAAAGGCATAGTTTCCTTAATTATGCCCATAACAATTGGGTTTAGCATGCTGGAAATTAGCTTCATAAAGCTTTTAATATTGGATTTAAGTGTAATAAAACTTTCATGAAATATTTAGAATCCTCTGACATGAAATTTACAGTTCTCATTGCACGAGCTTTTGACAAACGCTCCAAGCTACATAAAATGTCATGTTCAGTTCGTTCTTTCTCCCATTATAATTCAGAAATGGAGGCATCTATTTACTTTGCAATCTTGGAAACCATTTGCGTATATTACTGTTTCAATTAATTACATTTCCATGTGACCAACACTCTTTCCCCAGAGAGAAAGTTGGCATTCTGGAAAGCACCATTTAGAGCTCGAAAGTAGAAGAGCTTCCTCTGAACACACAGAAATAACTCTGTATTCTTGTGTGTCTGTTCCATTTAGCACAATGCATATGTTGTTGGGTGTACATTATTCTATTTACATTTGAGTATAGATATCCTTTTGGTCATATTTACCTCTCTGTCGTTTGCTTAAATATCAACATCATTTTGAAGAAATATTAACCATTCCTGTGTCTTTTGCTCCCATAACATCATAAAATCATTAAGTTGGAAGAGACCTCGTAGGCCATCCAGTCCAACCCCACTCTGGAACAGAGAGTGCTGAACAGCTCTCACAGTTAGGGAGGTCTTCCTAATGGTCAGATGGAATCTCCTTTCCTGTAGTTTGAAGCCATTGTTCCATTGCGTCCTAGTCTCCAGGGCAGCAGAAAACAAGCCTGCTTCCTCCTCCCTATGACTTCCCCTCATACGAGGGTTGAATGAAAAGTAATGCCTCCACCTTTGTTACTTGGGTTTGGATGGGAATATTTTTAATATATCAAATGCAGAAATAAATCTTAGAATGTGCTCTTTAACTATCACTATTCACTTTTCTACATAATCACCAGATAGTTTGATACATTTTTTCCAACAATGAACAAGTTTTTCTGAAGCCGTCAAGGAAGAAGGTGACACTCTGTTTCCACAACTAGTGACAGCATCCTGGGTACCCATTGTGCACAGATCTTCCGATAGCTAAGCAAAACAATAATGTGACCCACACGTTCTTGTGAAATGCCGATTATGCTTGAAATTTCTCTCTGAGTGATACGACAATCATCCTGAATCAATCTGTCAACCTTTTGCTTGTGAAACTTGGTGTTTGCTGTCACAGAACGTCCAATGCTTTGTTTGTCACGGAAGTTAGATTTTCCCACCTCAACATCGTTAAACTTACTCAGCCAATGACACACAGTACTCACATCAACACAATCACCATAAACAGCTTGCATTCTCTGATTAATCTCCTTTGGGGTGACATTTTCTGCTGTCAAGAATTCATTGACTGCACATTGCTTAAGTTGCATTGACCGATCATCTGCACAGGGTTCCATACTTTGCACTTTAACAACACAACCATTCAATGCTAAGACTTCCTGCCAAAATGGAACTGGAGAGGAGAGTCTACTGAACAAGCCAGTACCTGCCCCAAACTAATACTGTCATCTGTTGAGGAGTTACTAAGGTAGAGGCATTACTTTTCATTCAACCCTCGTATATTTATACATGGCCATCATGCCTCCCCTCAGCCTTCTCTTCTTCAGGCTAAAAGGGGTAGCATGACTTCTCTGGATCTAGACCCTAGGTGCAGTTTATATGTTCCATAGTATAAACTAAATTGGTGCCGTATCTAAAAAGCCACCTTGAGGAATATTTTTTAATTTGAAAAAATGGGATACATTTTTAAAAATAACCCTGGTTGCTATATGAACTCTAATGTACATCAAGAAGTGTTGTCTATGAAAGTAGTTGGACGTATTTCAAAGGCAATAGATAGATGAGACATAGAGATATAGAGTGAGCCTGCGAAATTACAAGTGTTCTAAATTAAAAAAATGACCTCAAATTTGCTTAATTACGTATAGTTTTTCTCAAGATGCTTTCACATTTTTATTTCATAAAATGTACTTATTTTATTTATCTTGTCAGAAGCGGATTGAGGGTACAGTCATAATGTATTTAGAAACACAAACAAAGTTAAAAATTTAGCATTATACTTAATGTCCTTTGACCAGAAGCTGGCTACCGGGAGTGCCTTTGGTGTTGCTTTAAGAAGGTCCTCCATTGTGCATGTCGCAGGTCTCAGGCTGCATTGTAGTAAGTGGTCTGTGGTTTGCTCTTCTCCACACTCGCATGTTGTGGATTCCACTTCGTAGCCCCATTTCTGAAGATTGGCTCTGGATCTTGTGGTGCCAGAATGCAGTCTGTTCAGCGTCTTCCAAGTCGCCCAGTCTTCTGTGTGCGCAGGGGGAAGTTTCTCATTTGGTATCAGCCATGGATTGAGGTTTTGGGTTTTAGCCTGCCATTTTTGGACTCTCACTTGCTGAGGAGCTCATGCGAGTATCTCTGTAGATTTTAGGAATAATATGTGACTGAGTAAGATTACATCAGGTTGAGAAAGCAAAGTTCTAATTGCTACTTGAAATCACCCAAACATTTGACTTCTTAAATCTCTTGCTAATAGGTTTCCATAACAAAATATAATATATCTATAACCTGATGAAATGAATGTAATTTTAATGTTTGCTCTTTATATTTAATCTCATAATCAATCTCCACAACTAGTCCATAGATCAAATCTTGAATATGTGAAAATCCCGCATATTTGTCCAGAACCACATCAAATTGGGGGGTATTTTATTATACAATCAGAAAATATACATTCAAAAATAATGAAACGCGTCTAGATCTGTATACCATTCACTCAAATTCAATACATTTTCAAAACAAAATCCTTGCAAACTATTCCTAACTAGAATTATTGGTAACTATATTTTAGGAAAAATTGTTTCCATCTGAATAATAGCAATTGTGCCACCCGCTACTTCTCCCCCACCCCCCAATATCATATGCAAAATTTCAAATGTAAATACTTTTTTTAAAAAGGGGGACTTATTTTCTTTCGCTTTTGCTTCATTGAGATGGCACTTTAGTATGTCATCAGAACAGTAGAAATGGAGTTCAGGACATATTTAAGACTAGATCTACACAGCCTTATAATCCAGTTCAAAGCAGATCAAGTCACTCCTGACATGAAAAAAATCTCGATTTTATATGGCAGTGTAGATGGGGCCTAAGTTATCCGCAGGTTTCCTTATGCCAGGGAGACACTTTCTGCCAGTTGGATCCCTTCAGACTGATAAGTACCAATTCCAGGGTCTCTCCTTCAAGCTCATTGCTTGTCGGATGGGGCCACACATTGCCTGTCCAACCGAGAAGTTTAATAATAATAATAATAACAACAACAACAACAACTCTTTTTCTCATGATCTTGTTAAAAAACAAAGTATGGATTGTCGATGTTGCAATCCCAGGTGACAGCAGGATTGAAGAGAAACAATTGGAAAAGCTGACATGTTATGAGGATTAAAAGATCGAACTGCAAAGACTCTGGCAGAAGCCAGTCAAGGTGGTCCCAGTGGTAAGCAGCACACTGGGTGCAGTGCCTCAAAACCTTGGCCTGCACTTAAATACAATCGGTGCTGACAAAATTACCACCTGCCAGCAGCAGAAGGCCACCTTACTGGGACCTGCACGCATTATTCGCCGATACAACACACTGTCTTAGATACTTGGGAAGTGTCTGACGTGTGATCCAATACAACAGCCAGCAGAGTGTCTGCTATGGACTCATCTTGTGGTGTTTCTAATAATAATAATAATAATAATAATAATAGGTTTACATTATTTTAATTCCCTCAATTCTGCATCTGCTCTGCCAAAGACTTTTCATCCTGGAGTGTTTCTAGTGGCCGCACAACCTACAATGCAGAAGGGGGGTTTTTTTTGCCTTTTTATTTGTGTGTGTGTGTGTGTGTGTGTGTGTATCTATATGCATTCATATTTTTAAGATGCCAGAAAAGCTCTCATGCTGCATCAAGTAAATAATCCCTTTAAAATATTCAGTACTTCAGCTGCTTATTGCTATGCCTTGGGCTATAATTTCTGTGACCCTCTCTGCATATGACCAAGCTAGAAGACCATAAAACATATGGAACTTTTTTTTCTTTTCCCGTTTCTGTTCAGTGCTTCCATTGTTATGCATCTCGGAGTGTAAATCAAAGCAGATGTTGGGCCAGGAATGCCTCTTGCAATAGGGGTTGTGTTCAAAGAGGTGAATTTTAATGAAGCAGCAAGGGAAAGAGGGAGAAGATTACATGCTATATCTCCCCGGAGAAGGATTTCCCATCAGTTAGATTGATTCGACTAGAGAATGGTCTTAAGCAAGCAAGAATGTGCAGGTGATGGGGAACATTGTTAATGATTTGTATGTATTTACTGGTCTGGAGCACCTCAATGGCGGCATGTTGAACACCTAAACACAATTAAAACAGCATTTCGGCTTACAATTGATCCAGCCAGTATAGACATGGACTTAGTCTAAAATACTACTAGATTCACACACACACACACACACACACACACACTAAAACAGGCTGACAAGGCTATTTTATTTAATACTGGCTCTCTGCAGTCAAACTCCCACTTCATGTTCATAAAATGTGATTAACATTGAATTTCCAGAACATGTTATCCCCATACTTTCCTTGGATTTTGTTGTTAGAACAGAGGTTCTAACCTTTCAAATCGTGTGACCCCAGAATATAATTCCTCATGTTCTGGTGACCCCCAATCATAAAATTATTTTCATTGCTACTTCATAATTGTAATGTTGTTACTGTTACTAATTGTAATGTAAATATCTGATATGCAGTATGTATTTTCATTCACTGGACTAGCTGAGAACCAACGCAGGTTAAAGATAACCTGCCTTGATTGTCAGCTGGCGAGGGGAGAGTGGAGGGCAGCGCCTCTACTCTCCCCTGGACAGCTCACAACCAACACGGGTTAAAGATAACCCGTGTTGGTTCTCAGCTGGCCGAGGGGGTGTGGAGGGCATGCACACCATCCCTCCTCATCAGCTGAGAATCAACCCGCGTTAGAGATATTGTGGGTTGATTCTGAGCAGGCGAGGGGGCATGGAGACAAGCGTCCCCTGCGCACTGCACATGTGTGGCACCAATAACGAAATAATAACATTATTCATAATTAAATATAAATCAATTCCAAATATTTTCCCAAAAACTTTTGGAACACTTTCTATTTCAAAACAAGAGTGGCTCATCTCGCCCGCCCCGCCCCCTGCCCCCCACGAGTTTAGAAACAATTTTTAATGGATCAACCAGCCCTATTACAGAAATGGCCAAACATCCAGATGATTTCAAAAAATCCACTTTCCCATGAAACGTTTTAAAAGAATGTTGGCCCTCACACTTAAAATACGCAAAAAATGCTCTATCCTACACTTGAAGCCAAACTAGTGTGGTGACAAGAGTTGCTTCCCAGATTTTAAATGTAGCACTCATTGGAAATTAGTAAATGTGATGAGGTGGCAAGAAAGCTGTCCTCAGATATATCTTAACACCCAGGCAAGCTAATATTGGAAGATACACATATTCAGATGGTCTGGGCCTAAGCTGTAGAAGCTTTATACATGTTCAGCTCAGAACATTCAATGATTTAGAACTGTGACTTTTATAAACCAGCACAGGATTGGTTTTTTTGGTTTGTTTTCCCCTTTTTTCTAGAGTGTCAGGGGTTGACATGCTGTGTGCATTAAATAAGCAGAGACCACTTTGAAGAATGCACCCACTGAAGCATTATAAAGGATGTCGATATGGGAGAGGCTGGCAGAATAATTTTATTTTCGATAGATTAATTCCTGTAACAGGCTTCACTCCAGTGAGTCACACGCAAAGCATACCACTTAGGCTGAGAGTTTTTCCTGCCAAGCTCTGAGCAAGCAGAGCTTCTCAAATGATGCACAAAGTTCAGAAATGTGAAAAGTAGAGAGGTCATAGGTGATGTCTCTTTGTTCTTCCCAACACAAAGAAAGCACTTTTTCCTCTCTTCCTTTTTTAAAAAAATCTAAAGAATATGCTTGTCATCATCCTCCAACAGCGGTTATGCATCATCAGCTCTCACCGTGTTAACACGAGAACCAGATCGCATTAGGATAATACGCCTTTTGAAGAACATTCATTAAAGGGCAGAAAAATTGGGTGGAAAAGGTTAAGTACATAGCTTGCTCTTCTGGCAACTTGGACAGAGTCTTTTGCCAGCGTAATTCTCACTGCTGTTGTGGGGATTTTTATCTTGTTTCGTTAACATCCTGCATGACTTCAGTTTCTGGAGGCGGTAGAAGTGGCAGACACGCAGGGCAAGATGACACAGCAGAGGGATGTTTCTGATGCCGGATCCTTCTCCACAAGAGCTACCAGGAATAAAATTTGCCTACATTTAAGATTCCTTCCCCACTTCTTTAATGAGTGTGTGTCACATCTGACCTTTTTATCCAAAATTATTTTTCTTTAAATCCAACAAAAACAATCTATCGTGAAGTTCAAGAAAAGTGGTCACTTGAAGCAAACGTGCTAGAGATGTTCAGGTTTCTTGGAGGTAGGAGGGGTGGCAAATTAAGGCAGCTACAAACAGCATTACCATATATACTCAAGTATAAGCCGACCTAAATATAAGATGAGGCACCAAATTTTATCACAAAAAACTGGGGAAACTTATTGACTTAAGTATAAGCTAAGGGTGGGAAATTCAGCAGCTATTGGTAAACTTCAAAATAAAAATAGATACAAATAACATTACATTAATTAAGGCATCAGTAGGTTAAATGTATTGTCGAAGGCTTTCATGACTGGAATCACTGGGTTGTTGTAGGTTTTTTGGGCTGTATGGCCATGTTCTAGAAGCATTCTCTCCTGACGTTTCGTCTGGAAGCATCCTCAGAGGTTGTGAGGTTAAATGTTTTTGAATATTGACATAAAACAGAAATTTAAGATAAGACTGTCCAACTCCGATTAATTCATTATTCTAACTGTCTTACGTATCCATGGTTTATTTTAACTATATATTTTGGGGAAAATGCTGTGTGTATATGTATAAGGAAAAATGAGAAAGACTGGCACTAAGAGGGGAGAGAGGAGCAGAGAAAGGCGTGCACCACATGAGAAAGGAGATAAGGAAGGTGCATGCTGCACGAGAGGAGAGGAAGGAGGCTAGGTTGTTGTGCGGAGAAGTAATGGTACTGGCAGGAAAAAGCCCACCTCAGTCCTTCTTTCAGCCTCATGCCTTCCCGCCAAGACCCTCATCCAAGTATAAACTGAGGGGGACATTTTCACCCTAAAAAGGCTGAAAAATTAGGCTTATACTCGAGTATATACAGTATATGGATTTCAGTTGTGGTTTTTATACCTCTTAGAAACCCCTGAACTGCCCATATATCCCTTGGTAGTAATGGTAGTAACCTCAGGATAGGGCCTATGCTCCTCTCCTCTAAGGAAATGACCAGTGCTTTGGTGTTAAAAGTCTGTAAGAAATCTTTGACTTATAGCAACACTATCACAAGATATTGATTTGTTCGGGTGGGGATTGACAGTGCCTTCTCTAATGCTGAGAGAGTGTGACTTGCCTAGGTTACTCAGGCTGGATCTACACTGCCATATAATCCAGATTATCTGATTCGATCTGTATTATATGAGGACACATCTCCAGTGGCATATAAAATCCAAATTATCTGCTTTGAACTGTATTATGGAGCAGTGTACTCATATAATCTAGTGCAAAAACGATACCTGGAATCGGATATTGGATCATATGGCAGTGTAGATCCATCTGGAGTCTACACTACCATATATCCAGTTCACATCAGATAATCTGGATTTTATATGGCAGTGCAGACGGGGTTGTAGTGGGGTTTCAGGGAATCAAACATTGGTCTCCCAAAATTTTAGTCCAACATTCAGACTACTACACCATACTAGGTTTTTTTTTAGAAGCCTGTGTTCTATGTGGAGTCAATACTTAATCCCAGCATCTCAGGCCCCTTCTACACTGCCATGTAAAATCCAGATCATCTGCTTTGAACTGGATTATATGGCAGTGTAGAAAAGGCCCTAGTCTTGGCTATTTTATAAATCACTGTGATAGCAGAAATATGCATGTTCATAGCTTCTATGACTAGTCTTGGCTATTTTATAAATCACTGTGATAGCAGAAATATGCATGTTCATAGCTTCTATGACTATAGGGTAAAGAATGCACTCTGGATGTTAACTCAAATGTTGAAAGGCACTACCCAAGGCATTTGAAAAGGCCAGAAATGGCACTCCAGTAATGAGAAGAGAGGGCATTGGTCCTTCTTTTAGGTTCTCCCAGGATGGATTCAACACTTAACTTTTGTCACTCAAAGAAGAAGATGGATTCCTTTTTGATAAGATTTAAAGTACAGTACTTGCTTTGAGTCATGGATAAGTCAACCTAGCTTTTTGGGCTCAATTTGTTTTATAAAATGTCAAGAATTATAAATGAGTATCTACATTAAATCTACTTTCTAGTCCTAACCGGAATTGACAAATTTAATTAGTCATATTTACACAAATGTTGGTTTACCAAGTTCTCATTGATTCAGTGGTTCTCCTGGTTTTGAGACTAGCAATTGATTTCGGGCATTATCTCCTGGATCTCCACAGTGACCTTTCTTGGAAGATTAATGTTGGGGATTTTCCATATTGCTATCGGAACAGACAGGTGAGGCAATGCTTATAGAGACCTTGTGAGTTCATGACATAGCAATTGCATCTTGGTTTGCAACTCCAGTAGGGAAATTAGCCTCTAAGAAGACAGAAATTGTATTTTTCAAAATTGCTGAAATTACAATACTGTGTAGAAAGTGGACAAATGTGTACGTTTCTTGTGCGACAGAAACAAATGTGTGAAATCATTTAGTGAAGGGGGATAAAGTTTTACTGTTTGCCACATAAGTAGAAAAGAATTTACCTCTCAGTTCTCAATTCCTTAACCTCAATTCCAAAAACTTTGACTAGTTGGGTCCTACCTTCACTCCTTGTCAACATCACGCAAATGCTGAACATCATCCCAGCAAAGAATCCATTCAATTTCAAATGAATTCAATTTCAAAAAAAACCTGTTCAATGCGAATAGCACTTCTGTGCAACTCAGCAAAACGGTTTTCTCGGTTTTTGCTACCTCTCCTATCAAAGCCATCATGAGCAACTATATATTGCAGAAATAAAAAATGAATGTGGCCATTATGTGCATATTCATTAAGTATGCATGCATGCCCCAACCATTAATACTGGGAATGGCTCACATATAGCCATTAGCATCTTTCATGTTCTACACATTGCTAGAATTTAGAAAGAGGTTTTTTCTCACATGTACTTTAAGGAATCTTGTGTGTCAGATTTTAGTAAAAAGAAGCAACTACTTGTTCATAGCCCGCTATATTACAGTTTGTGAGCTAAAGTAAGTAAAAGGTTATGTGGGACATTTTATCCAATTTGAAGGTGACTGTGCTCTATGAAGTCAAAGCTAGTAACTACCAGTCATATTATGGAGTACTCACGACAACCTATACCTGAATTCTGGAACAAACCAGAGCTGTTGTCAAGGAGACAGGGCCTCATTTGACCAGCTAGTGTTAAGCTACTGATTTCTCAAATTAGAGTTAATGATATAGATGCCTACACACTTTCACCTGGAATCCCTTATCCATGAAAAGTAATGGACGAACATGCTAGATTAGCTTTATCCCAAATTTTAGTTGTTGTTGGTTTTTTACCTGATTGACTGAGTTATAAACGATGATTAAGAAGAAGTTAGCACTTTTTTGGATGAAGAAGGTTGTTGGTTCCAAGTATAGCAGGCCTACTAACACTTCTATTGATTCAGGGGTGTGCGCTAATTTAAATTAACAATCAGATTTTGCCCAACACATAGGGTGTGTGTTCCTGTTGATTCTCTTGGACATCTCAGCACCTTTCGATACCATCGAGCATAGTATTCTTCTGGGTGACCTCTCCGGAATGGGTCTTGGGGGCACTGTGTTGCAGTGGCTCCACTCCTTCCTGAAGGATCATATCCAGATGATGATAATGGGGGATGCCTGTATGGCCCCTGGCCTTTGACCTGTGTGGTCCTACAAGGTTCCATTCTTCCCCCATGCTCTTCAATATTTACATGAAACTGCTGGGTGAGACCACCCAGAGTTTTTGAGTTGGGTGTCATCTCTACACAGATGACATGCAACTCTACTACTCTTATCCACTGAATTCCAGGGAAGCTCCCTGGATCCTAAACCAGTGCCTGGAAGTTGTGATGGACTGGATGAGGGCCAACAAACTGAGACTTAATACAGACAAGACAGAGATCTGCCTGGTCAGTCGTGAGGCCGATCAGGGTATAGGGTGGCAACCTGTGCTCAATGGGGTTACCCACTCCCTGAGGACACTGATGTGTAGTCTGCGGGTCCTCCTGGACTCAGCACTGATGCTTGAGGCTCAGGTGTTGGCGGTTGCCAGGAGGGTCTTTGTACAGCCAAAACTTGTGCGCCAGCTGTGGCCGTACCTCAAAAATCCTGACTTGGCAACGGTGGTCCACACCCTAGTTACATCCAGAATGGACTGCTGTAATTCACTCTACATGGGGCTGCCTTTGAAGATGGTTTGGAAACTGCAACTAGTGCAAAGGTTGGCTGCCAGATTACTAACTGGAGAACATACCACGCCCCTGCTGAAGCAGCTCCACTGGCTTCCGACAGGTTTCCAGGCTCAATTCAAGGTTGCAGGTTATCACTTACAAAGCCCTATATGCTTCAGGTCCAACCTATCTTTGAGATCATGTCCCTTTCCACAATCCGGTGCAGGCTCTGAGATCAACGGGAGGCCCTTCTCTTGGTCCCACCACCGTCTCAAGCGCAGCTGATGGGGAAGAGAGAGAGAGGGCCTTCTCTGTGGTGGCCCCCTGGCTCTGGAATACTCTCCCAAAAGATATTAGATTAGCCCCTACCCTTCAGTCCTTTTTTTCCAACCTGAAAACATGGATGTTCAGATAGGCCTATGACCTGAGTAGGCTGAATGGGCCCATATGAAGCTTACAGTTGGCACCTTATGAATTGACAGCAGTTTGTATTATATATCTACTGTTGTTATAAAATTGTATTATTTTGATTTTATGTTACATGTGCTGATGGAGGTTGTTGTTGTAATTTTATGTGACTTGTTTTTATAATTTTGTATATACCTATCTTGCAAGTAGGGAGAAGGCAGGAAAATAGCCAACTCCTTCAGGATTTTAAGATTGAGTGAATAAAGTTTAATAACATTCTGTTACACCGATACACACATGCATTTGCATTTGTTTTTAATATGTGATTGTGTGTGTGTGGGGGGGGGAGACAGCACAGACAGGGATTGAGGGGAGCTGGAGAAAGGGATTAAATTAGAAAATGGGAGATAGAGAGAAGGGAGATGAGGAAAGAGGGATAAATGTTAGTGTCTGGAGGTAGGGGTTGGTATGGAATGAAGGAAAGTTGATCCATCAGTGTGATGCAACAGCCAGGAGGGCAGATAATGTTTTAGCCCACATTAATAGACTGTAATTTCCAAGACAAGGGAAGTAATATATTCTGTACTTCTCAGTACATTTGGAGTACTGCATTCAGTTTTAGGCACCTCATTTTAGAAAAGATATAGACAAATTGGAGCAGGTTTTCTCAAGAATGACAAGGATGAGAAGATGTATGGAGAACAGCAGGTTAACTCCCACCTGCCGTAAATCTTGCCAACCAAAAGGTTGAAAGTTCAAAGCCTGTGTCAGTGTGAGCTCCTGGCCTTTAGCCCAGCTTCTGCCTACCTAGGGGTTTCAAAAACAGCACTGTGAGTAGATAAGTACCGCTTAAGCGGGGAGGTATTTAAGGCACCCAGAAGTAAATGCCAGAAAAATGCCAGAGATTTGATCAAGGAGCAAGTTTACAAACTGTCATGTAATATGTTCAGCAGTTGATGGTGGTTGGTGTTGGAAGGGTTAATGTAAGTATTCGTTCTAAAAGGTTGAGTAATCTGTAAGTAAGGCTTCATGGATGAAAGCAATTAAGGGTGGAAGTATGCAAGAGATAGGTTGCAGCTGGGTGTTCTGGATATAAGGAGCAAGCCTTGAAACTGATCTTTGGGAGAAAAGTATTTGTCTTATTTTGGTGGTAGATGCTGCTGGTTTCCCCCCAGGTTTGTGGATTTTTGGTATCCTGACCTGTTTCCGGAACCCTGGAACCTTGAATCTTTGGACTGGCTTTTGACTACGGTATAGACTCTTGATCCCTGGACTTTGCTCATTGAACTCTCAGCATTCGACCACTGGACTGAACCCTTTGACTATGGTGTAGTGATTGCTATCAGTTTTTGTTTATTCTGTGGCTGAGTGCTGTCTTTACGTTTTATATTTTGGACTATTAAAACAGCCAGAAAGTAAGTGCTGTTTTAATTAAACTGTTTGATACAAACTGGGATTTTGTTTGGTTCACCTTTGCTGGAATAACAGCAGAGCCCTGGCATTGTGACATAAACAAAGCTCTTTGGCCAGGAAAGTGGAGTAACGGTAATCCCCACCCTCACCCCGTGGCCAGAACCGAGCACAGCCTCCAAGATGCCGAAGATTTGAAAGCCTATATATACCTCCATCTATGTACAATTGTCTGTCTTGTCAGTGTATAATGGCACTGAATGTTTGCCTTATATGTGTTCTGTGATCCACTCTGAGTCCCCTTCGTGGTGAGAAGGATGGAATATAAATTCTGTAAACAAACAAACAAACAAATAAATATAAGGAAAGGTAGAACTAGTTTGGCATGTTTAGCTTGTCACTTGGGGGTGACATGATTGCTATCTTTAAATAAAGGCTGTGTTACAGAAAGGAGTGACCAGGATTGTTTTCCCTTGCCCCAGAAAGTGGGATCTGATCTAATGTAAAGACAATTGTGATTAAACATTTGTTACCTCCTAGTCCTCCAAAGAAGAAACAGGTTTTAGTTTAAGATGCAGACAGACAAAAGTCATCACTCTAGTTTATTGTATAAATCAGAGGTTTAGAATACAGAAATTCACTTGTAGGTGCTAAAATAAATTTTGGAACATGCAGCAAGGACATCAGGCACTTTTTGTACCATAGTGTTACACATGTACTTTAGGAGATATATAGCCGGCCCAATTGCAAACAGCCACCTAGGTGAATAAGCACAAACCCCTTGGATGTCACCAATCAACAGTGAAGTTATCTAATATTGCAACAGCCATTCCATTGAGAACTGAAGTGTTTCCTATCTTGGATGAGTAGGCTAACGTGCCTGGTTTTTTTTTTAGCATGAGGTGACTGCCTCTTTCAACTCTATAGGTCTATGATTCAGTGAATAAAAGGAATGGAAGAGATAGAATCTTAAATTATGCAGTTTGAATCATAATGTTAAGGGAACTGAGTGTTGTTGTTTTTGGTGATTCCTGAAGCTGGCCTAACAATATAGAATTACCTCTCATGTACAAATAAAAAAGTGTGGTGTTTTGAAACCTTTTACCTGCGCGTGTAGTGTTGGATGTCTATAGCCAGATCAGAACACCCCTACTGTTACATTCTGCCTTTCAATTCAGTCACCGTAATATTACCTTTGGCCTTGATTGAGATCCAAATACATATCTTATTTTAAAAATACTAAAATGGGTGGCAAGTTAACCAACAGAAGGACTTTGAGGAGCCACCCAAGGAATGGTTTTGCTGGGTAGTGAGGTCATCAAAGAAATTAATTTGGAGCCAAAACAATGATATTCTGAACCTAGACCTCACACATTGGCTTTATTGCTTATAAGAGTAACTGTTATATTCTTCATCACATACTATCTGAGGTGATAGATAAGGAGGGTTTTGCTCCCCTGTGGGATTCACATATTTACCCTGCTGGCTTAACGCTGTTTGCCAAACTTTTCCGTGCCCTGATGCTACAATGAGCAGCGTGTGTTCCAGACCAGCTGGAAAGTACAGATGCCCAAGGACAAGAGAGGGAAAGGGACATGAAAGGAGGCCTGCGTTCTCACTGCCTTTCATTTGGTTTAATCTAGTTATGCCACGTTTTGCCGAACAAGTTGAAGTCGCCATTGAAGCCCTAAGTGCAAATGTCCCGCAGCCGTTTGAAGAGAATGAGTTCATAGATGCCTCCCGCTTGGTTTATGATGGAGTTCGTGACATCAGGAAAGCTGTTCTGATGATAAGGGTAAGTTAAGTCACCCAGGGAAATGAAAAAGTTTGGGCCTGCAAGGGAAGTATCATGGCAGGCAAAAGGGACCCAAGAGCTATTTGGTATTTGCATTGTTTTCTCATCTGCAAGATTTCATAGACATCAAAAGATGTGAAACAATCCCTGCAAGGGCAGATACTACTTGTATGTAAGGTCTCTTTTTTAATAAGTTTTTATCCTTCCCTCATGGCACTGTTTTGTCTTAGAGCAACACTGTGAGGTAGATTAAAATTAGGAATGGCGGGTGGGAACTGGGTATAAAACAAATGCACATATTTTAAAATACCAATATGCCAAATGCACCTCGTTGAACAAACAGAGCCGAGATGCAGGTTACTCAATGGGAACACATTCATTAAATGGCACAAATAAATTTACAAATTAGAATAATGCATATAAAGCATTTTTGTGAATTTCAGTGAGTAAAGAAGCTTCATCATCCTCAATACAAAACAAAGCCCAAAAGAAAATGCAGTTGAGATTCAGAGCAATATAACAAAATTTAGTCATTTTTTACATCTCTGTAGATAACTAAGGCCATGACTATACTACTCAGTTAAACCAGGGCCAATCCAGAGCAATCCAATCCAGAGGTGACCACATGCACCATCTTGATCCTGAGACAGTGCTGGATTGGAATCCAAATGATCCAGCTAAACCAAGACCACATTAGCCTAACTGGGCTGTCATCTTACTGGCCTTGTCTCCAGTGCTGCTCCCAGATGGCCACAAATGTCCTGGCCATTGCAGGCTTCTGTGCTGACATTAGCAGAAGTGTCTGCATGACTAGGACGAAGGAGAGATGGTCTCCCCACCTTCTTCCTGGTCACATGAAGTCAAAACTGGGTGCTCAAATTGACCAGGTTAGCACAGCAGGTTAAACCACCTGCTATAGAAGATCCTGCCAAGCCCAGGTCAAGGTGAACTCCCAGCCGTCAGCCCAGTTTCTACTCACCTAGCAGTTTGAAAACTATAATGTAAGTAGATAAATAGGTACTGCTTTGGCAGGGAGGTAAAAGGTGCCCTGAAAAACATGCCGGCAAAAATCCGATCAGGAAAGGTGTCCATGGACAACAGACTCCTCGGTGTAGAAAACAGCTCATCCCCATGGCTGAGTTGAGCACAGCTGGATGCCGGAGATGAAAAGAGGGAAGCCTTGCCTCTGTTTATGTACTGTCTGTCTCTGTCAGTTGTCAATTGTATAATGGCATTGAATGTTTGCCATATATGTACCAGTAATCCATTCTGAGTCCCCCCAGGGAAACAGAGTGGAAGAAAAATGAAGTATATTATTATTACCAGTATCTAATGTGGAGTTATGCAGCCAACTGGGAGTGACAGCAATATGTGCATAATCTTTATAAACAGAGAAAAGAGGACGGTGGCAGTGCCCCATGTGGACAGCAGGTCTGTCCGAATTGGCTCTGATCCTGCTGTCCACACTACCTTGAAGCTGAAGGGTTGCTTCATTACTTAAGTCTGGAGTATCCCTGACTTTTCTTAGCACAATGTAAGTGCACGATGTAAGTTCCTACTTATACAGCAGTTTAAAATACCATCCACTAGAAAGAACGTGACATTGGTCTGTGCAGTGCAATATAAATCATTGCAGAGGAGTAGAGATCCCAGTTTAACAGAATACTGACAAAGAATTGATTTCCAGTGCCCAGATTTACATTCCCATCTTGAGTTGTTGCTAATGCCGCGAGTTGTACCAAAGACCTCATACCAAGTGTCTTGCAGATCTATATGTAATGAAGCTATATATTCCTTTTCCCTTTTCAGCTTTTTCTAGGACAACTTATCTGTTCCTGTTCTCTAAGCCTTTTGAGAACAACTGACCTTTAGGGTTATCAGAGCAAAAACTGGAGAGGGTTATTGTACCTTTAATGGTTGGTTAGAAAAGAGAATGCCAGCAGGTGTTGCTTTGTTACTTGGTTGCACCTGTTGAAATTTCCTTTTTGACACAACATCTCTCCAGAAGCCAGAGTGAAAACAGGCAACCTCCTCTCTTCTCCTGAGCAGTTACTTACTTTTAGCCTCGGAGTGGCATTTTCTCCTACTCAAAACAGATACAATATTTGCAGATTTTCTTTCTTTAAGGCCGTGTTTTTCAACCTTTTTTGAGCTGCAGCACATTTTTTACATTTACAAAATCCTGGGGCACACCACCTACCAAAATGACACAAAATGACACTAACACAGTAATAAATATAGTTAATATGTTTTTAATGTATTTATACACTCAGTGGGAAACCTGGGCCTGTTTCAATGAACACAACATATATATGACTTCCTCTCACATACTTATACATGGCTATCATGTCTTCTCTCAGCCTTCTCTTCTTCAGGCTAAACATGCCCAGCTCTTCAAACCGCTCCTCATAGGGCTTGTTCTCCAGACCCTTGTGAAATTTCACCCTGAGTGAAACTTGCTTCCAGTGAACTATGGATGTCATGAAGCTGTTAGAAACAGTTCCTGGTTAGTTAAATAGTTAAAAAAAGAAAGAAAACAAACATTTCCAAGCGGAGAGGCTCAATTTGTTACTTGGAAACCTGTGAATGCTTCAGCCTCCCGATGCTCCCAGGTTTGCTCACTGCCCAATTCACCGACATGGAGCTTCCATCTTTGTTCTTGCCAGAAATCCAAGCCAACGCGAAAACGCTGACTCAATCACTTCCTCCCAGTGCTCTGCTTTTGCAGAGGGAGGAGGGAGGCAGCAAAAGAGGCCTCACAGATCTATGAAACGTATCGGGAGGCTGAAGCAGCCCTGAGCAGGAGCTGGAGCTATGCTGAGTCGAGGCTCCTGAAGGCTTCCTCAAGGCGGGCCTGGCCCTGGCATTCGGCGGAGCCCTTCCTTTGCCTCGGGGAGGATCTTTGGGGTGGGAAATAGGGAGAAAGAGCTGCTAGGAGTGGGAAGAGTGCCAATTTCCCACGGCATACCTGATGATCGCTCACGGCACACCATGGTTGGGAAACACTGCTCTAAGGTCAAGGATAGAAAGGTGGCCTGGAAGTAATTGGTCTGACATTTAGCTCCAGTCAGCAGTTTACTCTGAAAGTAATATGCATGCAGCTCCTTTCCTTTGTGCACTCCCTTCTTCTACACAGAAATTAAGCATTCCCTAAAGTATCTGGATATCTGCCTTTACTGTAGTTCAATTGTGTAATGAAGATTGGAACCATTTGTGCCTATTTAATGTACATATGGAGCTCAGGGTACGAGATAGGTATTTGTAATATCTAAATGAATAAATAAATTAACTTGCTGCTTCACTGAATCTCCAAAGGCGTCATTTTCAGTGTTTATTCAGGTAGGGAAACTGTCATTTCAGCGTTGAGTAACCAGTTGATTTGATTTTATCAGGCGTTCTTTCCTCCCTTTCCGCCTGTGCTTAATAAACCCTGGAGCATAATTATTTCAGGAATAGGTTTGAGGGTAGCTTTTCAACATTGCTGTCACCTGTTTGTTGAGGGCACCAGGTTGGTCTGGAATTCAGTCAGGTCAACATTCAAGGCCCCATCAAATCTCAAGGAAGCAGTAATGGAGGACGCAATCTGCCCAATCAGCCGGCTGAGGTTGATAGAGGTTGGCCTCTCCACATTGAGGTTGCAGTTTCAGATAAGAACATAAGAACATAAGAAGAGCCATGCTGAATCGGGCCTCAGCCCATCTAGTCCAGCATTCTGTGTCACACAGTGGCCCACTAGTTGTACACAGGGATCTCTAGCAGAAAGGAGGGCAAAACCCTCACCTGCTCCCGACCCCCACAACCAGTACCGGGAAATCCTGCCTGCCTCCATCAACACAGAGGTGGCACTTGGATGTCCATTTCAGTAACTACTGATTCCCTTGGTATCCATGAATCTGTCTAATCCTGCCTTGAAGCTGTCCAGGCTGACAGCTGTCACAACCTCCTCTGGAAGTGAGTTCCATAACCCAATGACCCTCTGGATGAAGAAATATTTCCCTGTATTAGTCCTAACTTTCCTACCTTGGAGCTTCAGGAGTGCCCCTAGTCCTAGTGTTGTGTGACAGAGAAAATATTTTTTCTTTATTCACCTTTTCTATCCCATGCATGGTTTTATACACTTCGATCAAGTCACCTCTTAAACGCCGTCTTTCAAGGCTGAAAAGACCAAGGTGTTGCAACCTGATTTCATAAGTGAGCTGCTCCATCCCTTGGATCATTTTTGTTGCCCTTCTTTGTACCTTTTCCAGTTCCGTTATATCCTTCTTAAGGTGCGGAGACCAGAATTGTACACAGTACTCCAAATGTGGCCTTACCATAGATTTGTAGAGAGCAATACAACATTTGCCGACCTATTTTCGATTCCCTTCCTGATCATGCCAAGCATAGAATTTGCTTTTTTTTCGCTGCTGCTGCGCACTGGGTTGACATCTTCATTGAGCTGTCCACCAAAACCCCAAGATCCCTTTCCTGGTTTGTCTCGGAAAGCTTTGACCCCATCAATTGGTAGGTGTAGTTGGGGTTCTTTGCCCCGATGTGCATGACTTTACACTTGTTTAGGTTAAAATGCATTTGCCACTTTGTTGCCCATTCACTCAATTTCGAGAGATCTTTCTGGAGCTCTTTACAGTCAGTTTCATTTTTAACTGAACAGTTTAGTGTCATCTGCAAACTTTGCTACCTCACAATTTACTTCTACATCCAGATCATTTATGAATAAATTAAAAAGTAACGGTCCTAAAACTGAACCTTGGGGTACGCCACTTCTCACCTCTTTCCATCCAGAGAAATGTCCGTTTATTACCACCCTTTGTTTCCTACAGTTTAGCCAGGTTCCAATCCAGGACAAGACCTGCCCCCTGATTCCATGGCTGAAGAGCTTATTTAGGAGCCTTTGGTGAGGGACTTTGTCAAAAGCCTTTTGAAAGTCAAGGTAAACAATATCGACTGGGTCCCCTTTATCTATGTGTTTATTTACACCCTCAAAGAATTCTATCAAGTTAGTAAGAATGATTTGCCTTTGCAGAAACCATGTTGATTTCCCTTCAGCAATGCCTGTTCTTCTATGTGCTTAGTAATTTTTTCTTTAATAATGGTTTCCATCACTTTGCCTGGAACTGAGGTTAGACTAACTGGCCTATAATTTCCTGGATCACCCCTGGATCCTTTCTTGAAGATCGGAGTTACATTTGCCTCCCTCCAGTCCTCGGGTACAGTGCCTGATCTTAGAGAAAGGTTATATATTTTGGCCAGAATTTCAGCAATTTCACACTTGAGTTCCTTAAGAACTCTGGGGTGGATGCCATCTGGCCCTGGTGATTTATTGACATTTAGTTTAGTAAGGCATGTGAGAACATCTTCCTTGTTTATCTCTATCTGGTTTAATTCATTTAATTCCCTCCCTGAAAAAACTGACTCAGCTGCAGGCATATGTTGTCTGTCCTCCTGTGTGAAGACAGAGGCAAAGAAGTCGTTTAGCCACTCGGCAATCTCCTTGTCTTCACTTATTGTCCCTTTCTTACCATTTTCGTCAAGTGGCCCAACTGCTTTTCTAGTTGGGTTTCTACTTCTGATGGACTTAAAGAAGATGTCATAGATGGCTTCATTGTCCACCATGAATGAGAAGTCCGAGTGCTCCAGGGCTCCACTACTGCAGTGGAGATTCATGGGGAAGAGTAGAGCGAGAATTCGAGCTTGGCCTTTTTTCCAAAATCAACTGAGAGCTGCTCCATTAGGAGAGACATGAAGCCTGACCCCGTCCCTCCACCAAAGCTGTGGAAGACCAAAAAACCCTACAGGCTGGTCTGCCACTTTGCACATCCTATTTATTTATTTATTTATCTACATAATTTATATTCCGCCTTTCTCACCCCGCAGGGGACTCAGGGCGGATCACAATGCACATATACAGGCAAACATTCAATGCCATTTGACATACAGCATATATAGACAGACATATTGGCAATTTAACATTCCAGCTTCTGGCCACCAGGAGCTGTCTCATTCCTTCATTCTTTTTTGTGTACTTCCAGAAGATTTTATGGCCTCGTAAATCAGTTAAATTTAGCCTCCCCACACAAAGTGGTAACTACATTTCCTACTTGACAGATGCAACTGTCTTTCAGGTTGCAAACGTCAACAACAAGCTACACAATTGGTCGATAGCTCACCCTGACCCGGGCAGGCCTCGAACTTCTGGTCGGTAGAGATCTTATGCAGCTGACACCCAACCAGCTGCACCACATTCCCAGTGTATCCAGAACCATGTCAATGAGTTCCTTGCCGATGGTGTAATGGCCTCGGACATAATTGTTGGCGGCATCTTCTTTGCCGCTGATCAACCGCTATGGATGGAAGAGGGAATGGTGCTTCCCAGTACAGATCTCATTGACAACTGAGATCAAACACTGCCCTGTGGACATGCTTTCCTGTCCCCATTTCGCAGGAAAAAGGTCTCAAAGGACGGTGCTGTCGATCGTTCCGTCCAACAAGATCCCGTGTTCCAGGCAATACAACTCCCAGCAGGCATTGCCCACTTCGACACCAGCTTGGTCCACGTGGATGGAAATATAGTCCCTCATGATGACAAAGTCAAATAAGTTCTTGCAAGCAAAGAAAGAGATATGTGATGACCTTTGGAGTTCTTGCAAGCAAAGAAAGAGATATTTGGTGTTGAGGATCCTGAACTTGTGAAGTCAAAGGAATTGTGTCATCTTCTGATGACATGATTGAGTTGCCTTTTGTGCTACACCATTCTCTGAGAAAATAGGCCGCATGAGTTTGATGTGTACTACAGCTAGTAAATTAGAGTTCAGTTCTCTTTTCTAAAACGTAATTTCTGAAGTATTTGTTCAGGCACGGTAAGACTCACACTTTGCTCTTTACGCTCTTTCTGAACATTAAAATGACTTTTAATCACATCAGGTTGTCTGTCAGAGGAATTCATCACCTTGGAGTAATTGTTCAGGGCACACATTGTGGAACAATGAAATCATCAGAGACGTTTGCCTTAATGGCATGTAGGGATTCCTTGTAATCATACAAAGGAAAAGAATTCTTATCCGTTTTGTAATATTTTATTGACTGTATAGAAATTGTATTGTCGAAGGCTTGCATGGCCAGAATCACTGGATTATTGTAGGTTTTTGGGCTATATGGCCATGTTCTAGAAGCATTCTCTCCTGACATTTTGCCTGCCACCTCCTCTGAGGATGCCTGCCATAGATGCAAGCAAAACGTCAGGAGACAATGCTTCTGGAACATGGCCATGTATTTATTTATTTATTTATTAGATTTATTGGCCACCACTCCCAGCCGGCTCGGGACAGCTTACATCAAGCACCACAATAAAACAACAAATCTACAACAGCAATAAAACCATAAGAATAAAACAATTCCTAAGAGATAACACAAGTCCTAGAGGATAACACATTACAACTCAAAGGCCTGCTGGAATAGGGCCGACTGATGACATTCCAGCCCAAAGCTACACACCAGCTGAACAAATGGTAGCATGTAGATGTTAAATAATAGAGGGGAGAATATGGCCCCCTGAGGAATCCCACAATTTAAGGGGTAGCTCTCGGAGACCACCTTGCCCCTCCTCACTCTCTGTGACCAGTTTCGGAGGAAGGAGGAGAGCCAATTCAAGGCTGTCCCCCTCATCCCAGCCCCGGCAAGACGGTGAGTCAATCGACAGTATCAAACGCTGCTGTGAGGTCCAACAACACAAGCAGCCCCGATCCGCCTTGGTCCAGCTGGCAACATAGCTGATCTGTGATGGAGACCAGGACCATCTGTATGTTAATTGGTGTAAGAATATATGTATCATGTCTACGCTGAGAGGGAGTTGCTGTGGAAAGTAAGTCTCCTCCCTAACATGTTTGTAAATCCAGAGCAAGAAGAAAAACATACTGCCAATATAATACATTTAGTCCGCCCATCTCAGAAGCTGAAATTGAACATAATTGACACACTGCCTCATTTTAGAAGCCCTCTGCTACATATTGTTTTGTCACAATTACTTATAGTGTTTCCTATGGACAAGTTAATGTAATGAAACTCAATCAGAAAAGCCCAAGATGACAAGAGAATATGTGCCATTTTGTTCCTTTTTCTGGTTTTTCTCCCACGCCTTCCTCAAAAGACAAGGCACTGTGGGATGTCTCTCATGCTGCTGTCAGCAAGGCTCTTCTATCTTTTCCATCTCATCAGTTCAGAGAGAACAGCCTATTTGAACGGTGACATAAAATCAGAATTTTATCATATTGCTTAAACAATATTTTTAAATTGATTTCTGTGTCATGCTCATCTTCACGAACAAAACTCAATGTTTATTTGTTATTGTTAATGAGAACATCCATATTGCAGGATTATAGCACCCTGACAGAACTTTAACTGCCATAGCTCTATCTTATGCAATTCTACGATTTGTTTATTGTGGCATCAAAGTTCTCTGACAGAGACGGGTAAATATCTCTCAAAACTACAAACCACCAAGTTCCTTAGCATTGAGTTAATGTGCTATAATTCCTCATTGTGGATACAGCCATGGTTACACCATTCTAGGGTTTTCTTAGACCAGTTTTTTTTCCAGAGGAGGTTTGTATGTCATGGTCAAAATAGACCACTGAAGTCCAGTGCCTCCACATCAGTAAGCCCATTTCCTGCAGCTTCGAGTATTTGCTTTCCACTCTGATCCAAATATAAGGTGAACTGTGTAGGAAGAGGAAAGTGCCAGTGGAGAGAACTAGGCTAGCATCAACCTGAGAAGTAGTGTGTGATGCTATCACAATCTGCTCATATGACTGTCCCATTGCTACACTTTTTGTTTATCCGTACACAACTAGAATAGTATTCCTGACTGAGTGGTTTATCCAATGTGTATTGATTCTTGAGAGCTGTGGGGAAACATTGACAACGGAAGCCTCAAGTGGTGCTTGCTCTCAAAATACCAACATCCAATCATCCCCAAAACCCAAGTAGGCCTAAAGCTAGGCAACATGGAAGTGCTAGTATGAGCAACCCTTAGCAACCTGGAGCAGGAAAAACATGCCTTTCCCACATTTTATGATACCAGGGAAGGAACTTGAGAGAGAGGGTGGGGGCGGGTAAGTATACAAGAAAATGTATAGAAACCAAGCTACAAGTCAGTAACTTCCATGTTAGGGTTTTCCTTTTGTGTGGCTGTCACTACTGATAGCCAAAGCTTTGGTTGTCCCTTAATATTAATATTCTTCATCTGTCCTTGGTGAACTTTGATTCTGTGTCTGCATGTTAGAAACTTCTGATACTTTTAGAAACTGGCACTTTAACTGCCATGGCTCCAAAGTTTACTGTTCTGTGTTCACTTTCATAAAGGAATAGGCTGAATGCGAAACGGAATTTGCCGTCAGTAGATCATAGGGTGCTACACAGTCAGTACAGGATGAGAGATTGCTTCATGTTATTGAAGGAAATGAGCCATGCCAAATGCTATGATGGTGGGAATCCAGGTCACTGGCTTGTCTGACCTGGAGAAAATGCTACAGAAAATGAAACAGAATTGGAATTTCATGAGCAGCCACAATTGAGTTTGTAAAAAGTGAGAAGGGGGAAAGACACCCTCTTTTCCCACAGTATATGGATTGTTGTTCTTTAAGCCTGGGCTTCCACGCTGGCTGCATGATTTTACCAACCAACATGACAGTAGGATGCCATGCTCTTAGGATGCATCTACACTGTAGTTTGATACCACTTTAACTGCAATGGCTAAATGCTTTGGAGTCTTGAGAGCTATACCTTTACAATGTCTTTAGCCTTCTCTGCCAAAGAGTGCTGCTGCTTTCCCAAATATTTCCATAGCATTGAATTATAGCTGTCATAATAATAATAATAATAATAATAATAATAATACACTTTATTTATATTCTGCTCTTCTCACCCCGAAGGGGACTCAAGAGTGTCACGATGCTGGGTCCTGGCCCGGCCCCTTAATCACACACACAGAGACAATTGATCAATTAACTATTTATTGAATAATAAAGAACAGGTGTAAAAGAAGAATGTCCAAGTAAAAAGCAATTAGTCCAAAATAGCTGGCAAAAGGTACAGGTAAAAATCCAGGGAATCTCTCAAAGAAAGTCCGTAAAAACAAAGCGAATCAAAGGCAATAAAGTTTCCGTTGGTCAAGGCAAGGCAAGGTACAAGTTCCAAGGTAGTTTCTTGGCAAGGCAAAGCAAGGCAGGGCAAGCCAACGCTGGCTTCAGGGATCAGGAACACTACACTTCCTTCAGATCAGAAGTGGCCGTTCAACTGAGGATCTGTTCCCACGGAACGTATATTTAATCTCCTCCTTTGTGAGCCCAGCGACGCTCTAGGCTTTGACACCATTCCTTTCTATGGGCCTCAATGCTCCTTCTGCGGTCAAAGCTCCTTTCCTCCCATTCCACAGCTGTCTCACTATCTTCATTAGAAGCATCCCCCCAATCTGTCTCCATGGACTCAGCCCCCGCGGGTTCCCAGATTCGTTCTTGGGAACCTCTCCCACCTGGTTTCTTATACCAGTTATCTAAATCTTGGTCAGACTGACCTTCCTCATCCTCGTAGGCATCGGACCAATCATCTTCCCATTGCAAGCTCTCTGTAGGAGATGCAGGCCCAGCAGCCCCCTCATCCATTTCACCTGAAGCCCCATCAATCGGGTCCCGAGCAATTGGGACCCCTGGGGCGTCCCCTGATCCCCCTGGCTGAGCTGGGGGCTGGGCTAGGGGCTGAGCTGGGGCAGGGGCTGGAGGCTGGGTTGCTACACAGAGCGGATTACATTACACATACGGCAGACAAAAAAACCCTTCTGATTGCAAGCACAGCTGTTGTTACCGCTGTGCTATCTCTTCGGCCCCAATGGTGTTAAACTCCATTCATTCTATAGTGTGGAAGCACCTATGAGGTCCATAAGAAAAGAAAGACAAATCTGAGGACCTCTTGATTCTGATCTCTGACTTCTAGCCCCTACATAGAGGAGAACTTTTAGCCTTCAAAATAGTTTGGCTTTTCATCTCTCCTAAATCCTTAACATTGCCCCTCTTCATTGCCATTCAGTACAGTTTCAGAATGCAGACTCTGCATTGAACTGAATTATATGGCAGGGTCAACTCATATAATCCAGTTTATTGCAGTTCACTGGATTATAAAGCAGTAGAGAAAAGGTTTCTGACAGGTGATTGGAAGTAGATTCCACCTGAACATTAGGAAGAATTTCCTGATTGTAAGAGCTGTTCAGCAGTGGAACTCTCTGCCCCTTCTTTGGAGGCTTTTAAACAGAGACTGGATGGATGGCCATCTGTCGGGGGTGCTTTGAATGTGATTTTCCTGCTTCTTGGTAGAATGGGGTTGGACTGGATGGCCCACAAGGTCTCTTCCAACTCTAGGACTCTATGAAGTGAGATAGAAAAAAATTGGAATAGGACTGATGACAACGGTCATCCAAAACATCTGGGGGCGAAAAGTTCCACATCTGTATACACAAGGTATAATAAACAAGGTGCTATTATAAATATATTAATACTATCTAAAGAGAGTATCACTCATTTCCCCTGTTGCTGTAATTTTAGTTGTTTGGTTGCAGCAGGAATATCAAATGGATTGTATTCATTTTGCTGTTCCTACTGTCTGCACAAGATTGAGGAGAAGATAGGAAAGGAACGTAGTGTCAGAGACCCAGTATTCCTTTGAATCTGTCAATCCTTTGGTCTTCAGTAGCCACTCAATAGGCCCTCAAAGCACATAGCACAGCTTGTCTCTATACAGGGAAGCGAACAAGGAATGCATTACAGATAAGAGAGCTATGTTTTCCCCACCCCCTTGTTAGAATAAGGTTACCTTGACTGTTTTCTTCTAATGTGTGCAGCAGAACTCCTGCTGATTTCATGGGGGAGTTAAAGGCAGAACAGCAAGAAGAGCAAAGCAAAAGGCTTGCATTGGGGAAAAGGGATATTTGTCCTCCAGTGGACTATGAAAACAACACAAAGCTATCTCACTAATCAAATCCACCCCCTTGGAAGAGAGCTTTCTGGATTCTATTTTTACCGCTAATATCCTGTGGCTGTATATCATTGGACACAGGTGCAAACACACAAAGAAAGACACCACAAGCAAACGCTTTTGCCATATTCTTTCTGCTATGAAATAGATGTCATCTCCATGTCTGGGACCCAGAAAAGATCTTGGGGAATGTGGGGAAAGGAGACTGTGACAGGCGCAAATGCAGAGATCTCCGATATTGCTGTCTTTTCTGCAGCCTCACCATGAAAAGTTTGTTCCATCACTTTTGACCCGTTTAGTAATAAATAAATAACTTACTCCTCAAGAATGTGTCCAATTTAAATTTCAGTTAAAGGAGTAGGTGTTTTTTGCAGCTCCCAGCTGAAGGTGCCTTTTCCTCGGATGGTTCCTTAATCTCTTGAAAGATTTTGCAATCACTTTGGTACCATAATATTATTGGTCTTCCTTTTTTCCCCAAGACCAAATGCAATTATTTTGAAATATCACATTCCGGGGGGTGGGGGGTAAAAACATATCCTATGGGTGTGAGTTTGCACAATGTATGTTCACTCCGTTAACGGAGTTAAGAGAAATCACAGTAAGGTGATGATGAATGCCAGTTGTAAAAGAACCGGGTTGGTACACCTTCATTTTTCCCCCCCAGACAATTCAATTTGGGATCCTGCCTGCCTTTTCAGGCAAGTTAATTTAAAGTGAAGATGAAACTGAGTTCTCTGGGCAGGTAGTTGATGAAGTGGGAACTTAGTTATTGGGGGGATTTGTCTGCTCCTTTTGTAAGTTTGCCTCCTCTTCTTTCCTTTGTCTTTTTAAAACCCAGACTCCCGAAGAGCTAGAAGATGATTCTGACTTTGAGCAAGAAGATTATGATGTTCGCAGCCGGACGAGCGTTCAGACTGAAGATGATCAGCTTATTGCTGGCCAAAGTGCAAGGGTGAGTTTTAAACCCAGGAAAGGTATTAACGTGACTTCAAACTCTGTAATAGAAGCTGAGCTTTTGCAAGATACTTTTCAAAGTAAAAAGAAGGATGGTAGCAGATAGGAGAGTTTCCATTTTGTTGTTTTTAACTGCCAGCAAATCAACTTTGACTTCTGAATGAGAGACCTTCAAGTCATATTGCTAGCAGCAACCCTGTTAGTTTTGCAAACTTAGGACTAACTTACGTACTTACTTAGGTGATCCCTCATAGCTCGAGGATGATGGTCCTCCAAGTGTATTGTCTTGGTGGTGGGTTCGTAGGTGGCTGTAGAGCCCTATTCTTGATCCACATGTTATCCCACAGTGACTTCTGAATGAGAGACCTTCAAGTCATGTTGCTAGCAGCAACCCTGTTGGGTTTTGCAAACTTAGGACTTACTTACATACTTACTTAAGTGATCCCTCATAGCCGGAAGATGATGGACCTCCAAGTGTATTGTCTTGGTGGTGGGTTCGTAGGTCACTGTAGAGCCTATTCTTGATCCACATGTTCTCCCACAGTGACTTCTGAATGATAGACCTTCAAGTCACGTTGTCAACAGCAACCCTGTTGGGTTTGGCAAACTTAGGACTTACTTACGTACTTACTTAGGTGATCCCTCATAGCCCGAGGATGATGGTCCTCCAAGTGTATTGTCTTGGTGGTGGGTTCGTAGATTGCAGTAGAGCCTTAGTCTTGATCCACATGTTCTCTCACAATGAGGACATCGGTTTCCAGGTGGAAGGTGGTCCCAGTCAGGGTTGGTTTGATGCGCCTTCCTCTTGGCACATTTTTCCCTTTCTCCCTCCGTTCATGACTCTTCTAATTCTGCAGCACTGCTGGTCACACTCAAGGGTCAGGGCTTCCCAGTTCTTGGTGTCTATACCACACTTTTTAAGGTTGGCTTTAAGCCTGTCTTTAAATCTCTTTTCCTGTCCACCAAAATTATGTTTCCCATTCTTGAGTTGGGAGTATAATAACTGCTTTGGAAAACAATGAGCAGGCATTTGCACAATATGGCCAGTCCAGCAGAGTGGATGGCATAGGAGCATCACTTCAATGGTGGTGGTCTTGGCTTCTTCCAGAATTGTGACATTTGTCCGCCTGTCTTCCCAAGAGAATTACAGGATTTTTCGGAGACAAGGCTGATGGAATCGTTCCAGGAGTTGTGTGTAACATCTGTAGACAGTCCACATTTCACAGGCATATAGCAGAGGTGGGAGAACAATAACTTTATAAACAAGCATCTGGGTCTCCCTATGGATGTCCCGGGCCACAATCATTATTTGCTTCCTTTGGGAAAATGCTGCACTTGCAGAGCTCGGGTGGTGTTGTATTTCAGTGTCAATGTTGACTTTTGTGGAGAGGTGGCTTCCAAGGTTGCAGAAATGGTCAACATTTTCTAATGTTACACCATTAAGCTGTATTTCTAGCATTGCAGAGGGATTGGCTAGTGACTGCTAGAAGAGCACTTTTGTTTTCCCAATGTTCAATGAGAGGCGAGCTTTGGCCTCTCATTGAAACTTAGAACATATATTTCTTGATTGAGTACAGCCACTAAAATGAAGTTCTCCTTTTCTCCAAATGCCTCCCACCTTCTCAACCACTGTCTCTTCTAGTGAGTCATGTTTTCTCATGTTAAATCCAAAGTTTCCATTTAGGTGACTTCATATTGGTCATTATTTGCAACAACCCCATTTCTTGGATTGGGAAGTTTAAATAGATGTGTTGCTTTGAGTATATGTGATGTTTATTTACCCTGTGACCAACATTTACGATCAGAAAGAAAGGTAGCCGGATTCTAGCAGCTAATCTGGTACATTTGTCAAAAGAGCCCCAGGACTTCCAGTTTTCACATTAAAAAGGAATCATGGGTCTCATGACTATCTAGAAAAACACTTAAAATTCAAACCACCATTGAAATTTTATACCCTCAAGGAGGTCATTAATATTGGGATTGTACAACATAGTAGATTAGGCAGAGATCTCCACTCTCAGTGGAATTGCATATGCTGAAAATTTCCCAATATTTAAAGAATGGAACAGTCTGCTTTAATGAAGCTGCTTGTGTATAAGAAAACCCTTGACTTGAAGAGATTTGTGTGCTAAGATCCTTGATACTATAAAGTGTGTGGGTAGGATTTCCATTGGCTACACATCCTTCTTGCTATCATAGATCCCTATAATACTATATGGGCCTTTACTCTATCCACAGTACCTCAAATAATCATTATCGAACAAACATTCTTCTTCCTCACCTTCTCTTTGAACAAACTTCCCATTTTGCTGTAAGGAAATTATGATTCTTTTTTAAAATAGAGCTGCTGCAATCTAACAGATTGAGTTCCCAATATTGTTGCATTGACATTGCAAAAAATTATCCTGAAATGTTCAGTCTCTTTGATTGACTTTGCCAAAAGATGCAGATGAAAGTTCTTCAGGGAGGGGAGAATGTGGCTTGCTATAAAAAAGGATACACAAAATGGAGTCAGCATCTTAGATAAGCATGGTTGAGCACCTGTTATTTCTGTAGCTCAGGCATGCCTGGATTACCCGTAGGGCCAACCTAGGCCCTGGCCTAGGGGCACAAGCCGAGGGGGCGCAGATCATGGACCAAAAAAAGTTTTTTTAAACCCCTCTGTGGCCAGCCCTAGGGAATGGCGGGAGTTGAAGCCCAAAGGTCCTGGAGGGAGGGCCAAGCCTGGTCTCAAGGCAGGACAATGCGGGCGAGGAGCAGCAGCAGCGGCTTCCCACCCTTCCTCCCTCTCTCCCTCCTCCCTGCTACTCAGCCTCCCACGGTGACATCACTCCCTCCCTCCTCTTCCGCCAGGCCCGCCTTCCTTGTTTGCTCCGTCGCCTCCCAGGGTGACGTCACTCCCTCCCTTTCTCTCTGGGACCAGCCACTCCCGCCTACCAAGAGGAAAGGAAGTGGCCGCCATGCAGAACCGGAAGTAAGCAGTGCGGCCTGGGAAGAATGCAAAGCCTGGCTCGAGTAGCCTTTAGCACCCAAACCACCCTGTGTATGACCCGCGCTTTGCTGTATGTTTTGCCACACATACCCCAAAAGGACACAGATGGGTCCATTTCGGCCACGTCATGGAAAATAACCGGGCAGGTCCTCTTTCACTTCATGGGCATTCCAACGGCCTGCCTTGACGGCACGCGGCACGGTGGTTGCTGTGGTAATGGCGGCTGCTCGTGCCGGCCAATTGGGCATGGTTATGTGCGGCCTCCTTGCAACCGAGGATGAGGAGCAGCGGCCCTGAAGGAGACGGAGACGGGTGGGTGTCTCTCTATCTCTCTATCTCCAGGGAGCCCCCTCTCCCCGAAGGAAGGAAGGAAGGAAGGAAGGAAGGAAGTAAGTAAGTAGAGGGGGCGTAATTCCAAGTGTGGCTTAACATCGCAAAAAGATGTTAATCCGGGCCTGAGCTCAGGGTGCTTCAATCTGTAGAATTAATGCAGTTTGAAACCACTTGCCATGGCTCAGTGCTATGGAATCCTAGAGCCATACTTTTACAAGGTCCTTGGCCATATTTGCCAAGAATACTGGGACCTCATCAATCTATACATCTCATACCATTGAATCATGGTCTTCAACTAGCAGTCCTTGGAGTCTTCTAATCTTCTTTAAGCTCCTCCTAGCTGATGCTACCAGTTTGTTTATTCTTTTTTAAGGAACGAGAACAATAAACAGTAGTCTCTGCACACCTTTTGCTATTGCTCTGATGGATGGCTCTGATCAGGCTGTAGGCAACTGGTTATAAGAAAGATGGAAAGTGAACATGCCCAGGAAATGGAGTCCTAATGAGAGAAAATTCTACCTAAACTTCACCCAGAACTTGAATCCAACACTGATACAACTTCATCAGAAGTAGAAAAGAATAGTACATTCCATTACAGCTTGCTCACACATGTGAACAAAAAATTCAGAAAGTTTCACCTTGTTCCCTAAAACTGTGAGGGTTTCTGCGCAATTTCCTAGCACTATTTGTCCTTGTGGACATTACTGGGAAATTCATTTACACAAAAATCCAAGAGGTGCTCTTTAGAGACAATGATTTTTTTCTATTATATTTGTTTATATGTTATTTGTTTATTATTGTTATTTTTGCACAGAAAATGCAAGAAGGAAAACAAGGGAAGGAAAATCTGTGTCTTTACAAACAATTGTAAAAAATATACATAGGTGCCTAAAAACAAGAATAGCTGTGAAGTTCTGGAATTCATGAAGATATTCAACATGATAGAGTGGAAAGCTCAGCAGAAATAAAGATTGGAATTTAAAACATGCCTGGTATCCTACTTTGTAACCGGAGCATGACTGTGGAACCAGGATAGGAAACATCCCATTTCCAGTTGTTTGTAAAGCTTTATTTATTTACTTATTTATTACCCTGCTTTTCTCCCAATTTTGAACCTAAATAAGATTATGAAATAGAAGTTCAAATAACTAAATAGTATGTGGCACACAGTTTAATCGGTCCAATCAAAACACTATTTGAGAGGAGGGGGCATTAACTTCATATTACATATAGAAAGCAACATTCCCATTCTTCTATCCCTACCATTTAAAAGGGAGAAGATTAAGAAGAGCTTTGTATGGTGAGGAAAGAAAGGACTATTGAATCTTCCTTAGCGTATGTTTCATAGCCTAGGAACAGCTAGCAAGAAGGTTCTCTCCTCACAAGTCTTTGAAGGAGGTGGGACAGAGAGGAAAACCTTCTCCAAAATTGTAAGACATGGACAGGTTCATATGGAAAGACAGGGGCTTTCTGATAGCCTGGATCTAAGCTGTGCATTCCCACACACGGGTAAAAAATCAGTCCACCTAATTGGATTTGCAGCATCCACAGGGCAAGCAAGAGCTGGGTAGGGATTCTGAAGAAAGCAGTGAACCTTTCAAACCCACCTTAACCAGTACATGAATCACCTTCCCTTTATTGACTAACCAAAGGATAGTAAAGTCCCGCAGTCGTACTCTGGATTTGTGCTTGGTGTCTCTCTTTACAGTCTAATCAATACATGTGACTAAACAGAAGAGCAAACGTGTTGTATTAGGACAGAATTCAAAATGCTGCTTTGATTACTCAACTGGCAGCGTGGAAAACAGATTCACCGCAATCATCCCTGCCAAATGTTTTATGGGCTGTTATAATTAAATTATTGAAATGGGCCGAGATCCCTGTTTTACAGCCGTGAAGCTACCTGCCAGTCCCTCCAGATCCTACAAAAACACAATTTTTTATGATAAGGTTACTGTTTGGGGTGTACTTTTGCCTGCAAACCCCACCCAAAAGGCCCCAGAATGCACAAAAACACCTCATCACCCTGCAAACTCCTCAAAAGTCATTGCAATATTTCTGGTCAGCCCAAACATAAGGTATTTTCATAAGCTGTGTTGGGTACAGTCTCGAAGGGATATTGGATATTGTTTCCCAGGTCTTGTACAGCTGCCCACATTAACTAGGATTTTGCATTGTTTGCAGAAGGAGAGAAACCACCAATCTTTACACAGATGGCGTGTCACCATCTCACACTATTTCCTACTATTGGAAAGCAGCAATTGCCCCAAGCATGTTAGTGGTACCTTTAAGACCAACTGGCTTTTATTTGAGCATTGATTTTTTTGTGGATATAAAAAAGGGATTACTGAGTGGGATTAAGGTATCAAGTAAAGCCTTGAGCTTTAGACCTGACCTTTATACCTGAGGCCTTAATACCGCTTGGTATGGCATCTGAAGAAGTGACTTTATCCCCATGAAAGCTCATGCTAAAATAGACAACAGTTATTCTTCAAGGTTGTACCACATTCCCTCCTCTCTGCCTTTTATTTTATTTTGCAAGAAACTACCAGGAATACTTTTGGAAAAAGGAGTTCTGTGTATAAGTGTGCCTTGTATATCTAAAGTATACACCACTGCCTCCCAAAGATACTACTCTATGGTAAACTCGCCACGGGTCAGTGCAAGAGAGGCACCCCCAAAAAGAGATATAAGGACTCCCTGAAACAACATCTCAGGCTCAGCCAGATTGATCACCAACAATGGTCCACCCTGGCTTCACATTGGGAGGCATGGAGACGCACTAACCACAATGCTGTGGTCTCTTTCGAGAAGACACTCTGAATGGGTCTCGAAGAGAAATGACAACGCAGAAAGAACCACAACTTGGAAACAACATCACCCAAGGAGACTTTCTGCTGTGCTTTCTGCAACCGAACTTGCCTATCTCAGATTGGCCTTTTTAGTCATCAACGCTCTTGTAAAAACCGTGGGATGACTCCTTCCTAAGAATCTTCATTCGCGAAGTAATGCCGAGAGAGAGATACCTAAAGTGAAGAACACATGTAGGACATTGCTGCTTGGGGACTTTGGGATTTTCCTATTTAGCGTTATTGTCGCTGGGTGCATCTGCACCATAAAAGGAATGCCGTTTAACACCACTTCAACTGACATTGCTTAATGCTATGCAATCATGGGATGCATAGTTTGATGAGGCACCAGCACTCTGGCAGGGAAGGCTAGAGGCCTCTGTAAGAAATTATTAATTCTGAAATTGCCTAGTTTCTATCAGTTTTTGTTGTTGTTGTTGTTTGTGCATGAGCCATCCACATAAGCAAAGTGCATAAAATGTTATGGTTTCAAGTGTAATACAGCTGTGGGCACCGAGCATGCAGAAAACTTTTTTTCAATGACCAAAAAAAGAGAGTGCATAGTGACTGCACAAGGTTGTCCATTAGTCATGATTTCCAGTGTGCTAATTTGTCTTGGTGAATAGTTTTAAGGTTCTTTTGTAGTCTCAGCAAATCTAATTGCAACTGAGCACACTTCTTACTGAATCAGGGCAGTTTTAGTGGGATAATTGTTTAATGATAAACTGAAGATGCTGCGACGGGCACCCTAAACTTATGGAAGGAGACTGCCAATTAGGTTGACAAGCAACCCAAGCTTGTTGAACCCCTTAGGGTGTTTCCACTCCTGGATTAATTGTTTACTTTTTGCTAAGTGGTTTGCCACTACTGAAATAAGAAACCAATTGATTATTTTGGGGTGGCGGGGGGGAGGTACACAATTCAAAAACAATACAATCACTTTTAGTTTACATTGATGACTAATTCTTATAATATCCAGAAAACAGAATAAAAAACGAACATGGCATCTGCTTACACAACTGATCAGATTCTTAGAAATGTTTATAGCAAGCAAGGTATTGGGTTGCTTTTGTTATGTAGCCAATGGGAAATTGAGGGGCATCCCTGAGCATGCTCAGGGCCCTTCCAGACATGCCCAAAACATGGTACCTGGCTCAGTTTTACCTGAGGAATCTAAATGACACCTCAGTTAAAATCGAACTAATCTGGAGAAAACTGGGATTTCCTAGTTTGCTCTGGATTAATTAAAACACCTGGAAAGATAGTACCTTGAAGTAAGAACTGGATCTTTCCACAGTCTGGGGGTCAATCTCCAGAGCAATCCCAGTTCTTTGAGGCCAGTGGGACCCTCCTTCCTTCCTAGCCCCCCAACTTACTTGAGGGGCTTGCCAGTAGTGCAGGCTCCTCCAGAGATCTCTCCTGGCACTTGAAAATGATGCATCATGAGATGGGGGGAGGGCGGGAAGGATTTCAGGTAAGTTTTGGAGGAAATTGGAAGTTTGGAGTCAGTCCACCAGGGAAATCCCAGCGTTTGGGGTGGCTGTGTGGGCTTAACCCAGTTCCTCCCAGAATTAACACCTGTCTGGAAGGGCACTCTATTGCTCTTGCAGATCTATGTGTTGCTTTTTAAAGGCATTATGAACTTTGCCTTCTAAAGTTCCATTCACTGCTTATCTTTAACTTTTGACATCTACTGTACTTCTCTTCTTCCAGAAGGGATTGCTTCCCAAGGCAGATGGTTGTGTTGTGGGTCTTGTAAGTAAGCATTCCTCAGTATACTTTGAGGCTGCCTCAGCAAGCCTTGGTTTTTAAGAAAAAACAGAACTCCATGCCACCTACAGTCACTCTTCTCTTGCCAATATAAAACTTTTAGTTTTGGGTTCTCACTTTTTAGGGAGGATGATTAATAAGCAGAGAATAACAACCACAGAAACATACCACTGAAATGGGGCAAATTTGGTTGCTCTTCCAAAATCATTAGGTTTTTCAGGCTGCACTTTGCTCATCCCTGCTGTAGACATTTGTATGTATTTTTTGTACTCTTTTGGCACCCAACAACTGCAAACATGAAGTGATTGTGCCTAGAAAGCCTCTAATTGCCAACCAGGAGTGCAAATAGGTCAAACTAAAATACAGGTTGAAACATTTCATCTTTGCCTTCTCTTTTCTTTCTAGTGCTGGACAGGACACCAAATTTTTGGGGAAAGTATCCTATCATCAGAAAAATAATTTGTGTTTCTATCAATTTCCCCTCTGGCTCCAAATCTCAATGCAATAGCAATGTAGTTAATCCCAGGAATCCTAGTCATTTGACCTAGTGGGTCACTATTAGTTCCATTTCACAGATGAGGGACTAATTTGGGAAGTAGTGCCTGCCTGTGGCTACATGGTAATGATGTGTTTGACTTGGGGCCTCCATGCCAAATCCAAAAAAAAATCATGTTGGCTCTCAAATTATTGACCATGCTATTATAAAAATTTTATTATACAAACTTTCCTCTAAATACATTTGTTGGAAGTGTTAGCTGGTGCACTGTGTAGATACTTAATAGGCCCAAGTTTTTGTGGGTTTTTTAAAAAAAAAAATGTTATTAGACATTCCCAAAGGGAAGGGACAGACTTTTATGATATCTCTTTTGCAAACTAGCTGCTACTTCAAATAATAACCCTTGCCACCTAAGTATCTCAGAAAGGGCCCTAAATACATAGTAATATGTGCATGTAGGTTTCCTGCTCATGAAAGACAACACTTGCTCATCCAGAGTCTCCCAGATGGATATGTTCTAGACCTGTTCATTGATACATGCACAGGACCACTTCCAACATATTCCACATATGTTGATGGTATAGAGAAAAAGAGCAGACCATAACTTCTCACACATGTACTTCCCCATGTTACGTTGGCCACAGTCATGGTTTGGCTTTGGAGATCATGGTCACCAGGAATAGCTTGCATTTCATTCCTTCTATTTAAACATAAGGGAAATGGGAGAAGCTTTCTTTCAGCTCCTACCTGTATAGCTTTTTCATACTAAGTCAAAACTGGCCATTATTTCCTCATGAGAGTGTTAAATTGTAGGAATGAGCTTTTTGTACATCCACATCTTTGAGTTGGTTTGTAAAGCTGTTCCTACAGGACATCAGCAAAATGACTACAGAAACGTTTTGGAAATAGCACGTCTCATGTTGACAGAATGAAGGCTGTTACTACTGGTGGCCCACTATTATCCCCAAAGGTCACCCAAGAGTGTAGCCTTCAAAATCTTATCCAGGTACTATAACCCAGAAAATCCCACATTCTGTGCCAAGAAAAGCTAGAATGTGAAGCATTTAGACATGAAAACAATTTGCATCTATTTCCACTCTTTTCCATAATTTATTCTACTTCTACTAGTCAACTAGAAAGGAGAAATATACTCAAGGCACTGTCTATCAAGCTTATCTTCCTTCCCTTAAGCATTAGAGACTAGCGTATTTAGTGGCCCTTTTATGAAACTTCACATACCCAATCTGGTAGGTTTTTCAGCCAAAATTAATATTGCCATTTTTGCTCAGGAACGAGTCTTGGCTTAATCTGATCACAAAATATTCTCAGGCTGGAAGGTCTAAGCAGCTATAACATCACATCATAAGAGCTATTGTTATTTTAATGGGTTGGGATTTGTCCTTTAGTCAAAATACATTAAGTGGTAATTTGAATGCTGCATCTCTCACAGAGACAGAGGACTCTTTTAAGAATGCATCTGCAGACAAAAGAGGCGAAACAGTCAAGGTTGGAACATTAACTGTGGAAAGAATAGCACCACATATCAGTGATTAAAACAGAGTTTCATGTGATTGTATATGGAAAAATATGTGGATATATGCACACACACATAATTGCATCTTGCATATGGAAGCGCGTGCATAAAACAGGCGAAGCGTTTTCTGACAAAAGGGCTCACTTTCGTTGCCATCTTTTTTCTTTACTTTTTTGCTTTTTTACACATTAACATTTCAGACTGCTGAGTTACATTGATAAGGCCTAATTAAAACACAGGCATTGAATTCTAATTTGATTAACTTGCACATTTTCACCATTTTTTTCTGATCTTCTGTTTCTAGATAACCTTTTTTAATTCTGGTTTCAGAAAAGGTCAATTATGAATTTTTTAAAAGCCAAGAGCGTTTTAAGGATATGTAGAGGGAGGCTTCAGCTGATTGAAAATGACATAAACAAGAAAAAATGTAATGGCACTTAAATATATGTCGCACCCCATTAAATGTGTCATGCAGCTCGGTAGAACCCCGGAGCCAAACAGTGTAGCAGCCTGGAAATCACTTTTGAAAGTACCCATTTGATCTTCAAAAGTAATTACTATAATTTTGCTGTTGCATGTTGCGACTTTTTTTTCTGGGTTCTTGAAAAAGTTGGGTGGAGATTAGAAACTGCGAGAGAAAGAATGGTGTCACCCCAGAGACAATGAAAGCCCATGATTCACCGTTTTATGTTCTATGGAAAAATGTCCCCTTTTTTTGACTTATTTGAAATCTGTAAATGGTATGGTTGTGGGCAGTGACGTAAGTTTGACAGAAAAATCAAAAGAAGGAAGTTCTTGGCACAGAGGTCCCCAAAATTTGTCCTTCATACATATTGGACTTCAGCTTTCAAGGTCCCTGACCATAGGCTATGGTGACTAGCACTTTTGGGGACCTGAAGTCCAAAACATGTGGAGAATCAAAGTTTAGGACTCATTGTCCTAGCATATTAGTAGACATCCTGCTATATGCTAGAACTCAGACTGCTTTGTTTGGATAGTCAAACTGCAGTCCTGAGAACTAGCTACCACCTCAAGAAATTCCTTTATTAAGTTATGGTAGCTTGCTATTTGCAACCCAAAAGAGAATCCTTTGATGACAATAGGGAAGAAGAGGATGATAATAGCCAGGCCCGGATTACCCATAAGGCCACCCTAGGCCATGGCCTAGGGCGGCGGCCTTAGGAGGGCAGCAGATCCAGACCCCCAAAATCGATTTTTTAAAAAAAAAAAACCCGCCCCCTTGCAGCGCTTTCATCATACCTCGGGAGAGGGCGGGAGGAGAGCGCTGCAAGGGGGCAGAGAGGAGGGAATGGTGCCCTCCCCTCGCCATCGCCCACCTGGGCTGCCCCCTTGTAAAGGAAGGAGGCGGCGAGGAGGAGGAAGGGAAGCCCTGCCCCGCCGGCAGGCATGCATGCATGTGCATGGATGCCCGCCAGCGGGCTTCCCTTCCTCCTCCTCCTCGCTGCCTCCTTCCTTTGCAAGGGGGCGGCCCAGGTGGCGAGGAGGAGGAGGCAGACAGAAGCCGCACAGCCAGGGCAGTAGCGCCCTGGGGGCGGGACTTCCCTCCCTCCTCCTCTCACCCTCCTTTCGGTTGCGGGAGGAGGCGACAGAAGCCGCACCTCATCGGCCATGGGGCTTCCGTCTGCTCCTCCTCCCGTGACCGAAAGGAGGGCGCGAGGAGGTGGACGGAAGCCCCGGGCCGTGCGGCTTCGCGCGCCTCCTCGCGCCCTCCTTTTGGTCGCGGGAGGAGGAGGCGACAGAAGCCGCACGGCACCGGCCGCCGCCTCCTCCCACAACTGGAAGGAGGGCGCGAGGAGGAGGCGGACAGAAGGTCCACACCCGGGGCTGCTGCCGCATATGCGCACACTGAGGTCGGGGCTTTCCACGCACTGGGGGTGCCGGGCGTCTTTTGGCCTAGGGCGCCAAAAGACGCTAATCCGGGCCTGATGATAGCTAGAGAGGAACAGAGCTCACAGCTCAAATCTGAAAAGCTAGATTACTTTCTGAATGACGGAGTCTAACGCAGACACAAAAGAGATGGGAATGCTTAGGTGTGCTTTTGAAAACAAATGCTGGGATAATTAAGCCAGCTGTGCTGGTTTACAATTAGCACGTCAACACCTATACAATCTCTGTCCAGTATTGCATGATGTCTTTGCTCTCTTGTTTCTTGAATTTAAGATTGCTCCTTGGCCTTGTCTACACCGTTAATCCTGGTCAGTCTGGAACAAATATATGCTGGACTGGCCCTGAAGCCAGCCACAAATCCTGTCTCAGAAGCACAGCAGTGATGGGTTCAATTAGTTGAAATTCATAAGGTCCAGCCAGGCTGAAGCCACATCAACCCCAAATCTATATACAGGTCCTTCTCAAAAAATTAGTATATAGTGCTAAAGTTCATTATTTTCCATAATGTAATGATAAAAATTAAACTTTCATATATTTTCAATTCATTGCACACCAACTGAAATATTTCAGGTCTTTTTTTGTTATACTGATGATTTTGGCATACATATCTCCAAAAATTAGCATATTCCATCCGACCAAATATGCTAATTTTTGAGACAGTATTTTTGGGTTTTCAGGAGCTGTATGCCAAAATCATCAGTACAAAACAAACAAAGATCTGAAATATTTCAGTTGGTGTGCAGTATACGAAAGTTTATTTTTTATCATTACATTATGGAAAACAATGAACTTTAGCACTATATGCTAATTTTTGAGATGTTGCTGCTTCAAGATTTCTGAACTCTGAGATAACTCCTGGACCTCACACGTGCCCTGTATTTATGAAGAAGCAACAACAGGCTGACAGGTGTGTGGGGAAGAGCTGGCAGTTATGCACCAGTCAGCTTCACTGGCCCACACAAAGGTCATGATCAGTCACCTCCATATTACTAGTTTAGGATATTAGCTTCTTTGTGATATATGCTAGGAATCAGTTGAATGAGATTACTGCCTGCCTTTGGCTTAATTCTCCAGAGAGTTTGCTAGTGTCTTCCTATGAGAGATCATGACTTGAACTGTTCAGAGGGGGTTTACCTTTGCCTTGCACAAGGTCATCCAGTGGGTTTCTGTGGCTGAGCAGGTATCCAAACACTGTTCGCCAGAATCATAAATCAATGTCCAAAGCACACTAGTTCTTGAAAGTTTAGGTATATGTAAAAGCTATCACTTTTCTCTGTTGAAGTCCCCCTTCCCATCTCTTCCACTAGTGATCTGTTTCTCCTGAGTTATCCATGACTCCCATCTTCTTAGGCATTAGCTTTCCACTAGAGATCAAATGCAGTTGTTCTTATTCATCACAGGTATTTCATAGAACAAGGTCTAACCTTTTAGTACTATTACATTTCCAAAACTAATTATTAAGAAAATACTTCAGTGAAAGTTATCTTTTATTCACAGGAGGCTAACAAATATGCAAAATGGAACATCATGTTATGTGTGAGTTTGCTACTCCATCTGAGGAAGTAGCCGTGAGCAGAGAATACTCCAGAACACAGGAAATGTTTAGACCCTCCATTGCTAGTTATTTCCTCAGAAATGAAACTCTCTCTAGAAACTTTTCCAGTGATGAGACATTTGTTGCTATTGTTCACTTATTTGTGTAAAAATTGTTTGGAATGAATTATAAATGGGTCAGTGGGTGACAAAGAGAGGGATAGGCAGCTTCTTCCTTCTGCAGTCACCCACGGTTGCTTTTCATGATGAAATAAACCCCCTGAAAAAAAAAGGGTGGAACTATAACCAAGATGCATTTGTGTACAACAGGAGTGGGAATCATGTAGGTTTTCAGACATTAAGACTGAAAATTGCAGCAGCTCTTGTCAGAAAAGCCACTTGTGAGAATTGCATCATTTGGAGAGTCATATAATCCCACCTCTGGCATGTGCATAGTTACTAGACATGTGTGTGAAATTCATACTTACCAGTTCTTCCATTTCTTTTCTGTCTTCCATTTATTCAGAAGCACAAAATGGAAAGCCCCCTCCCCACACAAAATTCATCTTAACCCAAAAGCCTACTTTCGTGTGGAGCCAAAATTTTGTGCGTGCACACTTCTTCTCTTTCTTCTTCTACCTCCCTCCCTCACACCTACTATGCCCCACATTCACTCATGGGAGTCGCGGCCAGGCAGCCCGGATCTAAGCATTAGGGCAGAAGGAATCACCTCCCCTCCCTCCTTTCCGGGCGTATGTGTGTGATGGGCTGTGTGACTATGCAGGCACTCGCTGTCGATAGGAACTAACTGGTGCACGTGCACTTTCCATGCCTGCCCGCACCCTGCCACACACTTACTCTTTTTCCAGGGAGAAGGTGTGTGTACCGTGGGGTGTGTAGGCAGGCCTGGAAAGCTTGCACGCACCTGTCAGTGCCTGCCTATAGCCCAGCACCTGCACAGTCAAACACCCTACCACACACACACCCCACCACCCACCACATTCTCTGAGTGGGAAGGAGGAAGGGGTAGTGGTTCCTCCCACCCTGATAAAGCATGCTTACTGAGGTCTGGATGTGGGGCTGCCTGGCCATGTGGGGCATTGCGGCACGAGGGAGAGAGGGAGGGAGGAGAAGGAAGAAGTGCAGTGCCCCCCACATACACATGCCTACCAATGACTGCCAGGCATTCGAGTGCCTCAGGAAGAGGAGCCAATGGGTGGGAAGCTCCCCCCCCCCCAATAATGGAACAATTTCTGGGCCCTGCAGTGAAAGAATCAAAACCAACCCTCCTTTTACCTAAATACCACTAATAGTTACACAGATGTGTGTTTGTATGCACATGCATGACACTCAGTTTATTTCTCCCAATATGAAATTACATAACTGGAAATGGATAGGGAGATTGGTGTTTTCAGAAATGTTGGTGTTTTCAGAAATTTTGAAAATGAAATACTCACCTTTGGTCAAGAAGGGGAAAATCACAAACAGTGGAGCATCTGCAAGCATGTATTTATCCTGGGAATGATGTAAATTGCATAAACAAACTGTTCCATCCAGTCCTCAGCAGCTAGCGAGATCCATCTTTTCTGAACTGGTTTGTCCAGTTATACAGAAGTGCTGGGAAAAGAGTTTTACTGCATTTGTCTTTATGAAGAAGTTGTTTAAATGAACAATACAATTGTGTGTATGTGTGCTTGAGTGCAGGCTATCATGGCCCAGCTGCCCCAGGAGGAGAAGGCTAAGATAGCAGAACAAGTAGAGATATTCCACCAGGAAAAGAGCAAACTGGATGCTGAAGTAGCGAAGTGGGATGACAGCGGCAATGATATCATCGTCTTGGCCAAGCAGATGTGCATGATCATGATGGAGATGACAGACTTCACGAGGTATGTGTGTGTCATCCTCAACTCAACTGTGAAGGTTGTTAAGGAGGAAGTAAGTCATCCCTGAGACTAAAATAAGACATAAATGAAACTAGATGCATCCACTATTATGGGCTAGAAGGAGACAGCGCAGAATTGCTTTGCTTTTTTCTCTCTAGTCTCTATTTTGCCAGTTCAAGGAGATGCCCAGGAGGGAGAGGAGTATGTTGTTAGAAGGTTAGTTGAAGATACAAGCCTTGCCCTTGTCCAAAAAGAAGAAAAAGCTTCTCTTTGTGGACATGAGAGCACTCTCTTTTTCTCATGGTTCATTTTGAAAAAAGATTCTATAACACTATTGCTACCACTTTTCTTTTTTTTTCTCTTTTTGTTAAAGATCATGGGGTTTAACTTCCACCTCCATGACTACTGTTTTGTGGGACTCTGTTTTTATCATTAAGAAGCAATACTCTCCATAGCATTGGTGTGTCTGCGAGGCCTGAGTTAAAAAAAAACCCACTAGCACCATCCAGTCCAACCTCCTGCCTTGCAGGGATTCGGAAAAGTAAATAGAGTTTTCAGATATATATAAAAGGTGCAGGCTTGGTTGCTTTGTTATTCATTCCCTGTGCAAGACCACAGTATTGTGGGTCTTTGATATCTCCTAGGACTGGGTTTCAGGACTTGATATAGATGCCAAAGCCCATGCAACCTGAAGTTCCATTATATGCAATGGAATAGTAAAATTTATTTGTTTTCCCTATTTATATCCTGCCTTTCTCTATCCCAAGGAGGACTCAAGGCAGCTTACATATGGCATTTATTCAATGCCTTAAACACATACAACATTAAGCTTAAAATTCATTGAATTCAAATTAATACATATTGAAAATTTTAAAAAATTACATTCAGTATTAAAATTACTCTATCCAAAAATCATAATCTGAGGCCATTTCCTAGTCATTGCACATATTCCAATTATATTATTATTGCACTGCTTCTCTGAACACCTGGTACAAGAGTCAGATTTTTACTCTCCTTCTGAAGGCTATGTGGGAGGGGTCTGAGCTAATGTTGCTAGGGAGGGAGTTCTACAGCCAAGGGGCCACTTCTGAGAAGGCCCTGTCTCGTCCCCACCAATCGTGCTTGTGAAAAAGGTGGGATTGAGAGTGGGGCCTCCCCAGAAGGTCTTAATCTCCGAAGTGGTCCAACATGGCATCACTTTTATCAAGCAACAAAATCAAGGTTTCCTTTTTGGAATTATTTTTAAAAATGTTTTCAAGCTGTGGTTAGTTGAATCCACAGGTTTAAAAGTCTGTGGATATGGAGGGTCGGCTGTACCTCATTATTATGGAAGTGGTTAACATATGTCATTTCAAACCACAGGTTTAAATACCTGTTAATACCCATCACATGCCACACACAACAGTCCAAATTCTTAAAAAGAGTTTGGAAAAGTTATGTGAGGGAACGTCTGTGTGCTGTAATCCACCAGCCAGCATGGCTTTCTGCAAAACCAAAACAGAGCAAAATATCAACTCCCCTAAAATACTCCCTTTATGTAGAAAACTGGTTATCAGAACCATAGCATAGCTTTCTCCTGAGAATGTTTTTAGTATTATTATTATTCTACTGTTCAGGAATATTTTATTTCATATGGAGTAGCATTTGTTCACGTGAGCCCCAAGCTAGAGGCTAAAGTAATGCAGATACAGGATTCTCATCTCACAGATAACTAGATTTGCTGCAAGACAGACACAAGATTACATCGCAGAGATATCTGAACAGTTACGGTGTGGGTGATACAAATGGAAGGACCCCGAGTCGTCTTTGGGCTGATATGGGCAGGGTAGAAATGATGTAAATAAAAAATAGATAAATAAGGACCCAACTTTACCTTACATTGAATGGTGATTACATAACTATTTTTTCTTAGGCCCTATCCACACAGCTGTGCAAAATCCACATTGAACTGGATTATACGGCAGTGTGGACTCAGATAACCCAGGTCAAAGCAGACATTGTAGATTATCTGTCTTCATATTCAGGGTTATATGGCTGTGTGCAAGGGCCCTTTTGAAAACAGAGCAGGCTTTGTGTCTCAGTGTCCAGAACCAGAGGTGACATGGATGAGTGAAGCTCTCCATCCTCATGTTTCCAGCTACGCTTCTCCTCAAAAGTTTTCCCTCGCATGAGATTATTATTGTATTGTTGAGGAGAGTTATAGTATTTTCTACGAAGACAAGTGTAGTGGGTGGTTTGAAAGTGTGTAGCAGAAGAAAGACTGAAAAGAAGCCAAAAGCTAAGCAGCCCTATCCCTTTTATTCCTTTGCTGAACTGGAAGCCTTGAACACTTCTTTGAGTTAAAAAAGAAAATACTTTGAACATGAAATAGGAGCTTTTACTTTTGGGTAGGTATGCTATCTGCAGAGCCTAAATTTCATATCCACGTGATTAGTCTCTAAAGCACCTGTATTTCTGTGCTCGTTATTATAATGAACTTTAAATGAGCCCCCAAGGGTTCTTATTCTATTTGTGTCGGTTCCATTACTCTGGTCATTATGTGATCTGAAAAAAGCAGCTCCCCCAAGTGAACCTGAATGCATAACTGCTTTCTATTTCACCACTTAATCTCAAATTATGTCTATACATCACTCGTTTTTTTGCCATGATGCATCCTCTGTTTTGCGCTGAATGCTATTTGCCCCCATTTCTGTATTTTGTTTGGGAATTTTTGCATTACCAATGCTCAGGGTTAGCAGTAGTGAGGGAGGGAAAAGAAAAAAAAGTTTTGCATTCCTTCAGGGACACATTCTTAATGTGCGCTTTAAAATGCACATACTGTTGAACCTGGTTCATGGGCTTAGAGGCAAAATCTAAGTGCTGGCAACACATTTTGGAGCATTAATGTAGGCATCTTGTATTTTTCAGGGGTAAAGGCCCATTAAAGAATACATCTGATGTCATTAACGCTGCCAAGAAAATTGCAGAAGCAGGCTCACGAATGGACAAACTGGCCCGTGCCGTGGCTGATCAGGTAATTCTATCCATGCTCTTGAAACTATGGGGTATGTCTACACCTTAGAATGAAAGCAGTTTGATATCACTCTAACTACCAGGGATCAATGGTATGGAATCCTGGGAATTGTAGTTTGTACCAGCACTCTTATACACTTACAACTTCCATGATTCCATACCATTGTGCCATGGCAGTTGAAATGGTGTCAAGCCATATTGATACTATAGCATAGATACAATCAAAGATAAGCAGTGGGCCCAACTTCCAAAGTGTATTTTCCATTTCCTGTTACATTCCCAAAGTCAAAGTTAAAAGATAAAGATAAAGGTTTCCCCTAGACTTTAAGTCTTGACGTGTCCGACTCTGGGGGGTGGTGCTCATCTCCATTTCTAAGCCGAAGATGCGGCATTGTCTGTAGACACCTCCAAGTTCATGTGGCCAGCATGACTGCATGGAGCACCATTACCTTCCCGCCAGAGCGGTACCTATTGCATGTTTTCAAACTGCTAGGTTGACAGAAGCTGGAGCCTCCTGTGTTAGAGCAGGTTAAACACTGAGCTGTTGAACTTGCTGACCAAAAGATTGGCGGTTTGAATCCGGGGAGCGGGAGCCCAACCCGCTCCCTGAATTCAAACTGCCAGTCTTTCGGTCAGCAAGTTTAGCAGCTCAGCTGTTTAACCGGCTGAGCCACCAGGGGCTCTTCAGTCAAAGTTACCTTCTTGAAATGCAGAAATTTGTTATTGGGTTTCCTCAAGTTCTTCATGTCATTTCTAAGGGGAAAAAATTCAAACCAGGGTTTTTGTAGCAAGATTTCTGCAGAGAGGGTTTGCTGGGAGGCTGGGAAATTATGACTCACCCATGTTCACCCAGTGGGATTCCATGGATGAGCAGCAGATTCACGTGGGTGTTGTACTGTTTCAAGTTGTACTGTTCAACTATGTTTAAAAAAACAACTAAGTATATGTTTTAAACTGTTTTAACATGGATAAAGTTTGATTCTGTTTTAATTAGTTTAATTTTCTATTTGATTATATTGCAATTGTAGTTTGCAAGCTGCCTTGGGATCTAATCTTAGGGAAAATAAGAAATATACATAGGTGACAGCGATGACAACAATTCCCACCACCCTACTCTCCGAGAGTCCTAGGACCTGTAATCTGACACTCAAACCACTGCGATTGCTCACAAGTGTTGGGATACACAATTATTTTTATCCCAACACTTCACACTCATCAATGGCTAGATAAGACTGCCCATACAGGCTCATTTGTTTGTTTAATGTATTTAGAATATTTATACCCTACCCTTTTGCTACAAAGGTTCTCAGAAAGGCTTACAAATAGTTGGTTGGCTTGGGTTGAGTTCCCTGCCTCTGACTTACAATCTAAATAAAACATGCATGGCACACAACAACAACAACAACAATAATAATAATAATAATATAAACTTCATTTATGTGTCACCCAATCTCCCTGAGGGGAACTCAGGGTAGTTGACAACAAATATCAGCAAATATTCAATGTCATAAAAATTAGGCCGAGATAAAATAAACCACCTCACCATAACCCAAAACAAACCACATCTACATCAAAAGTAACCACAGATTAACAAGAATTTAATAATAACATAACAAATATATGATTCCTCATATAAAAGAAATATATGATTATTAAACAATTTCCAAACAACTTTACAATTCTTAGAAAATTTGGATTAAGTGAGGTTCAGACTTTCAAAATAAACCAGAGGAAGTTGACCATAGACTCATCTTGGAGGACCTAGAGACGGCATGGGCAAACTTTCTAGAGTGCATGGGCAAACATGAGCAAACACACACACACACAAGGGAATGACAGTGGGCAGGGAATTAAGTCCAGAGATCCCGCAGGTTCTTCTGCCCAATAGCCCATTGGTAAGAGAGATGAAGGAAGCGCCTCTCATCTGTTTCTGAACCTAGGCACAATGGTGCTGTGTCTGCCTCTTCTTCTCCCCTTTAGCCCAGGTCAGTGGCAATTGAGATGGATGGAGGTTCTGTGTCTAGGCACAATGAAACTTTGCCTTGCTATTCTTCTCTTCCTCAGATGACCAGGACAGTGGCTGTTGGGATGGAGAGAAGTTGTTTCATATGCTCCTGGGCCTAGGCACAGTGGAGCTGTGACTTTCTCACCTCTCGTTCCGAGGCCAAGGCAGTGCCAGTTGGAATGGAGGAAGGTCCTTGTGTCATGCATAAAGAGCCATTAATATGTGTGCCCACACTTCTTCCTTGACACCTATACGTGTGCTTCCACGTCTCAACAGATATGCACATCACACTCTTCACAAGCACATTCAGTAAGCTCCCTTCCCCAGAACTGTCCAGTAAACTTGCCCTTAACATGACTCTACTAGCCACAGGTAATCAATGTTTTCAGAAGCCACAGAAGAGAGCCTTCTCCCCTGACCACAATCCAGCCAAAGGCTAAAGTTGGTAAGTTCCTACTAGCTTTGGCAGTCATACTGCAGCAAGGACCCAATATGGCCCCAAGGCCAAAGTTTGTGCACCTCCAATGTAAAGGTTGGCAGCACTTTTGTGCAACCATGAATGTACTTCACTCATAAGATACCAGCCTTACTGTTTTCCATCTTCATAGACATGCTAATGTTTGATATTTAACCATAACTTGAGCCATAACCCACTCTCCTCCACATTTAGGATTAATCTGCTTTAATGCAAATCTGACTACATGGGGCACATTTGTAAGAAACCTTCACAGTGGGAAAATGATAATGTCAACAAATGTCACAACAGAGAAGAGCCACAGGTGCTCAAAATCTCCTCCTGCATGTCAAACACAGCTCTGTTTCAGGGTCACATTCTATAAACATGATAGCGCTGTTTAATTGTAGCATAATCCAGCACATAGTGTTATGTTATTTTATTTGTTCTCAATGAAGAGCTGCACTTGGAATGCCTAGGGCAAAGAAACCATAGCACCTGCGCCTTTGTTGTTCTGTGGTAATCCTTATTGCTGCAGAGATAATTCCTTTGTTTCCACATCATTGACCACCTACCCTGTTTATTCTCCAGTTTTCTTTTCCACTAAAGGTATAGATTCTACCTGCTATGTAACTTCTGAACTGCTTAAAATCATCAGCCTTTTTTCTGCTATATATGAGGTCATCCAGAGAAATCTTCTTTTAGTTCAAGAAACTATAAGGAGCAAACTATAAGGAGCGGAGTCCAAACTATGCCGAAGGGTTAAGTCTGGCTAATAATGGGGGTCATTATGAGCTCACATAATTGAGCCTCAGTTCCTCTTCTCATTGTTCCCACCCTGTCCCAAAAATGTGTTGTAAATGTGTTGCGCCCATACCTTGGGAAGTCTGACTTGGCCACGGTAGTCCACGCTCTGGTTACTTCCCGTATAGACTACTGCAACACTCTCTACATGGGGTTGCCTTTGAAGACTGTTCAGAAGCTCCAAATGGTCCAACGGGTGGCAGACAGGTTGTTAACAGGAGTGGCACTCAGGGAGCACACAATTCCTCTGTTGTGCCAGCTCCATTGGCTGCCAGTCTGCTTCTGAGCAGAATTCAAAGTGCTGACTTTAGCCTTTAAAGCCCTAAATGGTTGTGGCCCTGCTTATCTGTCCGAACGTATCTCTCCTTATGAACCATCAAGGAATTTAAGATCTTCTAGGGAGGCCCTGCTCTCGGTCCCGCCTACTTCACAGGTTTCATTGGCAAGGACGAGAGATAGGGCCTTCGCAGTAGTGGCCCCTCGGCTGTGGAACACCCTCCCTAGGGACATTAGATCAGCCCCCATCCTCTAAAAGTTTTGTTAGAGAGTCAAAACCTGGCTTTGTGAGCAGACTTTCTCAAATTCAGTGTAGCAGATAACTTCTTGACCTCGGAACGATTGGACAATTGTGATTGGATAACGATGTTGGTATTGAGATGCAAAGGATATATGCTTTTATTTATTTTACTGTTTATTGAATTTTATGTATGTTATATGCTTTTAACTCTTTTTATATTATTGTGGCATCAAATTGTGCCATTTTGTAAACTGCCCTGAGTCGCCCTCAGGCTGAGAGGGCAGTATAGAAATATAGTAAGTAAATAAATACATAAATTGAATCAATGTATTGACTCTTGCTGGGGCAAGTGACTGGATTTTGGCTTATGCCTTGTAGCAGGACCCAAAATGGTTTAGTGGTGTCAATGATGATTGGAAGAATAGAGTTCAAATCCCTCTTGGCCATGGGAACTCACCAGGTGACCTTTGTCTAATCATGCATTCTCAAATAAAGAGGAAGCCAATGATATATCTCCATTCAATATGTATTACTGAGAAAATCCAGAATTTGATGTCCCTTAGGGTTTCCAAATAAATCAAAATGACTTGAAGGCCCACAAGAGCCATAACCTAAACTCGAGTCCTCTGCCATTGATGCAGTTCCTCCAGCCAAAGGTGCTTTGCCATTTTTCTCTTCATTTTACGCAGAATAATATTTTATGCAGAATATGGTCAGTCGGCAGGAAAATGTTGCAGAGCTCCCTTGGGTTCTTCAAAATAAATGCCCAAAGAATCCCGAAGTAGAGTTTCCACAAGTTCTCAGGCATAGCATAGAATAACTAAGCTAATTACCAATCAAATTGTGAAAGGTTTACCCATCAGTACCTGTGAGTGATCTAGACAGAAATCAGAGCAGCTCTTGGACAGAAATGGGAATACAGATGAGCACTATTGGAGGCATGATTTTTTTAAAAAATAGCAAGGAGTTATTTACCCTCCTTTATTTACCCTCTCTTCTTGGGAGGAGAACCAATCTCGATAAAATAGTGAAGAGTGGAGACATCACACTGGCAATGAAGATCTGCATAGTAAAAGCAATGGTATTCCCCATAGTAACCTACGGATGTGAGAGCTGGCCCATAGAAGATAGATGCTTTTGAACTGTGGTGTTGGAGGAAAATTCTGAGTGTGTCTTATTTATTTATTTATTTATTTATTTATTAAGCGTGCTTCTATGCCGCCACTCCCGGGAGGGCTCGGGGCGGCTCACAGGAGCCAAATAGGCACAATAAAAAAACAATGACAGTGAATAAAGCAGCAGTAAAATTAGCTAAAAACAATACACTCCATAGCATCATTAAAACTGTGATGCAACGTGCTACCACAGATAACACTAAAAACAGTGGCTGCACAAGGTAGGACCTACAGGTCGAACGCCTGGCGGAAAAGATGGGTCTTGCAGGCCCGTCTGAATGCCAGCAAGTCCTGGATCGAACGGATTTCTGCCGGGAGGGCGTTCCATAGTGTGGGCGCGATGACAGAGAACACCCTCCTGCGGGTTGAGGTCAGGCGCATGAGCCTCACCGAGGGGACGTCTAAGAGATAGGCTCCCTCCGACCGCAGTGATCTCATAGGGCAATAGGGGGAGAGATGGTCCCTCAGGTACGTTGGCCCCAAGCCGTGTAAGGCCTTAAAGGTAAGAACCAACACTTTGATGGTGATCAAATTGGCAGCCAGTGCAGATCCTGCAAAACAGGTGTTATGTGACTACCTGCTGGTGTACCAGACAGGAGTAGGGCGGCAGAGTTCTGCACTAGCCTGAGCCTCCGGGTCACCAACAGAGGAAGGCCAATGTAGAGTGCGTTGCAGTAGTCCAGTCTCGAGATGACCGTGGGTTGGATCACTGTGGCCAGGTCGTTCTGGGATAGATAGGGGGCCAGCCGCCTCGCCTGTCTAAGATGGAAAAAAGCAGCCTTGCTGGCCATGGAGACCTGGGTCTCCATGGTCATCTGGGAGTCCAGGTGGACACCCAGGCTTTTTACTACAGGCGATGGGCATAGCGCCATATCGTCCAGGGTCGGAAGCTGGACATCCCTATCACCCGGACGGCCCAGCCACAAGATCTCCGTCTTCGCCGGATTCACCCTCAACCTACTGGCTCGCAGCCATCCAGTAACGGCCTCAAGGCATCGTTGGAAATTATCGGGGACGGATTCAGGCCTGCCCTCCATCCTCAGAATGAGCTGAGTGTCATCAGCGTACTGATGACACTCAAGCCCAAAACTCCGCACCAGCTGTGCAACAGCTGTGCAAGCGGCTGCATATAGATGTTAAATAACAGAGGGGAGAGAATGGCCCCCTGAGGGACTCCGCAGACTAACGCAGAGCCCTCGGAGACCACCTCGCCCCTCCTCACACGCTGAGACCGCTGGTGGACAAAGGAGGTCAGCCATTTCAAGACTGTCCCCCTCACTCCAGCCATGGCCAGGCGGTGGGTCAAAATATTGTGGTCGACCGTGTCAAACGGTGCCGTGAGGTCCAATAACACGAGCAGTGCAGACCCGCCTTGGTCGAGCTGGCAACGGAGTTGATCTGTGATGGCGACCAGGACTGTCTCCGTCCCATGCCCCGAGCGGACGCCAGACTGGAAGGGGTCTAGCCATGTTGCATCATCTAAGAAGGACTGCAACTGCTCCATTGCTGCCCTCTCAACTACCTTCTCCAGGTACGAAAGATTCGACACTGGGCGGTAGTTGGAGGGAACCGCCGGATCTAAAGACGGTTTTTTCAGCAATGGAGCTACCACCGCCTCTTTCAAGCACTCTGGAAACACTCCTTGCTCAAGGGAGCTGTTTATGATGTTCAACAGAGGCCCACGTAACCCCTCCAGGCAAGATCTAACAAGCCAGGAGGGGCACGGGTCGAGGGAGCAGGTGGTAGGCCTGGTTGCAGCCACTATCTTATCAACAGCATCTGCATCCAGTGGCCGAAACCGGTCGAGGGTGGGCCCGGCGGAGGGCCACGGAGTCTCGAGCTCACGTACTGTGTCAACTGTGGCTGGAAGGTCCTGGCGGAGGCTCGATAGCTTGCCTGCGAAGAAACTCTGAAAAGCACCGGCGGTAGGAGTCTGATCATTTTTTGGGACGGTAGGGACCGTCGTCAGGGACCGAATTACTTTAAATAGTTGGGCCGGGCGTGAGTTAGCAGATGCTATCAAGGCGGTGAAGTACGAATTTTTGGCCACCTTGACAGCCCGCTCATAAGCTTCCTTAAATAGCTTATAAGCTGGTAGGGAGACTCCGTCACGGAGTTTCCTCCACTCGCATTCAAGCCGTCTCCTTGCCCGCTTCATCGACCTAAGCTCCTCTGTGTACCAAGGAGACCAATGCTTGCGGGGTCGGAGAGGGTGCTTAGGGGCGATCTCGTCGAGAGCTCTAGTAAGAGAAGTGTTCCAAGCAAGAGCCTGCTCATTGACCGAGTCGCTGATAGACTCCAGATCCCTCAGAGCATTCAGGAACCTTTCGGGTTCCATGAGTCTCTTCGGGCGAACCAAAATCTGTTTGGCGCCCTTGCATGGGGGGGGCGGTTGCTCAACCCGGATCCTCAAAGCACAGTGGTCCGACCATGGAACCTCTGTTATGGAGGCTAGGGCCACTTGAAACCCAGCACTGAAGACCAGATCAAGGGTGTGACCGGCCGAGTGTGTGGGCCCCGAATTACAGAGGGAGAGGCCCAATGTCTTGGATTGTGAGAAGATCCAACCAGTACATACTTCAGGAAATAAAGCCCAACTGCTCATTGGAGGGAAGGATAGTACAGGCAAAGATGAAGTACTTTAGCCACATCATGGGAAGACAAGAAAGCTTAAGACAATTTTCTGGGGGAAATGGAAGGAAAAAGGAAGAGGGCCCGACCAAGGGCAAGATGGATGGATGGTATCCTCGAAGTGACTGGGTTGACCCTGAAGGAGTAGGGGGAAGTGACGGCTGACAAGGAGCTCTGGTGTGCGATGGTCCATAAGGTCACGAAGAGCCGGAAGCAACTGAACGAATAAACAACAACAAAATTCCCAAATATGAGGGCATTAAAAATGTTTTGAAGTTTTTATGAACTGTTGCATTTTTAATTACTGTTCTAACGAGAAAGATCTCCCAATTCTTAATTTGCTGCAAAGAACTTCTATTTTACTCTTTGCCAGCTCTCCGGGGAGTTTGTTTTAAGGTTTCTCTGAGATATAAGGCCTCCAGAGCAGAATAAATATAATGGTGGTAAATGGCTGCTAAGTGGGGAAATGCCTCTTTGGGATTTGCACTTGAAAGATGTGGCAACTTCTTGGGGGAAGAGCAGGACAGATTGATTCCATGGCATTATCTTATCCCCAGGAGAAGAGATTAGTCTTAACTTCCCTAGAGAATTTTCACAGCACTGGCTTTATTGACTTAAGAGAAAAATAAGCTATATAATTACTGTTAGGATGTCTAGATTTCCCCATATTGTAAATTGACCTTATTGCTAGAAATATTTGAGCATTTCAGCATAGAGTTGGAAAAGGTTGCTGGGGTCATCCTGTCCAACCTGTGCCTGAGGAATCCATAACTAAGACTCGATTTACTCTGCCATATAACTTTATTATGAAACTGTATTATGAAACTGCATTACATGGAAGTGCAGAGGGGACCTAAGGCACTCATAAAATATAGCCATTCAGTCTTTAAAAACCTCAAAAGAAGGTGAATTTACCATGTCCCAAGTTCATCTGTTCTACAGTCAACTTGTTTCTGTTTGTTCTTAGAAGTTTGTCAAATTTACAAATTTCTTCATAAATTTACTGCAACAGACTTTAGACTTAAAACAACTGAATATGGGAGAAGATTGCTTAGATTTGCCAGTTCAGAGCTTCAGGTGCTTAGGTCTTAAATATCTGTCATTGAACTCCCAATTTGTCTGTATTTACACTGCAGAATTAATAGCTTCCAGAGCTCAATACAATGAAATCCTAGGATTGATAGTTTGGTGAGGCACCAGCGTTTCTTTGCTTGCAAAAGCTAAAAACCTTATAAAACTACACCTCCCATGATTCCATAGCATTGAGCCATGGCTTTTAAAGTGCTACCAAATTGCATTAACTGTGTATTATGCACCCTTAGTTGGAACAAATTTAACTGTGCCTGTGCCATTTTTATTTGTACAATACGTTGTACAAATGCCTTGAAGATCGCTCCAGCTACTACAAAGATAACCACCTGCAACTTAACTCTGCGAAGACACAAGTTTGTGCTTTCCATCTACATAACTGTGAAGCCAACAAGAAATTGAAAGTTACCTGGGAAGGCCCAGAGCTCAAACACTGTTTGCATCTTAAAACCTCGGTGTCACCTTAGATCAAACAGTACCATTTAGGAAATACTCCATTAACACCATGCACAAAGTAGCTGCACGCAATAACATCCTGAAGAAACTTACTGGCAGCGCATGGGGAGTGGACCCAAAATTAATAAGAACATCAGCCCTGGCCTTGTCTTACTCAACTGCCAAATATGCCTGTCCTGTTTGGCAGAAGTCTGTTCATGAGAGAGGGAGGGAAGGAAAGAAGGAAAGAGAAGGAAGGAAGCAAAGGTAGAGAAGGAAGAAAGGAGAGAAAGAGGGAGGGAAGGAAGAAAGAAAAGACAGAAGGATGGAAAGAGGTAGGGAAGGAAGGAAGGAGATAATGAAAGAAGAAAATGGAAGGAAGGAAGGAAAGAGGGAAGGAAGGAAGGAGGAAGAGAAGGAGAGAAAGAGGGAGGGAAGGTTGGTCACAGCAATGCGTGGCGGGTACAGCTAGTTATAAATAAAATGTTTTATATACCAATATAATTTTACAGATAAAATATACAAAATAGGGAGGGGTGCAGCAAGAGCTATAGAGTAGGGACTTTTTTTAAAAAACAAAAACAAACATCTTATATTAAATAAGATGTTTTGTGCATCAGCAGAACCTTGTGTTTACTACAAACTGAGCCCTGCCCTAAGGAGACAGTTCCAGAGATGACTTTATCTGCTTCACAGCTCATCAGGTAACTGACAAACAATACTGGTGGTGGTTTTTTTCTTTAAGCCTTTGGGTGCCTTTGTACTTTAATTCACAATCTTGAGTTATGAGAAATTGCTGCCCATTGTTAAATACCATTTAGCCCAAGGGTTAAGTCAGACAAATGCTTCTAATATGATGTTGGCAACTCTATATGCTCTTCTCTGTATACTAAGCATATAAACCAAAGGAAATCAAATGTCTTCCATTTATCTCTCATTTGCCTTTCAGTGTCCTGATTCAGCCTGTAAGCAAGATCTCTTAGCATACCTCCAGCGCATTGCCCTATATTGTCACCAGCTCAATATCTGTAGCAAGGTGAAGGCAGAAGTCCAGAACTTGGGAGGAGAACTTATTGTGTCTGGGGTAAGTTAGCTTCCATATTGTACTGTTTGCCTGTCTTGCTTAATATATTCTTAGAATATTCCATTAAAATAGGTTTTATTCCAATTGAAGTAGCTGTATTTCAAATATGCCAAAGTAAAACTAAACTTAATCAAGAGTTTTCTTCTTTAAAAGAAAGATCACCATTGTTACTCCAGAATTATGACCCTAATAATTTACTTATTATTAGCATTTATTATTAACTAGCTATTAAATACTACTAAACAAGAATTGATTAATAACCAATTATTAGAAGTAATTATTTAGCTATTGCTTTATACTTACCAATGAGTGCAGGCCAAATGGTCCTTTATCCTCTAAAAAAACAGAGAGAGTTGAAAATCTCTTGATTGTGAAGAGACAGAGAAAATTAGACTTTGGATTTTGGAATCCCTAGCCATCTATATTTATGAATTTTAGTTACCTTAGTTAATTCAGTATTTTAGACAACCTCTCCCAGAAGTAACTAAGAGATTTAAGATAGTTTTAGGCAGAACCTTACACCCCTATTATTTGTATTTTCCATCCCTAAGATAGAGCATACAAATCTCTTGAAATACTTCTAGGTCAGAGATAACTTCAGCAAATTTAAGGGTGGTCTGTGCACAACATCTAGCCATTCAGTTTTGCACTGGACAGAGCCACTGGGGTGGAGAACCAAAAAAAGGCTTTTTTGTCTGGGACCACCTGGGGTTTGCCACTTGTGCAATTCCTTTATGCTTCCTTCATTATTCCCACTCCACTAGATCTTCACTCTTTCCACTTCACCTGGTAAAATATAGTCCTGCTTTCAAAATAATTTTTTGCCATCTACAAGGAAGCCCCTGCCGAGCCATGAATATTATAATTATTTGGAGCTTTTTAATATGACGGCTCCAGGTAAACCCACTCTCGGCAATTTTCCTCCAGTGAGCGCAAAATTGTGAGCTTAGTGCCATATCTGAAGAGTCAGTGTGGTTTCCAGCTAGGGTGGATCATGCATACAAACTGGCACAAACTGGGCTGAGCAAAAGTTGTAAAAAAAAAAAACATGGTAGGGAGAAGAAACAGTTGTGAAATATTCACCAAGTGTGTTCCTAGAGATATGGACTGCTCCCATAAATACTTTGTTCCATAACACAATACACAACCCACCCTCAGTGGAGGCCATGAGCATTTGATCCATTGAGATCATCTCAACCTTAATCCAGCTGTTTGGGAGCCATTTTTATGTAAATGGAACTACATTTAAATAATATTACTATATGAGTAAGGGTCAGTCAGGAGTAATAAGGTTTACATAATCCAGAGGCCATAAATGCCATTCCTGGAGGCCTGCGACAGTTTAGTATGATCAAGAAATCAACCTAGGAATGAGCTATTTAAAATGGATAAAACAGATTATCAGATTCTGGAAGCAAATTTAGCCCTCATTCTAGTAATGTATTAAGTTATAGTACTTACTTCCATATGTCTGAATAGTTCCTATGGGAGCGTAATAAACAACACACGCAAGGCAATGACTGTGTGAGGCTTCTATGTCTGCAAGGTGGTGAGTTTCTTCTTGGCGTTGTTTCAGATTTTCAAGGAGAAAATCTGAAAATCTGTAGAGGTGCAGAATATTATCCCAAAATAGGTTCAGCCCCTTGGATGGCTCCTTGAAAATCCAGAACTAAAACCTGGAATGAAGTCATTTACCCCACTGACATGAACCCCCCCCCCCCCCACACACACACACAGCCACTGCTGAGAAATAGCAATAAAAGCAGGAGGAACTAGAAATCTACAATAAACCCAATATTAAAAAGATGCTGACTCTCAGTGTGTATAAAAAAAGATTTTATTCCACAAATTAGCCCAGTGCTTTTGGTCAAGATGTATTTTATGGCATTCTTCAGGTGGGAAAAAACAATTTGAAAGGCAACCTGCAGAGTCTGTTTTCCACATCACTTCTCCAAAGCTTGCATCTGGCAACTGATCAGATGGGCTAATTTGTGGAATGAAGCCTTTTTCTGGAAACATCCTAAAACTCAGTATGTCTTTTAGGTAGAGGATAGCAATGCCATAGATTGCAATGCCTGCAGTCTCACCTTGGCTCACAGAGGCCAAAGTAATTTATTCTGTGTATTTTCTCCCTTCCTCTGTTTTTCTTCCTCTCGTTCTCCCTCTCCCAAATCTATTTTAGATCCCCTTCTACCCTATATAGAGAGGTATGCACATACCTAGAGAAAGAATCACAATGACAGGCATTTTCCAAAGCCATGCCAGTAGATGGGATTGTCAGTCAGAGTGGAATAATTTTGGTGACAGCAGTCTTGTGATCCAACTGAAATGTTCTGCTTCCCTTCCTTTCCTCTGTCTCTCTCGACACGCGTGTGGAGTGTTGTAATTTTAAAATCTTGATGTTCCTGCAGCTGTGGAGCCACCTCGTCTTCATCTTTTTATCTCTCAAGTAACAGGCTTTAGATCTTTCTCCTTAGACCTCCTGGCATTAGCAGGACCTGCTTCCCATCCTCATTAGTTATGATCACATCCACCTGCCTCTGACCAGTTTCTCCAATCAGCACGTGCATCAGCTTGGCAGTTGTGCTTTTCTTTTTTTCGTTTCTGTCTTTGCTCTCCTTATCGCCTGCAAGAAGCTGGCCTTGGGCCGCCGCTCCAATAAGCTTGCCTCAGTTGTCGTTGGCATACCATCACATGCTGTGAAATCAAAGCAGCCAAACTGTTTGACTTTCGCATTCCCAGTTTGGTCGTCTTTTGCATCTGTTGCTTCCAGATTTTCATCACCACCGTCTTTATAATTTTGTTCCTCATTTAGCCATAATCCTAAGTGATGCTAGCACCATCCTTGCGAATTATGAATTGCCTTTGGCATTGCCATCAATGATATGTGTCAGAAGCCAAAACTTAAACCCAGAGATCATTGGTACCAGCTTCCCTTGATTTACCCCTTCCCTCCCTGATATGAAATTTGTACTTTTGTTCTTTTGGAGAATATCACTTATACATATTTAAAAACTAAGCAAATCATGAATTTAATACCTTTCTGGCAGTCGGTAATTTTTGCTGCTTAGCTTCAAAGTACTGTGTACTGTATGCTTCAGGACTATCCAGAGATCTGGATTCTCACTTCACTTCATCTATAGCCTCCTTGCCTACTCCCTGCTTTCTGCTTCCATCTTGTTCCTCATTCTCTCTTGGATAGCCAATTGCAAATAAACTGTATTTTATTTGCATACAATGACCAGATTCATTGCTCTGAAACTAGCATACAGTACAATGCGCATTGCATCTTGCAAAGGACTGCCAGTCAGAAAATACCATTGCATGCTTTTATAATTGTGTCCTGCCATCATTTTAAGGGGCCAGCTTGGATAAAAGTACCATACAGGTATACATATTCTCCAAAGAAGACTGATCTGCATGTTTTGTTGTCTGGTGATGTTTGTATTGAAATTTTGTCTCAGTTACTTGGTGTTTGCAATGAACCGGAGGCTAGAGAACCATCAAAACATTTGTTGGTGTGTGGTACATAGTCGTATATGTGTCTGGCTTTCTTTTCTTAATTCTTTAGGATCTTCCTTAAGGATCCAGTACGGGTGAGATGGGAATATCACCACTCCTGGAATTTTTCATCTCATTAAACAACCAATAACATACAATGAACTTGATTGAAATGGGAACATTGTGATGGTTCAAACGAATAAGTGACCAACTGAGCTTGAAGGAAAAGATTTGTAGTGAAAGCTATATTTATATTAGGCATGTAAATGTTCCAACATTTTGTCCTCACAAGTAAGGGCAGATAATTTCCTCAGTTTTCTTCTCACTGCAGGAAAAGCAAATATTTCTGCAGAGTTCTCATTTGATATTGCATATCCTAGGAAATTACACCAAGTAGAAATATGTTTATTTATTTATTTTGCAAATTTCTTTGTATACAAACCAAGAGATTCGCAAACGCAAAATACACATGACTTTGTGTAATTTCCCAATCTTCATTTTCAGACAAAGAAATCATGCATTTCTGAACGAAATATTTTCCCAATACATTACTGGAAATGCAAATACTAGACAAAACCTGTGAAAAATCCTTACTATGGTATTATTCTTTCCACCTAGGCTTCCCTACTGTCAAGTAACCCATTTAGAGGGCCAGGGAATGAATAACAATGAATGTTCTTTCCATACTTAATTTATACATTAACAGTAGTATATTTGAGGTGTATGGTAACACCAGATGATCCAGTTGTACATATATCCAAATGTGAATTGATGGCTCTGTGTGCCATTCAGTACCATGTGATGTAAGCATAATCCTGCTCTGTACACAAATATCAGGTGTACACTTGGCTGTTGCATGGAAATTGATACTTGAACAGATTAGAATCTGTAATAAAAGGGTTAATCCCATCTACTCTTTTATGAATGAGGCTATAGATTAGTTGGTATTCTTTGTTTTAGCCTAATAGTGCTGCTAGGTCTAGGAATTGAATTGTGCTTATTTTTATTGATTGGTTAATTGAAATTGCGTGCCATTCCATATTGCAGATGGAAATATGATAGATAATGCATGTATTAAATCAGACTCCATCTTAGAGAAGCCATCTCCTCTAAGATAGGGCCCAGCAATCACATTACTTTAAAGTTCTGATTAATTGAGTCTGTAGAATAAGAGAGAGAGAGAGACGTAATGGACAACTTCTGCTGTTGGGTACTTCTGGGGATGGCCTAAATGTTATGCTGAAGTCAGGAAAGAGAAAAAGGAGGGGATGGAAGGTGTGATACAGTAGGCCATTGATTGTGAAAAGTTGGGTGCTTACCAAGAGGAGAAGAAGGCCGTCTCGCAAGGGCACTTTCCAAATCCTATTCTATATTGTTGGAAATAAAATTCTGGCTTGGATTAACTAAGACAGTTTGGTATATGGTTTGAGTGATAGACTAGAATTCTGGGAGACCAGAGTTTGAATCCTTATTGAGCCATGGAGATCAACTGGGTGACATTAGGCATGCCATACCTTCTAAACCTTAAGAAGATGACAATGGCAAACCACCTCAGAAGAAAGTGTTCTAAGGGAATCCTAGGATAGTGTTATTATCAGTCAAACATTACATAATGGCATGTGACAATTACCAATAACAAGATTAATTTGTTATTGTCCAGAAAAATAATCCTTGAACCTGTTTTGGAGTTTGATGGGCCAATTCCAAGTATATCAAGTAGGAATAAGCTGAATGTTGAGGTTGTTGATTGTGTTTGAACAATAATCCAACAGCTATTCATTCAATATGGAAGGAGAGAGTAATGTTCCAGTATTGCTGTCAATACCTTTATGGTAGCCTGCAAGCAACCTATGTACATATAGACCTTTCTTGATACATAGTGACTGGAAATTGTAATCAGCAGTCATATCTACATTTACCAGTTAGCCAAACCTGTGCACATATAGAAGCTGTTTGACTACTCATCCATATTTGTTGTGAATATGGAGAGAACTGATGACATCCGTACTCCCCAAGACTGAAGGCTAAGTGGGAAAGCATTAGGAGCATTAGAAGCATAATTTCTCTGTGAATGGCAATTGTCAGTAACCCTAGAGACTCCCTCTGAGTTTTATTATCAAATTAAAGGGATGATATACAAAATAAAGACATGAAATGGCTGAAAATAACTTTACTTAAGGGTCTTTAGGGATGATCACCAATGAAACAGCTGGATTATTACACAGAGTTATTGAGAAATCTATGCCAGCACTAGAAACTGAAATGTTATTTTTATTTTAATGATATCCACAACCATTTAAATAAATAAAGTTGTCATGTTCTTTAACAGGCCATCTCTTTAATAGTGACACTTGTTACACTGAAATTGGACTCAATTTCTCTGCTTCATTCTCCACTTGACAGTGGTGTCGTTTTGTTTACATAAGTGAAGTCAATTTGTCAATAGTCTACTTTTGGCTACATTTACCAGCCTTTTAATACTGGAACACTATTTATGACTCCACTGAGATTCTTCAAGACATGGAGACTGTAAGCCCAACTGTATTTTAAAAAGAAAGCAAGTATATTTGGTGCTGTTGTTGTTGTTGGGATATGGGTCATCTTGCCAAAATACTGTTAATAAAATGGGAGCTCAATCTCTTATTGACACGTGGAGGGGCTACAGTCCTAGTTTTGTATTCCCTGTCCATTTGTTGACCATTTAGGGTTGGAAAAGGAGGGACGATAGAGCCAGGCACTCAGTTCAAACTATTTTGGAGACCTTTTCATGCTCTTATGATGCATACTTTAGCTAAATTATAGCATGTTCATACATCACTAGTTCACTGGTCTTCAAGGTCATCCACATTGTACCAAAGAGATAGTGCTTTGACTTTCTCTTGTTGAAAGAGGCCTCCAGAAAAGAATAAAGGGAATAGATAGAGAGCTGTCATACCAATATATACATTTATAGTCAGTTTACACAAGGATTCTTATTTCTCTGTGTAGTTTTGTCTGTGTATAAGGAGAAACCAATTGAGGAAACTGGTAGAACAATTCATTTTGTGTCAATTGCTGTGTCTAGAACAAATCCCTAAAGCTGTTTTGCAATTGCAGAAGTTACCAAAGAGTGAACAACATATGAGAGATTAAATGGGAGGCCTCTGCAGTTTAGATGGTGGTGTCATGTGTTATCAGTTTGGGGCAGATGTGAAAATAATCTTGCCACAATAAGCACAGGTTGTGAAGGATACTACTATGCAGAACATGTTGTTGAATGTTGTTGAAATCACAGAACTGGTGGTCACTGTGTGCTCTGTGTGTTCAAATGTGCTACTTTGTCACTGGAAAATATGAGAAATGAAAGCACTTTGGTCACCCAAATCTATATTAAATTTGGAAGACAGAAGAGTGACAATTCCCAACAATGAGTGCTCTTCTGAAATATCTGTGTTGATACTGACACAACACTGAACATTTTGCCTAGAATTCAGTTAAATCCATGATCTCCTTATCTTCTTATTAAGGAGGGGAATTTCAATATAATCTATCAAGAAAACCTAATCTTCTGTGTGGAAGTAAGATCTCGTATCAGAAAGATTATTGACAGTTTTCCATATTTCTTTATGTTCCTTCCTTAGGGTGTGGGTTTTTTTTACCTTTAACTGCAATTCCTCTTTTCTTTGCTAAGTGTAATAGTGTAGTATCACAACAGCTACTCTTCTAAACAACAGTGTACTTCCATGACTTATATTCTTCCAAAAATCTTGTTTAATTCTACACTTCTTGCATGCTGTAAACTATGTCTTGATTTGTCTTCTAAACTTCACTCAAATTCTGCCAACTCTTATAGTGCTCAAACTAACGGTATCTTAATAACAGAATACTAAAACAGGAATGGGATGGAACTTCAAAACGTGAAGGTGCAACAACTTCTTCTAAGTTGCTGTTCTTAATCCACTTGCCTGAAGAAATTTCAGCTTCAAATGGATTTCACATAGAAAGGGAATCAATTTCCTTCCTAGATCTAATTTCTATTTGATCAACCTCCCTGATTGCTTAGGTTAGCTTGATTCCACATTGGCATATTTCTGTGTGTAGTTCCCTTTGTTCTCAAATATACGCCTTGCAACTCTTTTATTTTATTATACATTTGACTCACAATACAATCTAATGCTCTGTCATTCTGTTTCATTCTTTCTTCGTCTCTCATTCATTAAATCCTACCCTCCAGCTTTGGTATTCTGCTTAACATCTATCTTGTGTCCTAACAAATTGTGTCTCCTGTGCGGAGAGACTCAAGTAAGCTGTCAGTTGTGGCCTTATCATTGCTAACAGGTAGTGAAGTCTCTTCAGATCTTTTTCAATCAGTTTACAGCACTTCATCAAACTCTTAACTATCATCTAGAAAGGAGCCTACTGACAAAAGTTGTTTGGTTTCTTACAACCCACCAAGAAGATACAAGACGTTAAAACACATGATTAGGGAGAACCTACATTAAAAAAGACTAGGAGGCATAATAAAGAAATAGAGGAGGATAGAGGAATAAGCAAAAATAGTGATATAATTGGTATTTTCTCAAAAATAAGAATCTTAGCAACTCATAATGCAATGTGAGCATTAAATCAGTTCCAAGAGTGCTTCAGATCAGAATATTAAAGCTTCATACATGAACAATAAACATGTTTACACCTAAAACTAATATAGAATGAACATCTCTTATCCAAAATAATCCAAAATGGTCTAAGTGACATCTTTGCCTTCTGATGGTTCAGTGCATACAAACATTGTTTCATGCACAGCGTTATTAAACTTGTCACATAAAATCCTACTATGACATTCTGTGACGTCCCGTCTTCCTCTTTTAGAAGTGGACAACAGGCAGGAGAATTCATGCTACACCTAAGCAAGAATTTGATCTGCTTGTCTTCTGTTCCCTTTTAATTAAATATAACTTTTATGAAATATTGTAAGAGCCCCATAAACCATAGACCTCATATTCGTGATTTGACTTATCTTCGCCCTTGAAAAAAAATTAGTCTTGCTAGAAATTTGCTAGGATCTCCAAGGGATTCAATGGAGTAGTTTTGGAGGACCTTGCAAATTCCTTGAAAGGACACCTCTCTAGAAATCTCCAGATCCACCAATAAATCTCTGTGGTAGGCTAGGACCAGAAATAAGTTAATGTATTGCTTTTTGGTTGTAGCTGCAGCATCAGGTAATCACAGCCCACCGGGGAACATATCTCTTGTAGATACAAGAGTGTTACTGTATCCAGATGATTAATATTTTGATTCCCTAAATCTGAATCTATCCCACGTATCATTGGTTTTGTATTGTAGTTCTGTACATCTTTTGTGTTATTGCCATTCTTCTCCATGTCACAACCTAACAGTTTGAATAATCCTGCAGAATCCATTACGATCAACAACTGTCAAAATACTCAAGCCAAACACTTTTCAAAAAGCTATATAAACAGCATATCCCCATTGATTTCACTGGGGTTATATCATTGTATTTTTCTGTGTACGATCTGTGATTTTTTAGGTTAAGTGAGACAGAATCTTCTTATTGCCTGTGCAATAAACAGTAATAAAAATTTAGTTGCAATAAAAATAAAGAAACGATGCCATTGTTTTTAGGAAAATATAAATTGATGAATAGTAACAAGACAAGTAATTGTATAACCATTGAGGTTACATACAGGTTATAAACAACAAGATTGAGCATACACCCACTTACGCATTTACTGCCCTTCATAAAATCTCTTTAGTGAGGTTCCATGTATAGTATACATGATACTATACATGGAACTCTATATCCACAGAAAAAAATCAATATTAAAATATAATTTAATTTATCCTATTGAAATGCCAAAGCGAATGAAAAACATGTTTATCTGGTAAGTCACGTGATGGTAGCTCTAGTGAGCACATTGTGGAGCACTGATCAAGATTAATATGATTTTGCCAAACTAAAATAAATGTTTTATATTGCAGAAATTAAATGAGTTGATTATCAGGTTGAGCATCCTTTATCCAGAATTTTCAAAATCTGAAATACGTCAGAATCCAAAATTGTCCACATGGGTGACTGGGATAAAGGAACCTTTGCTTTTTGGTGGTTTAATGTATTCAAACTTTGTTTCACACACAAAATTATTGAAAATATTGTATAAAATTACCTTTGGGTTATTTGAATGTGATTTTCCTGCTTATTGGCTGTGGGTTGGACTGGATGGCCCATGAGGTCTCTCCTAACTCAAGGAATCTATGATTCTGTGTATAAGGTCTATATGAAACAAATGAATTTTGTATTTGGACTTCGGTCTCATCTCCAGGATATCTCATTATGAATATATATGCAAATACAGCAGTTAGTCCAAGAAAAGAAATTATTATTTTTTAAATCCAAAACATTTCTGTATTTAGATAAGAGATACTCAACCTGTATCAAAAACCCAGAAGCTCCCAATGATTTAGTAAAACTATCTGACAGGTCACTGTATTTTTCAGAAAAGAAACACAATACCGTTTCACAAGAAGCATGCAAAAATTAAATTTATCATGAATTAAAATATGGAATAATAATTTAATAAATATAACTTTATTGAGTGATTTACTTATGCATCTCAGTAAGTGTTAGTAGCTTACAACATTAAATAATCTAAAATCTATATGTTATTATAATTCATTAAAAGCAATTAAACAGTTTTAAACATATTCAAAACAGAACAAAAAGTGGAAAATGCAATAACCATTATTGCAAATGTTGTTGGTAGCAATATTGCTAAGTGTTATACAAACCTAAAAATAAAAGTGGTCACAACAGTGGATCTCATATGGAGTGTCATCGCAACATTAGGAAATTATAGGGAATCCACTTACATTTCTCTTTTCTTGGGGCTTCTTTGTATGAGTTTTTCCTTTTAAGAAATTATTCCCCTGAATCAAAATCAGTAATGTACCTAATTTGCTATTAGGGTTCAATGAAAAACAGGTTGTAGCCCTGAATCCCTTCTTTCACTATCCTCCCAATAATATTTTCCCCCATAAAATATAGTGCTTTAGCTATTCATTCCATTTCCGTTGAAGGATTTCTCTGTAAAAAATGTTTTCTGACTTCCATTCTGTTTATTAGGAACTGTATATTTCTTGGGGAAAAAATGTTTTCATCCTAGAAAAAAAAATGTCACTGGACCTAACTTCTAGACTAAAATGAGTGGTTACCTCTATCTTGTTTTGTTCTCATCTCCTGGACATTTGACGTGTGCTTTATAAATCAGTATATACCATTCACTTTCTCCCTCAGCACAGCCCAACAGTAGCCACATCTCAGCTTTAGAAAAAAAACCCATAGGAGATAATACTCTTTCTTTCAATCAAGGTTCTCTTTGGGTGTTATGGAAACCAAGCAATGCCACACATCCCATACTAACACACACATGAGATTCATCAAAATTCAATGTTAGGAACCATTTTAGTACTAAATATAGGAACCATGTTAGTAATAATCTCATACAATAGTACAACTACAATCATTCCTAAACAAGTTTTCCAACACCATCTTGCTACCTGAAGTATACAAAAAAACATGACTAGGGTGAGCTACAGCAATGCTATCTCTTATTTTGGACTCCCTTTACAGCCAAGCAGATTGGCGACTGCTGTTATAGTCTTTCCAATCCTTCCCATCCCTTTTTCACACACAGTCATCTTTTAATACGCACCTGGTTGTTCCCCAACTCACTTTCAAGCTAGATTCATAACACACCTTCATTGTTCCTTGGCTTACCTGTGCTAAGGGAGCAAGAGAGGGAAATAGCAAAACAGGGTTACTTCTCCCCAAAGGATCCCTGGCTACTTTTCCAGAGCCTAGCTCTTTCAGCACACATGCCCCTGTCCTTCCCTGCTCCTTCTCTCCTTCCCCTCTACAATAGGGCACAATATTTCTCTTGCTCTCTCTCTCACTCTCTCTTTTCTGTATCTCTCGGAAATCAGACTGGAGTTCAGAGCACTTTCACTACCTTTTATGAGGTAGAGTGTGATGTCATAGATGGGGGCAGGGCTAGTCAACTTTCTACCCACCTACCCACCTGTGCTGAGGGAGCTACGCTTGCAAATGGAGGCGGTGACTCTTCCATGGTGAGTAACTTTGTTTCTAATCTATTTACATTTTCAATCAAGCTTAAGTGGTTTTGAGGTTGGGAGATGTTAAAGTGGGAGTGATATTAGCTCTTTTTTTCAGACACTCATAATGAAAGTATGAAGGTGGGGTGTCACACTTTGATGAATGCCATTTGTGGTTGGTATCTTCTCATGAAGAGCAACCAACTGAAAAAGAGACCTTCCACTGTTTGTGAAGGTTATGCAGATTCTTGAAAAGTCAAGATCAGTGATTGTATTGAGACCCTTCATATGACTTTCCTGGACTGTTTCTGTCCCTACTTGAAGAGCAGTGCTGGTGTATTACCGTTCTTTACATATCTCTTAGGAACACCTGAATGAATAACTGAATAGCAATTCAGATGGTTTAGCTTTTATAATCAGCAAGAAGAAGGTGATACATTTGCTCATCTCAGAGCTCCAAACCCAGTGGTCTTGCTCCAAAAACAAGGAGCTGTACCTAAGTGTGGCTACAGATGAGCAAATATTTTATTTATTTATTTAATATTTCAAATGTATATATTACCATTTCCAATGGTGCATATGCATATATACCTTCAGAAAATCAGCATCTGTTTCTGTAAGAGGTCTAAAATTCTGTTCCCCTCATTGTTAAAAAAAGCTAGGTAGTGGTCGAAGTATTTCTTCATACAGTTTATAATATATAAAAATGTTTAAGCCAGTGGCTTGATTTTGATCACTCTTAACTAAAGCTTGAGAAAATTATTTCTCAAAATACAAGTTCTAGAATCCATCACTCAGCACAGATAACATGTTTGCTGAGCAAGTGGAGCTAGAAATTATAATCTAAGAGTAATATATCCAACGTGTAATCCAAACAGCAGCAAGCTCTAACAGTTGTTGGAATAAATAAAAAGTAGATGTGTGCATATGTGGATTTGTGGGTGGTACCTTTAAAACAGCTTTGTTGCACTCTGCCTTAAAGTTAAAATATGTTTTCTGGATATAAATAAATTCTGAAGAGAAGTCTTCTAAAATCTGGGAAATATGTTGAGTGAAAAAGAACTTCCATCTTACTGGGAAACCTCCACTAAAAGTTCAAACACAGACAAACTTCTGAAACCTATTTGAGGAAAATGACACAAAGACATGATATTGCATTTAATGGTTTAGCCCAGGGGTTCTCAAACTGTGCTCCATGGAGCCCTTGTGGCTCCATGAGTATTAGTAAGTGGCTCCATGGTGCCATGCGGCTTTCCACCTCCACCTCCTCCTCCTGAGAAATGCGGGGAAATTAAAGTTTGGAGCTCCCAAAACAGCAACAGCAGCGTCCTCCCAAGATACCTTTCTGTCTAGATCCTTTACCCCACCACTCAACCCCCCCCCCCCCCACTGGCCTTCTTTACTTCCAAAACCCTATTTTCTTCCCACCACTCAGGGAGTGCTTTGATTGGGCTTTTACTGCATGGCACCTGGAGGGGGGGGGGTCTTCCACTGAAATACAATGATCTTTATGTTGGTTGAAATTGTTCTTCATTTTAAATATTGTATTGTTCCTTTTTTTCTTTTTTGCACTAGAATCAAGATATGTTAAGTGTGTATAGGATTTTGTTCATTTTTTTAATTACTTCACACAAAGACTCTCCATCCATCTGCCACTGGCCCAGACTGTCTGTCAAATTTTAAAACACAATGAGGCCCCTGTGTCTAAAAGTTTGCTCATGCCTGATATATACATTATATATAGTATAATATAATGTAATATATATATAAAAATGGGTGGGTTTCAGAAGAAACTAATTTTTTTTCAAAAAGGGCTCCGCAGCTGAAAAAATTTGAGAACTCTTGGTTTAGACTATGCCAACTTTGTCAGTTGTACTTGTTTGTTTGGGTTGCTGCAAGACAAGCAGGAGTTGTTATAGTCCCCACATGGTTTGTGGGCGTCATGTGAATAGACTGAGATCACCTGATGCTGGCAACCCACTCTTACTGATAACATTTTGTTGGATTGATGGCAGCAGCCTTCAGGAATGAATCATCTGCCCTCATCATTTGATTGCCATGAACCTATTGAAAGATGTAGTCATGACTTCCAAATGTGTTCTTGTTAGTATATAATAATAATTCCTATAATGAAGAAGATAATCTGACATTTTTCTTGGGGTGTGTGTGCTGTAGCTCAATTTACTCGTTTTCAAAGGGTGTTGAGTTAATAATAGGCATGGGAAGCATATAATAAAATATTCAAAACATGGTTTAAAAAGTGACCTTCCAAAAGAAAATCCCTAAAAAGAGGAATGCTAGACTGATTAGACTGATAACAATCTTTACATCCCAGGACTTACTTTATACAGTAGTTATATTTGAATGTTTTGCACAGAAAACAGCATTTTTCCGCAGAAAACAAAACTTTTTCTGCACAGAAATACTATTTTCAGCACATAAAGCACTGTTTTTTAAACAAAAAACCTCGCAAAACCAGCCATAAGTAATTTTTTTCAGAGTAAGTCTCTAATTGTAAATTTCAGTTGTCAATTATGTTCTTAAAGCAAGGAATGAATGGCTAAAAATTACTTGCTTCTGTCTACAATTTCATCTATCGTAACTACTTCTGTGAAGCACAACTCTCAAAATGAAAGCTTATTCAATGCATATTCTCTGTATAATTGGGGACCCCAGTTTTCAAAGTTCCTCATATGAAATAAGCTCTTTTACTCATGGCTTCCACAATAGGAGAGCAACAGGACGTAAGGGTAAACTGCTCCCATAACACTATGTAATAAAATTTGATTTTTTTTCTGTTCCTGGTTTGAAACCGTTAATTTTCAATTCAATTGTGTGGTTCTTACTTTGAAAGTAGTTGTTCTACTCCAGAAACTTCATTTTTGTGGCTGCCACAAACTACAGTATGTTAAATTGGTGAGATGTTCATTGAAAAACGATAGCAAAATGTGTTGCGGGATGTCCCACAAAAACTATTTTTTTCAGTTCAATTAACTTTTCCCATGTTTTTATGATAGAACAAATTAGAAAATGATATTTATAACCCAGGAACAAAAATTGTGATACATAGTGTAATCATGTGTTTATTTCATCATGCTTTGCAAATGCTGACAATAGTGTTCTTGTGAACTCCAACTCTAGGAATGTTGTGTAACTAGTTAATATGATGCTAATCCACACACTTTGTTTGTAAAGGATGAATTTTTCTCCTCTGTTGTTTCCTTTGGTGACACCAATCTCAGACAAACAAGGTGGATTCTTCTGCAAGAGACAGCATCCCTTCCATCTGATATAGTTGAGCAACCCTAATCTAAATGTGCTACTTGGAAAACTTATACTGTTTTTAATTGCAGTCTCCAGCAGTCTATAAATGCACCTTTCAGCAAATAATTCTCAAGATGGGTTGCAACATTCAGTAATACGTAATTGCAACAACTGCAGAGCTATTACTCCTCTGAACAATGGCTTTATTTTATTTATTGTGCCAGGAGCAAGCCAAACAGTTGTATTATTGGGGGTGTTAAAAAAAGCCCACAAAGTTTGCAAATTTGGCATTCTATTAAATGTCCTTAGACCAGTAGCTGGCCACTTGGTGTGCCTCTGGTGTTGCTATAAGAAGGTCCTCCATTGTGCATGTGGCAAGGCTCAGGTTGCTATGTAGTATGTGCTCAGTGGTTTGCTCTTCTCCACACTCACATGTCATGGATTCTACTTTGTAGCCCCATTTCTTAAGGTTGGCACTGCATCTCATGGTGTCAGAGTGCAGTCTGTTCAACGCCTTCCAAGTCACCCAGTTTTCTGTGTGCCCAGGAGGGAGGGAGTCTCTCATTTGGTATCAGCCATTGATTGAGGTTCTGGGTTTTAGCCTGCCACTTTTGGACTCTCGCTTGCTGGGGTGTTCCTGTGAATGTCTCTGTAGATCTTAGAAAACTATTTCTTAATTTAAGTCATTGGCATGCTGGCTGATAACCAAACAGGGGATGGGTCGGAGATGTCACTGCCTTGGTTCTTTCACTGTTGGTTGCTGCTTCCTGGCTGACGTCAGGTGGTGGAATATCAACTAGACCAGACCTGGGCAATTGCCGACCCTCCAGGTGTTTTGGACTTCAACTCCCAGAAATCCTAGCCAGTTTACCAGCTGTTAGGATTTCTGGGATTTGAAGTCCAAAACACCTGGAGGGCCGGCAATTGCCCAGGTCTGGGCTAGACAGTGTAATTTCTCCAGTGCTTTAGGGCGCAGACACCCTGTGATAATGCAGCATGTCTCATTAAGAGCCACATCCACTGTGTGGTGAGATGCGTTCCACACTGGGCATGCATACTCAGCAGCAGAGTAGCAAAGTGTGACAGTTGATGTCTCCATTGTACTGGTTGTGATCTCCAGAAGCATCCAGAAGTGACCAACGGATTGTGCTAAAACATTCTTCCTTTCAAGGAACTGTTGGGGAATCTGAGCTGTTAGGCACAAAAATAACCCTTGGCTGGGGTGATTCCATGATAAATATAGCAGAGTACTAGAAATAACCAGCAGGAACTTAATGTGTGGTGAGCTAGGATAAGCTTTCACTCCATAGGAGATCACAGGATTGCAGAGTCAGAACTTTAGGTTCAAAATATTTATTGGAGTAAAAATATATATTCTAGATAGAAAAGGTCTTGGAGCTCACCATATTAAATCTAATAGTCTATGAAAGGTAAAAGATAAAAAAGTTTTTAAAAATCAATGCAGCTACATTTTGTCTAAAGAGGGAAGCAAAATGTGTCCTCACTGGAAGTAAGAAAAGGCAGAAGAGACAATGGCAGAGACCACATGGCCAACCCAGGGCAATAAAACTTAAAAGAGGAAGTTCCCTCACAGAATTCCCTTCCTACATATTCAAAGGGGGAGGAGACAGTGACTGGAAGAAGGAAAGACAAAGCACTTTCTGGGAAAAGCATGTATAGGAATGTGGAGGGGAGGAATCCCTTGGTCTAATCCTATCTCTAGTCTATCTACTCATTGAAGTCTGGAAGCTTGATGATACAAGAGACTTGTGCAGTCCAGGAATGAAACCCAATAATTGCAACATGCAATAATACATAATTGCAACAACTGCATAACTCTTAGTCCTCTGCCCAATGGATGGTGATAAAACATTCTTCCTTTCAAGGAGCAACTTGGAATGCCTGTGCATATACTTTCAATTTGCCCATTAATCTCCAGTCACATCATGAATTGTGAAAAATGGCCTATACAATCTTGTATCCCTCATCAGTCCCCTTTCCCAAATTAGTGGGAAAGTATTTTTATTTCATTTTATTTGATTCTAACTCAGCTTTCAGAATCAAATAAAATCTGATATTTCAATGGTATTCATGTCAAGTCTTCTGGTTTTTTTAATGGCAAAGGAAAGAACTTGTACACTTTCTCTGTTACTCGTCAGATATGATGGTTGTCTTCTTGCTATAGTGTTCCTCCTGGGATATAACATACAGGGGAGAAACCTTGCAGTTATCCTTAGCCCTCTTGCCAATGGCAGGCAACAGATTATGCTTATTTCCCAGTTTTGCAGGCCCATGGAAATCATGTTGTTGCTGTTGGTGTTATTGTTTGATCCTTCAACTCCTCCTTGTTCAGCCTCCCACCCCATTCCTCTGTCCACTGTGCAGAGCCAGGAAACCCAAACGTACACAGTAAAAGTCCCACAGAGTCCATTGTTCTCATACATTTAACAAAGATACACAGGGTCCCTGCTTCTTTGCTATACCTGATCTGCACACATGAAGACCCATTATGTGTAGGGCTTAGTTTGAATATTTGGACCTCATGGGGAAAATTGATTCAGTCCCTTGCACAGACAAGATCCTGAAAGCATGAGTGCTACTGAAAGAACATGGTCATTGTGACCCTGGCAATACTGCCTCTTGCCCACCCTGAACTAATGCACCCAAATTAAATAGCAGTCTTGTCCGGAAATGTATCCGAAGCTGTGCTACTTCATATTCCATATGATTCTTGTGATCATTTGATGACTGGCAACAAATAAGTTTGTCACTGTGAAATGTGCAGCAGAAGTATATGAGACTGAAGTCTAAAATGTGTACCAAAAGGATAAATATTATTAATGAGGAATCAACCCAGCACTATTTCTTTAAGCGAAATATCTTTGGAATTTATAACTGTGGTAGGAAAAGACTGGGCAGATAAATTAATGCAACGTTCTCTGTTTATTAATGTCTATCCAAGGATAATTAACAATGACTGTAATTATAGATAGATGGATGGATGGACGGATGGATGGACGAACGGACGGACAGATAATGAGGATGAAAGGAGAAACATGGAACAGCTGAGAAACTAGAACAGCAGAGAATTAACCAGGGCCATCCCTGGTATGAAATTGCTCACAGGTGTACAGATATTAATGGGCTTTTCTATGGACTTAAATTGGTGATAACGGTTCCTTCACTACAACTGCCAAGACATAGATAAATGTGAAATACCTACCTTTTTTCCTGACATTGTTACAGTAGAGTCTCGCTTATCTAACATAAATGTGACAGCAGAACGTTGGATAAGCAGAAATGTTGGATAATAAGGAGGGATTAAGGAAAAGCCTATTAAACATCAAATCATGTTATTATTTTACAACCAATCGACAGAAAAAGCAGTTCAATTCATGGTAATGTTATGTAGCAATTACTGTATTTACAAATTTAGCACCGAAACATCGCAAGGTATTGAAACAGCTGTGGATCGGGTGGGAGGCAGACTGTGTTGGATAAGTGAAGGTTGGATAAGCAAGACTCTACTGTATTCTAGTTTGCCCAAGCCTTTCAGATATTATGCAACAAGAGTCAAGGCATTAAAATATGTTATGATTTTAATAATAGCAAATTTGGCTTAGTGGTTTCAAATCTCTATTTTGATGTGAGTGAAGGTTGGAGTGCAATACATTTTTAAAATATTTTTGCTGCAGGCTATATTCTTTAAGCTCAACCCTTGCTTTGAACAACACGTGAAGCTTGTGGCTTTTCGCTTCTGTGTCTTGGTTCTGTCTATTACCATTTGATTCCTCCTTATATCTCTCAGCATTCGAAATATAGACAAGAAGGACAGGGGAAAATCTTCCCGTTTCTGTTCTGTCTCTTGGGTTCCTATTAATGTTGTCAAAATGTTAAATCTCTTGCACAGAAAAGCCAGGAGAAGTGTCATGTGAGGATTTTTTTTTTGTAGGCTGATGAAGATTTTTCTACCATTTGTTTCTTTAAATCGTGTTATTGGACCTGGTTGCACTCCGTCTTATGTTCTGTTTTGGAAAGCAATTGGAAACTCTTGGTGGCAAAACAAAATAAAAGTTACCATGATCTTTTTACAACTGTGACTGCTGAAACATTGATAGATGATCGCGATAGAGCTAAGGAGCCTGGCATTGCTTAAACCTCAAGTTCAGGACCTGCTGAAATCCCAATATTAAATTTTCCTTACATTTTTGTGATTGATTATCCATATGCTTATCTGATGGTCAAAAATAATGAACAAAAAATTATCTTAGGACTTTATATGTCTAAGTACTTTCTTGTCATATTCAGAAAAGTCTTCACACTTGAAAGACTTAGAGATTCAATTTTAATTAGACACACAAATGGGGAACGTTACATTTGCATTCCTTATAGTCACCTGGTTGGCCACTGTAATAACATGATGTTGAAATAGATAGGGCAAAAAAATTTCCAGCATATACACAGCTTCCTATTGAATTCCGGGTCACCTTCAAGGTGTTAGTTTTAACTTTCTAGGCCTTATATGGTTTGGGGCCAGTGTACCTGAGGGAGCGGCTTACCCCTTATGTGCCCAGGAGATCACTGCGCTCAGAGGGGCTCAATCTATTGGATGTGCCGGGCATTAAGGTCTATAGACTTGCTAGCACGCGGCAGAGGGCGTTTGCCGTAGCTGCGCCAACCCTGTGGAACACCCTCCCGAAGAGCTGCGAGCCATCTTGTTGACCTGGCTATTCAGACAGGCATTTGGTCATAACCAATGCATATCTTGTTGTGTCCTACTATTCCTACTGCCATTGCAGTTCTGCTGAAATTTGATTTTAACTGGGGTTTTTCTGGTTTTATTGCATTTTATGTGGTTATCTGTTTTTAACTCTGTAAACCGCTCTGGGCTCCAGAGAGAGCGGTATATTAAGTCAAACGAATAAATAAATAAATAAATATAAAATTCAATGCCTTACAAAACATGAAAACCTTGACATAAAACAACAGTAACATAAAACTATTGATTGAATCATAAAACATAACTACATTTGAACATTAAAACAATGAATTAAAATCATATTAATATAAACATTGAAATTACATTATCTAAATGCATGGCCGAGGCCATTCCAGTATCAAATAATGATTGCATATAATCCGTGTTCATTTCTGCTTACTGCCCAAATTCTTGGTTCCACAGTCATGTTTTATTTTTTCTGAAGGCCAAGAGGGAGGGCATTGATTTAATTTCATTGGGGAGGGAGTTCCATAGACAAGGGGCCACCACTGAGAAGGCCCTGTCTCTCGTCCCCATCAGTTGCGCCTGTGAAGGATATAGGATGAAAGCAGGGCCTCCTCGGATGATCTTAGCCTCTGAGGCGGTTCATAGAGGGAGATACGTTCAGATGTAGACTAAAGCCAGCACTTTGAATTGTGCTTGGTAGCAGACTGGTAGCCAGTGGAGCTACGTAATAGCGGGGTTGTATGCTTTCTACACCCCGGCCCTGTGAGCAATCTGGCTGCTACCTGTTAGACTATTTGGAGTTTCTGAACAGTCTTCAAAGGCAACCTCGTGTAGAGCATGTTGTAGTGCTCTATTTGGGATATAACTAGAGTGTGGACTACTGTGGCCATGTCTACAACTTGCATTAGTAGCTATTGCATTTGTAGAATAAATGATCCTAACTTACATATTGAAAAAATAACTGGTGCTTGCACGAGGAACAACATAAGATCTTTCATAAAATCCTGGCAATCCAAATTTCATTATATTTATTTTTGCACAAGCAACATGTTGAATATTGTCTCAGTAGTAAAAGTTTAAAACTCCCACACATTTAAACATGAAGTTGAAATACCTTCCCGGTCTACTTATTCTGCTGATCTTGTTTAGTGTATAATACAAGTACTTGTGAATACAACAAGCTTAGCAATTGGTTCCAAAAAAGCATGCTTTGAACTACTTAATCCTTAGCTCAACATGTGTTTTTAAAGGGGAAAAATACACTATGGCATATTTTTATTTTTAAGCATGATGAATGCAGAGGAGCATGTTTTAGAACATCATGTATTGGGATGTATTCCGCTATACATATAATAACCAAAGAAAATCCATACCTCTCTGTGAGAACTATAAATAGCCACAGAGCTACCTTAGCAGGCATTAAGATTTTAATGCCTAAGCCTATGCACATCACCATGCCAATGTGATTATGCAGCTATGATTTGAATTTTATTTTACTTGCTCTTTTCTGCTTACTGATGTTTGAAATGAAGGGTTTCTACATACTTCAGCTGCTGGACCTTTGTCAAATGGGTTATTTTTTGTCAGGGTGATGATGGTCTTTTGTACCTTTTCCAATTTTCAGTGACCATACTGTGACCTTGGGTAAGGCACATCTTCTCAGCATTTGAGAAAGGCAAAACTCAACTGAACCAATTTTGCCACAATAACTCCATGATAGGGTTACCACACTTCATAAATACCTTGAAAACACACAGCAGCGACACAGTGAACCTATCGTGATGTTTTCAGAGCAGTAAAGCATTTGGCAGTGCTTGGCTTTGCGTTTTGAGTGTGACTTGCCCAATGTTGCCCACTGAGTTTTCATGGCTGAATAAGGATTCAAGCTATAGTACCCTAGAGGTGTAGTCAAACAGCTGAACCATTACACCATTTTGGCTTTCGAATATAGCAGGGGTGTGTGGCGTGTGTGTGTCAACTCTGGAGAACAGGATTTGGATTTTCATTCAGGCATAAAAAAATACTGGGTGGCCTTGAGCAAGTTATGCCCTGTTGGCCTCAGAAAACCCCATGAAAGGGTCACTTTAGGATTGTCGTAAGTCATAAAGGAGTTGAAGGCATGCAACAACAACAAATGCGAGAGATTAAAAAGCATACCAACAGCACTTCTCCGGGGTTTGGCCTAAGTCCAAGAAGGATTAATTTAATCACTGGAGATATATATTTCTTGAAGCTTAGAGGATAATACTAGCATCCCCTAAGAATGCTGATAACTTAGTGATCTAAACTGCCACCTAGCTTGAAACACAATTTCATCTTTGGCAATTGAAGACAACAGAAACATTTTGTTCATGACACATATTTTAAAGTACTTTTTGTTAATATACACCCAGTATTTACTTTGATGGCTGCCCTACATAGTAACATCACAGTACCCCTTGCTGCATGTGGACATTGCAAAACATCTCAGTTGCATTTCCTGGATATGTAAATCTGCATACAGAGACATAAGGTGAATCTTGAATTCAATCTGGCAGTTTAAAAGTTACATTTCTCCTGGAGTTATACTGGCAAAAATAATGCTGCCTTCCACCATTCATATTTACCAATTTCCTGCTGATAAGTCAAAATCCTGATGCTTTTTTTATTCTTGACAGCTGGTTCTCTTCTGGAATCGTTCCCATTGAAGAAAACACAAAGGAAGCAGCGTTTGTCAGGGTTCATTCTCCCATCCTTTCCACCTTGCAGATTTTGTGACAGATGCGTGGAAGAAAAGGCAGAACTTTACCATTTATATCAAGCTGGAAAGTGGCCAGCCATAAACAGGAAGAGTTGGACAACACTTCTGTGTCTTTGCCCACAATGCACATTTCCATCTCAAAGTGCTGGAATGTTTGCTGTCACCGCAGTGGGTTTGGGGAATAAATGCTGACAACCTGGGACATTGGCCAGTTACATAATAACAACATTTGGATTTTGCTGCTTCCAGATTTCCGTCTGGAGTCAGATTACCACTAATGGATTGATTCTAATGTGCGTCAATTTGATCTTTTGACCACCACTCCTCCCCTTGGTAGCAGCACGTTCCATCTCTTTGCTCTTTTGCATGAAAAAAGCCAACAAAGCAGTACCTGGCAAAGGTATAGGGATGGGACCCATCCTCAGCCTATTTCAATGCTGATGAAAATTGGCAAAGGTCAGTGGAAATCAATACAGTTGGCAAGTATGCTAAAATGCATCTTCTCCCCAGCTGGATTCTGCAAACAAGCTTGATCTGATTAAAGCTGCATTGGAATGGATCTTGCAGTTTTGGGTCTGAATTTGAAATACGAAATTAAATAAAGTGTGTGTGTGTGATGGCATGCCCGAGCCTTTGGGAAAACTATATTGTCTGGCTTTACTCAGGAGCTATCTGCATACATTCTGTTAAGATTAAGACCTTTAGCAGACAGAGGAACTTTAGATAAGGTGAAAAGATAACAAAATGAGTTTACTGAAACAAGATCAATAAAGGGTTAACTCCACCTGGGACTATCATATGGTAACTTAAAACAATACATTACAAAAGGAGATTTAACTGGTTGAAGTCATCTTTCTGGAATATTCTGCCTCTGATGCAAAGCAATGGATTGTAAGTTGTTGCTTACAAACTGTCTTACTCTTCTCTCCTGTGAAGATTAGGCTGGCCAAAAGCTTCTGTTGTCCTTTGGATTGGTGGTATAAAAATACTGCTAAATTCAGCAAGTGTTAAGAATGCTTGTTTTTGGATTGCTTAGCCTAGGATTACCAGACACTGTCCCAAGCCTCTAGTGACTGTAGAAAAAGGAGGAGTCCAGCAAGAGAACTCTATACAGGGAAATGGAATAGACCAACTAAGACTGGCCTTTGGGGAGATTTTAAGCTCCACCCAAAAACTAATACAAAGGAAGGTCTCTCTACACTATTGGGAAGGCCTATAAACAGGGGGAACTAAAGCAGAGGAGAGGAGAAGGCAGAGCCAAGTGTGTGTGTATGTATGTATGACATAGTCTGTATGCCACAGTGAGAAACACAAACAGCAAGGTGCAGTAGCCTTCACAAGCTGGCATTGTTTTAGTGACATATGGAAGCATATATCCATCTTAAGCTTATGCGTGTAATCTGGAAGTCATTGTTGAGGTTGTCATTCCCTTCTGCTTTCTGAAACATTCAACCCCCCCCCCCAACTTTCTTATCCACTATATTGTTGTGATAACACTTTCTCACTGCTTTATCTTTGTTGCTGGAGAGCAAAAGGGATCCCCACAGCCAGAGACAGGCCAAGGACATCGTTTTCTGAGACTTCAGGACACCAATGGAACTTGGTGATGTTCTCAGTATGTGTCTGGCTATGGGACAATCCAATCCCATCTGCTCTTCACTAACCACTGGATGGCCATGGTAAGGCTGTCATAGGGCAAGGGAGAACATTGGAGACTCAGCTATAGCAGAGTTCTGGGCACAGAGTGTAAGTTGCCAAACATCAGCCAATTTTCAATGATCAGCAGGGTATGAACCGTTGTCTCTCATTGTCCTGATCTCATACACAAAGTATCTACTGTGGAAGGGTGGCTCTCATTTTTTAAAAGATTTATATAGAGGAGACTGGTTATTGTTTTCCTGTATGGCTAGGATATTTATTCAAACAGAAAGGTTGCTATTGCTTTTCTGTTATGCTGAGAGAGAGTGACTTGCTTACATTCACCCAGTAGGTTTTCCTGTTTGAGCAGGGATTCAAACCCAACCCTCAAGCCACTATATCACAGTGTCAGTCTAAAAAGATTCATTCATAGGATATATGCCATTCCCTTCCTGTAAGTTATGAGTTATATTCAGAAGAGGTTTGCCATTGTCTTCTTTTTAGGCTGAGAGAGTATGACTTGCCCTACGTTTTCGTAGCTGAGGGCTGTTCTGAACTCTGGTCCTGTGAATTCCTAATCCAACAATCAAACCACTACACACATATGGCTGTTGTACTCTGGCTCAAACCAGTGTCACCATTTTGGGGGTTGCTTTTCTTTTCCTGGTGTTACGAACAATTGGTATATTCTGTATATAGCAAACCCCTGGAATTGGGAGCCATGGGGTACATTTGTCTAGGTAGCAATACCATTTCCTTGTGGATTCTGCAGTAAATTGTTAGGTAGCCATGATTAAGTAGGATATAAGTACGGTGACTTTTATTTTCATTCTACCTAATTTATTTATTGTATCAGAAGTGAACCGAGGGTACAGTTTTAAAAACTTGGCACTATACTAAATGTCTTTTGACCAGTAGCTGGCCACTTGGAGTGCCTCTGGTGTTGCTATAAGAAGGTCCTCCATTGTGCATGTGGCAGGGCTCAGGCTGCATTGTAATAGGTGGTCCGTGGTTTGCTCTTCTCCATACTTTGTCATGGACTCCACTTTGTAGCCTCATTTCTTAAGGTTGGCTCTGCATCTCATGGTGCCAGAGCACAGTCTGTTTAGTACTTTCCAAGTCACCAAGTCTTCTGTGTGCCCAGGGGGAGTCTCTCATTCGATATCAGCCATGGCTTGAGGTTCCAGGTTTCAGCCTGTCACTTTTGGACTCTCGCCTGCGGAGGTGTTCCTGCAAGTATCTCTCTAGAGCAGACCTGGGCAATTGCCGGCCCTCCAGGTGTTTTGGACTTCAACTCCCAGAAATCCTAGCCAGTTTACCAGCTGTTAGGATTTCTGGGATTTGAAGTCCAAAACACCTGGAGGGCCGGCAATTGCCCAGGTCTGCTCTAGAGTTTAGAAAACTATTTCTCGATTTAAGGCATTGGCATGCTGGTTGATATCACTGCCTTGATCCTTTCATTATTGGCTGCTATTTCCTAAGGAACTCAAGTGTGAAATTGCTGAACTTCTAGCTAAGATATATAACCTTTCTCTAAGATCAGGCACTGTACCCGAGGACTGGAGGGAGGCAAATGTAACACCGATCTTCAAGAAAGGATCAACATGTGATCCAGGAAATTATAGACCAGTCAGTTTAACCTCAGTTCCAGGCAAAGTGATGGAAACCATTATTAAAGAAAATATTACTAGGCACATAGAAGAACAGGCATTGCTGAAAGAAAATCAACATGGTTTCTGCAAAGGCAAATCATGTCTTACTAACTTGTTAGAATTATTTGAGGGTGTAAATAAACACATAGATAAAGGGGACCCAATTGATATTGTTTACCTTGACTTTCAAAAGGCTTTTGACAAAGTCCCTCACCAAAGGCTCCTAAATAAGCTCTTCAGCCATGGAATCAGGGGACAGGTCTTGTCCTGGATTGGAACCTGGCTAAACTGTAGGAAACAAAGGGTGGTAATAAACGGACATTTCTCTGGGTGGAAAGAGGTGAGAAGTGGCGTACCCCAAGGTTCAGTTTTGGGTCCGTTACTTTTAATTTATTCATTAATGATCTGGATGTAGGAGTGAATTCTGAGGTAGCAAAGTTTGCAGATGACACTAAATTGTACAGGGTAGTTAAAAATGAAACTGATTGTAAAGAGCTCCAGAAAGATCTCTCGAAATTGAGTGAATGGGCAACAAAGTGGCAAATGCATTTTAACCTAAACAAGTGTAAAGTCATGCACATCGGGCAAAGAACCCCAACTACACCTACCAATTGATGGGGTCAAAGCTTTCCGAGACAAACCAGGAAAGGGATCTTGGGGTCTTGGTAGACAGCTCAATGAAGATGTCAACCCAGTGCGCAGCAGCAGCAAAAAAAGCCAATTTTATGCTAGGCATGATCAGAAAGGGAATCGAAAATAGGTCAGCAAATGTTGTATCACCTCTCTACAAATCGATGGTAAGGCCACATTTGGAGTACTGTGTACAATTCTGGTCTCCGCACCTTAAGAAGGATATAACGGAACTGGAAAAGGTACAGAAAAGGGCAACAAGAATGATCCAAGGGATGGAGCGGCTCCCTTATGAAACCAGGTTGCAACGCCTTGGTCTTTTCAGCCTTGAAAGACGGCGTTTAAGAGGTGACTTGATCGAAGTGTATAAAATCATGCATGGGATAGAAAAGGTGAATAAAGAAAAATTATTTTCTTTGTCACAAAACACTAGGACTAGAGGGCACTCCCTGAAGCTCCAAGGTAGGAAAATTAGGACTAATAAAGGGAAATATTTCTTCACCCAGAGGGTCATTGGGTTATGGAACTCACTTCCAGAAGAGGTTGTGACAGCTGTCAGCCTGAACAACTTCAAGGCAGGATTAGACAGATTCATGGATACCAAGTGTATCGGTAGTTACTGAAAAGGACATTCAAGTGCCACCTCGGAGTTGGTTGAGGTAGGCAGGATTTCCCTGGATACTGGTTGTGGGGGGTCGGGAGCAGGTCAGGGTTTTGCCCTCCCTTCTGCTCGAGATCCCCGTGTACAACTGGTGGGCCACTGTGTGATACAGAATGCTGGACTAGATGGGCTGAGGTCCGATTCAGCATGGCTCTTCTTATGTTCTTATGTTCCTGGTGGATGTCAGGTGGTGTAATTCTGACTAAACAGTATAATTTCTCCAGTGGTGTAGGGTGTAGACATCCTGTGATACAATGGCATGTCTCATTAAGAACCACATCTACTGTTTTAACATGGCAATAAGTGTTCCACACTGGGCATGTGTACTCAGCAGCAGAATAGCAATGCCCAAGGGTAGGGGTCTTCACTGTAGCTGTTTGTGATCCCCAGGCTGTGCCAGTCAGCTTTCGTATGATATTGTTTTGAATGCCCACTTTTTTTCTTGGTATTCAAGCAGTGCTTCTTGTATATCATGGCACGGTCCAGAGTAACTCTCAGGTATTTGAGTATGCTGCAGTGCTCAAGTGGGATTCCTTCCCAGGTAGTGATCAGAAGCAACCAAAAGTGATTCTACTTAATGCAGACCATCAAACTACTTCACTTTGCCCCCACATCCCTTTCTGCATGGTTTGAAAAGAAAGGATAGCACACAGCTATTATTTGGAATGATTCACACCACCATACTTTTAAGTACACAGATTTATGTATCAACCATTCTGATTTAAAATGAATATAATTAGAACTACCTGTTGGGAGGAATTATTATGTATTGCAGACTTAGATGGAACAGTATCTATTGCTTCTTCAAGGATTCTGTCTTCGGTTAGATAATTCACAGACTGAACTGAAATTTTAAGACGTCTTTAATTATCTTTTATGATTGCATTTGTGTGTCATTTGTTTCCACCCGTTATCATAAATTAAATATCTACTTATATTAAAAAGAGAGTTCCATGCATGCAAAATGAGGTGCGATTTCGTTTTTGAATTTTATTGTTTAAAAATTGCATTGGCCAAAGCAATTAAATCATTCCATAGATGAAATGTCTCTGAATGCAAATAGATGTATTGCCTGTGCTTACTTAGGAGCACCCTGTGTATTTTTGGACTGGCCTTGGTAGTTTTCCATTTATTTTCTTTCTTTTGCAGTGAAGCTAATAGCCAAGCCATGTTAAAACATTAATCTCTGGTTTCAGAATTGCAAATACTTCTGGTGCACAGCTGTCTGTAGCCTTTAGTATTTAGTTGCATGATAGCCAGAGAAAGGGAGCATTTGCCGGCCACATTGAAATTCAGAATTTGTTAAATATACAAGTAATTTTGTTCAGGAGTCCCAGTGGTTTCCTTACTAATAATTGAAAAAATGCAAATGAGTGCAACTAATCTGTGGTTTGGCCTGTATACTATCCAGCTATCTACCTTAATGAATTAAAAGTGCATCACATCCAGATAAGTAAATTTTTTTAAATGGGATAAAGTTTTAAAAGGGGAGGGAAATGAATGCGCGCACACACACACACACTTTTATCAGTGTAAATCCTTTACAAGCTTTTGAGGCATGGCTATATTCCAAAATAAGTAATATATTTTGGTTCATTACAATAACTTCATTGTATATCTTCCTTCCAGTACATTGCAGTGCTACTAACCAAGTCTAAATATGCAAGAGAAGGAAATGGGGAACGGTAGAGTCATATTAATTGCTGTGCCATTGAGGTCTGCAGAAGCTTAAAGGATGATTGGGTTGCTGTGAGTTTTCCAGGCGGTATGGCCATGTTCCAGAAGCATTCTCTCCTGATGTTTCGCCTGCATCTATGGCAGGCATCCTCAGAGGTTGTGAGGTTTGTTGGAAACTAGGCAAGTAAGGTTTATATATCTGTGGGATGTCCAGGATGGGAGAAAGAACTCTTGACTGCATCAAGCAAATGTGAATGTAGCAGTTGATCACATTGATTAGCACCTTGATTACCAGGCAGGAAGCAGCCAAGCTTTGAAGCTGCAAGGCTATTCAATGTTAAAATAAAACATAGCAAAGCAAAACAATTAAATAAAACATAAGGTTAAAAAGCAGCATTAAAACTCAAACAATACACAACAAAAACCAATAACCGGAAATCTAAGATGGGCATGATCAGGGTATTAAGAGGACTGGACCTGGGATAGTGTTAAACAACATGGTATATAGCCAGGAAATTGGAAGAAGTGTAGAGAACTGAGTGCTATCTGGTGAGCTAAGGACTGGGCATTTATAAGTAGTTACTAGTGATATGTACCTTTGCATTCAGTGTACACAAAAGTATGGCTAATGCACACAATTATCTAAAACTAGCTGGGGGCCCAGCGCTGCCCGGGTTATTTGAGATAGGCATTGTGTGCCAAGATTGGTCTTGATTAGTCATTTGATGAGGGTTGCAGTGGTCTCGGAAAGTGAGTGAAGGTACTGCGAGTCCCATCATCCAGGGTTCATCCTCCAAACAGTACCAGGATGTAGAGTGGGTCATGGGGGCTTTGTGCCAAGTTTAGTCTTGATTAGTCATTGGATGGGGGTTGCAGTGGTATCAGAAAGTGAGTGAAGGTACTGCAAGTACCATCGTCCATGGTTCATCCTCCAAACCGCGCCAGAGTTTTGAGTTGGCCATGGGGACTCTCTGTGCCAAGTTTGGTCTTTCTTCGTAATTGGATGAGTGTTGCTGTGGTCTCAGGAAGTGAGTAAAGGTACTTCAAGTCCCATCATCCATGGTCCATCCTCCTCCAAACTGCACCAGGATGGAGAGTGGGTCGCGAGGGCTCTCTGTGCCAAGTTTGGTCTTTCTTCGTAATTGGATGAGTGTTGCTGTGGTCTCAGGAAGGAAGTTAAGGTAGTTCAGGTCCCATCATCCATTGTCCATCCTCCTCCAAACTGTACCAGGATGGAGAGTGGTTCATGAGGGCTCTGTGTGCCAAGGTTGGTCTTGATCTGTCATTGGTGGGGGCCACAGTGGTCTGTGGTTGCCCAAGCGTTTTAAAGTACAACAAATCCCATAATCCATGATCCACCTCTCCCAAGCCACACCACGTAAAGTGGCTCATGGGGGTTATGTGTGCCAAGTTTGGTCCAGGTCTGTCGCTCGTGCAGGTCACAGTGGTCTGTGGAAGTGGGAGCCAATCAGAAAGCTGTCACATACACCGCCACATACATACAAACAAACAAACATACACACATATACACTATATATAGAGAGGGGGGGAGGGAGGGGAATACTATACTGTATAAAATCACTTTCAGGCTGTGTGTCTCAGCTGTATATGAAACATAAATTAATTTCATGTTTAGACTTTGGTCCCATCGTCAAGATATTTCATTATGGATGTATATGTAAATATATGCATGCTAAATTTGAATAAGGTCTGAAGGAAGTACAACTGTGGCACCTATGTAAGATCCCAGTGAATAACACAGGGAAAGCATGGGGGAGAGGGGGTGAAATTGAAAACTCCATCTTGGAAAAGCTTTCTCCCTTGTCAAAGGAAATTAGATCCCTCCTCCTCTCTCCGAAGGCTGCGTTCCATTCTGGGTCTGATAGTTGCTGTTTGTAAAGAAAATAGCTTCCTTTTCAGATGCAAGGCATTGTTTCTCTGCTATTATAGCTGTCACAACCGTGAAACCAAACCTTTCATTTATTTTTTTGCTCTATGCTACTTTCCTCTCTTGCTAAGGATTTGGGTTGCTTGTCTGTGGAAATGGGAGGCTTCTTTGTTTGCTGTAGTCACCAGTCAGGTTCATGTTTCTAATAGACAGTTCCATCGTCAAAATCAAATTCCAAAGTTAAGTGCTACTCTACATGAAAAATAAAACTATATTGATAGCGAAGGTAGTGATGAAAATGTGCCAGGGATAAATTCAGAATTTAGAGGCTTATGTACTATAGGTGCCCTGTTTTCTTGGAATTTGAAAAATTCCCCAAAATTTTGTCACTTACATGCAGTTAATAATCCATTTTATACTTGTCTATCTATTCATTTTAAGGCCCCGATGTGGTGCAGTGGGTTAAACTGCTGAGCTACTGAACTTGCTGACCAAAAGGTTGGTGGTTCAAATCAGGGGAGAGGGGTGAGCTCCAGCTATTAGCCCAAACTTCTGCCAACCTAGCAGTTCAAAAGCATGCAAATGTGAGTAGATCAATAGGTATTGCTTCAGCAGGAAGGTAACGGCGCTCCTTGCAGTCATGCCGGCCATGTGACTTTGGAAGGTGTCTAAGGACAACACTGGCTCTTCAGCATAGAAATTGAGATAAGCACCATCCCCCAGAGTCGGACACAACTGGACTTAATGTCAGGGGAAAACCTTTACCTTCACCTAACTACTTCATTTTTGAAATTATAATAATAGATTGAAAGGAAGGAATCCCACTGGAGCACTGCAGCACACCCAAATACTTAATGTCATGGGAAACCTTTACCTATCATTTGATTGATATGGTAGTTGGTATTTTCTTTCTCCCTCTACAACAAATAAAGCATGTTCCCTTGCTGGTTTACCTCAATAGCCATGCCCAATGGCCATTCCATTTCTGGTCAAGAGTTGAGAGGATCAGAGAAGAGTCTGGCTACATTCCCATAGCCAAATCCATTCCTATGGTATCATATGATAAGATCTTCATGGAACCAGGGTGCATCTCCAAAGAATTTGGCTGCAGCCTGCATCTGGCTATAAGAACATGGTCCTCTGCTCTACCATCCATGGAATAGCTTGTAGCAAGGGAAGGGCTATGGCAACCACATGGTAAGTTTTGGGGTTTGCGAAAGGGAAGCCATAACAGGTTTCTCCATGCAAAACCTTTATGCCAAATGCAGCCATATAGGATCTTGAACAATAGGTGTTCTGACATTATCTGAAAATCTTCAGGTACTTCCTTGCATTTTGAAATGGGCACCTCTTGAATTCCCATTTGGAATTTCCTCCCATGTCAGAGAGAAGAAATTCTGGGTAAAAGACAGAATGGTGTTTGTGATAGTGATAATGATGAAGATGATAAAAAATATTGTTGTTAGTTTTCTTGTTGTTAGACAATAGAACGAGAGGGAGGACGATTATGGAGGACAACATGAAATAGCGTACTGTTTTAATGTATTTATAACTCTTTTTAATGTAGGTAATGTGTATATTATATTGTGCATTGTTCGGCACCGAATGGTGCCTGCTGGTAGCCACCCTGAGTCCCTCTGTGGAGGCGAGAAGGACAGGATAGAAATGCTCTTAATATAAATAATAAATAATATAATTCTTGAGCCATTTACTTCTTCAGTGTTACCTCAACAGCGGCTATTTCAACTGCACAGAGCAATTTCATAGGCCCTCTAAAGAATATTTAAAGGCACAGGTCTCCCTGCTCTCTCCACATTCTGACATTTGATGCTTATTGCAAATGAGCTATTCAGCAGCCCGCAATGCTTAATGGCAGATCTCGCCGGTAATTTAAAATATCCTAATTTAATAGAGTATGATCGGCTATTTGCCAACAAACACGCAAGTTGTATCGTAAATCATGCGACAGAATGGTACAAGACCATTATGCCTGACGATAGATCACCGCTCTTTGTTGAGCTGGCATGTTGTTGCCATTATAATGTTACTATCCATCTTAAAACTTGTTTTTCTTTCGAGATGGAAAGATGGGAAATAAGCGCCTGTTTATGTGGGAAGGTGGAAATGTTCTTGAATCTGGAGATTGAAAATTAATCACTAGTTTGAAAGACATTCAATGTTGATTCATTTTAACCAATTAACACAAGTCTTTCTAATGGCTGGTACTCTATGTGCATGGGAACACTGCCTTACTAAGCTGTTGAATGTGATGGAAAGCACTGAATGAGTAGTGTGATGTGTACTAAGCTTTCCAGGGAGACAGATCTGTTTCCAGATTGGGACCCTTGGCAAAGTGCCCTCTGGTAGGACTCATCTAAAATCAGTGAGGATTTGGCAGGCTTATCAGTTATCAATAGTAGCAAACTGCCAAAGAACAGCCATTTCAATTCACTATAATGTTTTCTGCAGCAACAGTTTTCTCAGGGATGTGTGAGAAATCAAGGTGACTACACCTTTGTGTTTAATGGAGTGCTGGTGAGGACAAGGGTCCCAATGCACAGCACTTCTATGTCTAGATACAAGCAAATCCTGACAATTGATCTGGGTCATGCAGGAGGCTTCTTGCTGAGGTCTCATTTGGACAGGATACTGCCTGTATCAGGCATTGCGTGCAACATGACCCAACCTGAAAGAAGACGTTAGGAGAGTGCAAAGGAAGAGAAATCATATGTGCTGAAGTATTACCCATAAGGCCATCCGAGGTCATGGCCTCGGGCGGCAGAATTGGGGGGCGGCCAATTTGGACCCCCCAAAATAAAATAAAATATTTTTCTTTAAAGTTCAATTTTTGGCACTTCTGCGCCTGGGCGGAGGGCGCCATAGACTCTCAGAGACAGTTCTGCTGCCTCTGCGAATCTATGGCACCCCTTGTGCGCAGGCGCAGAAGCGCCAATGATCGTCCCTCCCTTCTAAAGCCCTCCCTCCTAAACCCTCCCCCCCAAAGCCGCGGCATGCCGCCCGACTCAGATTTTGCCACTTCTGAGGCGGCCGGCAAGTCATGGCCCTGGGACGGAGGGGCAAACTGCGGGGGAGATGCTCCCTCAAAGCTCGTCCCCTTCTCCCAAGGCCACAGCATGCCGCCCGCCTCAGAAGCGGTGAAATCTGAGGCGGCCGGCATGTCACGGCCATGGGAGGGAGGGGCGAACCGCGAGGGAGATGCTCCCTCACAGCTCGTCCCTTTCTTCCAAGGCCGCGGCATGCCGCCCGCCTCAGATTTCGCCGCTTCTGAGGCAGCCGGCATGTCACAGCCCTGGGAGGGAGGAGCAAACCGTGGGGGAGATGCTCCCTCACAGCTCGTCCCTTTCTCCCAAGGCCGCAGCATGCCGCCGCCTCATATTTCGCCGATTCTGAGGCGGCCGGCATGTCACGGCCCCAGAAGGGAGGGGCAAACCGTGGGGGGAGATGCTCCCTCACAGCTCGTCCCTTTCTCCCAAGGCCGCAGCATGCCGCCTGCCTCAGAAGCGGCGAAATCTGAGGTGGCCGGCATGTCACGGCCCCATTCTGAGGCGGCTGGCATGTCACGGCCCCAGAGGGAGGGAGGGGCAAACCACGGGGGAGATGCTCCCTCACAGCTCGTCCCTTTCTCCCAAGGCCGCAGCATGCTGCCCGCCGCAGAAGCGGCGAAATCTGAGGCGGATGGCATGTCACGGCCCCGGGAGGGAGGGGCGAACCGCGAGGGAGATGCTCCCTCACACCTCATCCCTTTCTTCCAGATTTCACCGCTTCTGAGGCGGCCGCAATGTCACAGCCCTGGGAGGGAGGGGCAAACCGCAGGGGAGAGGCTCCCTCACAGCTCATCCCTTTCTCCCAAGGCCGCGGCATGCCGCCCACCTCAGATTACGCCGCTTATGAGGCAGCCGGCATGTCACGGCCCCGGAGGGAGGGGCGAACAGCGCGGGAGATGCTCCCTCACAGCTCGTCCCTTTTTCCCAAGGCTGTGGCATGCCGCCCGCCTCAGATTTTGCCACTTCTGAGGCGGCCGGCATGTCACAGCCCTGGGAGGGAGGGGCAAACCACGGGGGAGATGCTCCCTCACAGCTCGTCCCCTTTCTCCCAAGGCCGCGGCATGCCGCCTGCCTCAGATTTCGCCACTTCTGAGGTGGCCGGCATGTCACGGCCCCAGGAGGGGTGGGGCAAACACAGCCAGGCCGTGTCCATGCCTCCCGCCTCAGATTTCACTTCTGAGGCGGCCGGCATGCTCACAGCCCTGGGAGGGAGGGGCAAACCACGCGGAGATGCTCCTCACAGCTCGTCCCTTTCTCCCAAGGCCGTAGATGGCATGTCACGGATGGCATGTCACGGCCCCCGGGAGGAGGGCGAACCGCGAGGGAGATGCTCCCTCACAGCTCGTCCCTTTCTCCCAAGGCCGCGGCATGCCGCCCGCCTCAGATTTCGCCGCTTCTGAGGCGGCCGCAATGTCACAGCCCTGGGAGGGAGGGGCGAACCACGGGGGAGATGCTCCCTCACAGCTCGTCCCTTTCTCCCAAGGCCGTGGCATGCTGCCCGCCTCAGATTTCGCCGCTTTTGAGGCGGCCGGCATGTCACGGCCCCGGGAGGGAGGGGCGAACCGCGGGGAGATGCTCCCTCACAGCTCGTCCCTTTCTCCCAAGGCCGCGGCATGCTGCCCGCCTCAGATTTCGCCGCTTCTGAGGCGGCTGGCATGTCACAGCCCTGGGAGGGAGGGGCAAACCACGGGGGAGATGCTCCCTCACAGCTCGTCCCTTTCTCCCAAGGCCGCGGCATGCCGCCTGCCTCAGAAGCGGCGAAATCTGAGGTGGCCGGCATGTCACGGCCCCAGGAGGGAGGGGCGAGCCACGGGGATGCCCCGCCCTTGGGGCCACTGCCGCGCATGCACAGCATCGGCTCTGGGGGTGGGGCTTTCCTTCCTCCTCCTCGTGCCGGCAGGGGTGGACCCGGGGGAGGGGCGGGGGCGGGGAGGGGCGGAGCCGCTGGCTGGGCGGGGCGGGGGCAGTGCCTTTGGCCTTGGGCGGCCAAAATCCATGATCCGGGCCTGGTATAGACTCATTAGGTATCTATTCCTGTAACCATCGACTGATTCCTGCTTTCATAACACAAGTCATTTTATAGAATTTTATTAGCTGGATGTTCAAAAGAGGCAAAAATTAAAAAGTTGTGGTGGTCATTGCTTTATGTAATCCAAGATGCTGCAATGTCATGGCAGAGTGTAAAGCATTGCCAAATGTACCTTTGCCTCCTCCATGCACATACAATCTACTATTATATATTGGCACCCCATCATGGTCATTGAGGAGATGGAAAAGGGAGGGGCAAGCAGGCAATGGCCACCTTTCTACAGCCAGATGTCCAAAGAAAAGTGGCATCCTTGTGATCATCTGGTGGTCTAACTATGACAGTTTATTTTTCCACCCATCTGCAGAAGTACGACCAGATGCCTCCTGACCACCTTCATCCTCCTCTTACCATTAAGAGGCCATGGAGGCACATGGTAACATAGCATCAAGTTGCATGCTTGCAGGATCATTGTGCAAAGACAATATTGGATTCCTGCTTATAGAATGACTTCAGAAGGCCCAAGACCTTTGTAGATCACCAGCAGGATTCCTGCCATTGTGTATAACATCAACAGGATTCTTGCCATATTCAGGAAAATGAAAAAATGCTTTGTGTCCAGAGATGGTACATCTAATAACATAAGCTGGGAAGAAGGGGGGGGGGGGAGGGTGATAACTGTTTGCCTTCCAACCCCCGAAATAACGAGACAGACAACCAAGTATGGATTCAAATTTGGGCAACGTTTATTAAAGTTACCTATTTAACTTGAACTGACTAAACTTCGGTGTCAAGGAACTGGGAATAGAACAAAACTGGGCAACCTCTCAGGTAGACGTTGTAAAATTTTCTGCAAATCTTTACCGGACTCTCCAATTTCTCTGGGCCAATGATATCCCCCTCACCCTTCCAGTGCCGTCCAGGTGAGTGCGTTTGTGCATTGCCCAATACCCTTTTGAGGCTTGCCTTGAATGAAACTTGCTCAATGGATTTCCCTAAACTATTTACGCCATAGATTGGGGACAAATGTCCATTTAGTCTCCATCCCCCACAAAGTCCCTTAACTCCAACCTAATGCCCAACTGTAAATCTGCAAGAAATAGAGAATTGGCCGCATCAGACAGATGGACACCATCTGCCCGATACAGCTGTGTGTCATGGTGAGTGATTTTGTCATGGGCAATGTAGGATCCCCTACCTCATTGAAGGGTTGAGGCGTGGAATAATCGCAGACCAAATTATATGAACCTGTGGCCATGCCCGCCACAACCTGTAAACATCTTTCCTTGCCTGAAGGAAAAGGGCCTTACCGTTCAGTAAGCCCAGGTCGTTGCCTCCCAAATGGAGGACTAACACATCAGGAGGGGGCTGACTCCTATTATGCAATAACAAGGGAATCAAGCCTTCCCACTGAAGGCCTCGTATGCCTTTCCACTCAACAGTGGCAATGGAGCCACAACTCAGGTGCTGGCCAAAGGAGGTCCTACGTGCGTGTCTCTCTGCCCAGTGGACGTAGCTGTGACCACATATGAGGACCCTCCGTCTCTGCACCTGCGTAGCCACGCCTGAAACGAGAAAACTAGTTCAATATTGGGGTGCGAACATATCTTTTATAAGCATCCGATTTCCATCTGCCGATTGTTTTTATAGTCTGTGTTTGAAAACCCAATTGTGAAGCTGAGGAAGCCGCCCCGATCCGAAATGAGTGTGTACCAAATTTGTGGTGTCCTAAGCCCAACTGTCCCAGTGCTTTTTTTGTGATTGTCCAAAATTGATATTTTGTCAGGGGAGTGCCGTCCTGATGGCAGAAAAAATATCCCGGGAAGTTGGTGCGTAGTGCTTTGAAGTGAGCTAAAGCTAGTACTGGACATAAGTCTCTATCGCTGCACCTTGTCAATTTAATAATGCTACCTTTTGCTTGTTGATCAGTTTTGGAAGCTCTAATCACAATAGTTAACTCGTATGTACCCATCTGTAAGTCTGAATTTAACAGTGCACGATGGGATTTATCTTTTTTGGATAATGCAACTAGCTCACTAATACGTAGGGCAGCAAAGAAGGCTGTCAATGCCGCAGCATGAAAAAGTGACTGTTCGTACTGGGATTGACAAATTTCGGGCCACCTTTGTTTCAAACCCTTTAAAATAGCCGGTGTCAAGGGCTCCCGGTCATCTTGGTGTGGGCCATGTTGACGGGACCACCCCAACATAATTTTGTGTATGCGAAAATCATTGGTGGTGTCTGAGAGACCTTGGGCCTTCAACCAATACGCTAATGCCGATAATTTGGACCTAATGGAACCTGGTGATAAACCTCTCCTATGCAAATATACACAAAACTGCACTAGCTGTTCATAAGGCAATGGACTAACCTCAGGTAAATTGTAGTACTGTCTAAAGTCCCTAAATTCCGTAACAGCCCTGTGATATGATTTTCGTGAACTCGGGGCTAGAGCTGATGCCATACCATTCAAGGCTTCATCACTCCAACCTCCCAAAGATGGTCTGGCATGCGTTCCTGTCGAACGTCGGCATTGGGTGCAAGTAACCTGAAGCGCTCCATCTGCATGCGAGATAGAGCGTCAGCTAGTGTATTGGCGACACCCATAATGTGGAAGGCTCGAAACATGATGTTAAATTTCAGGCAGTGCAGAGTGAAGTGCCTTAAGGCATTCATCACCCTTGGCGACTTAGATGTTAATGTGTTTATGACCTGCACTGTTGCGAGGTTATCACACCAGAAGTGCACTGCCGAATTGGCAAAGCTCCCTGTCCACAGGGTAACTGCCACCAGTATGGGAAAGAACTCAAGAAATGTGAGGTCGGATGTAATCCCCTGTGTGTGCCAGGAGTGTGGCCAATGTTCGGCGCACCAGTGGCCATTGAAGTAAACTCCAAAGCCCACAGCACCAGAAGCATCCGATGTGACCTGCAACGCATCTTTAACCATTAGGTCCTGTCTCCAAAAGGATACTCCATTAAAGCCCAATAAAAACTCTAACCATACTAAAAGGTCGGCCTTAATAGATCGCGTTACCCTAATGTAGTGATGGGGCGATGTTATGCCCGAGATAGCATCACACATTCTTCGTAAAAACGCCCTCCCCGGGGCCACCACCTTGCAGGCAAAGTTTAAGTGGCCTATGATCACCTGAAATTCTTTTAAAGTAGCTTTTTTCCGGTGTGTAAAGCTTTGAATCCTATGAATCAGGTCCCTGACCTTATCAGGGGGCAACCTAGAGAATTGATTGATGGTGTCGAGTTCTATCCCCAAAAAGGTGATTGTAGTGTGAGGGCCCTCAGTTTTCTCTTCAGCTAATGGGACCCCAAGTTCCTCGGCAAGTTGTTGAAAAGACTAGCAGTTTTTTTACATTCCCCTGACCCTGTGGTGCCAATAAACAGGAAATCATCGAGGTAGTGTACCACCCCCCAACAGCCAGCCTTTTTCCTGATCGCCCATTCGAGGAAAGTACTGAAACTTTCAAACGCCGCGCATGAAACCGAGCAACCCATGGGAAGGGCTCGGTCCATGTAAAAACGGCCCTGGAATTGGAAACCCAGCAACTCAAAGTCTAGTGGGTGGACAGGGAGCAGCCTGAATGCAAACTTAATATCGCATTTAGCCAGTTCTGCTCCAAGTCCAAAGCGCCGAATAAGACGCACTGCAGCATCAAAGGAGGTGTATTGCACTGAACATAGCTCGCTGGGTATCGCATCGTTCACCAACCCACCCTTGGGATAGGATAGGTGATGAATGAGCCGATATTCTCCTTCAGCCTTTTTAGGTACAATTCCTAAAGGGGATATACACAAAAATGGAGTTGGGGGGAAAGAAATGGGCCCAGGACCCTAACTTCCCTGACTTCCTTATCAATTTTTTGTTGAACTAGTGGTTCCATGCCAATTGTGGACTTCAAATTTGGGGACATACGATGGGACCGGGGGCCCTGAGCTGGAATCCGAAAACCTTTTTAAAAACCATCCAATAAATAGGCGGCTGATAACCTATCAGGGTAATCTCGCAGCCAACGCTCTAATTGGTGCACCTTAATTGGACTGGGGCCCTTTGGGAATATTAGTTTGGGCTGGAGGCTTTCTGTTGAATTGGCCGTCCCTGTTTCCGGTTCTATTTGAACGCACTTTGGGGCAGTTTCTGGTTGAGTGGTTCCCAGCACAGATTGCACAGCTGTGTTGATAGGTGCAACCTCGACGTGAACAGGCTCCCTGAGCCGCGTAGTCCCAGCAGATAGACTTTTGGCGCTGGGTTTGCAGCTGGGGAGCCCCCTGTCGAAAGGGCTGCCAGCCCTTGTTCTTTATGGTGTGCCCGCTGTCGGTTTTTAGAACTGTGGTGGACTTCGCCGAGTTCATGACCTCCATCCAAATTTGATCGTCAATCAAATCCCAACGGATTTCCGGCTGGCTTGCCACTTTATTGCAGAAGCGCTTGTCATAAACAAGCCATGCATTAGGTGGGCCATCAACATAAGCCTCCTGAATTATGTTCTGATAGTGAAATAAAGCCGTGGCCCTGTAAGGGTGAGCAGCGGTAAGAACTGCCGCATAAATAGAATAACAGGAAAGCCAATTTTCCCAAGTCTGGTCAATTTTTCTCTTTTTTAAAGCCTGTTTGCTTTCCTCGTCCATGTCATCTTTTTCTTTACGTTCTAAGTCTCCGAAGTACAGCGAAAATATGTCGATGTACTCGTTTCTTAACATTTTTTCTAGGGTTTTCGTGGCTAAGTGGGAACCGAGAGCTATAGAGCTCTTTGTCGGTGTAGCCTGAGGGGGCCATTTATCTGTCCCCCAAAACTGATTTGCATCTCCTGTTCTTGCTGACTCAAGGGTGACTATCACTTGTGTAGTATTTTCAGAAGGAGTAACCATAGTTGCCGAGCTAGTGCTGGCTGTACCTGGCTGTGAAGCAATCTGAGGGGAAATAACTGGGGTTTTCTCCCCCATGCAGGAAGCTTCCGCCTCAACCACCTGACCCTGTCCCATGTGGTGTGTGAAGCTCTGGTCCCATGGCCACGAGAGTGTGGTGGAGGTACCTTGAGAGGTGGTTGTATTCTCCGGCCACGACCTCTGTTGTCATCTCCGTGGCACCGATAGCAAGGGGTGCTGTCTGTATGCCTGGCTCTGCTGGTGCCGGCTGTTGAAGAACCACGGAGCCCTTGGTAGCCAGCGGGATGATCTCAGGGAGCCCTGACGCCTGAAGTGGGGGTTGAGGTTCAGGTACTGGTGCTCCCACAGAGGACCCTGCGGCGGACTGCGCTTCTGAGGCCGTCCGATCCATCCACCCGCCAGCGGCTACGGCAGACTCTACAACAGACATACGAGAGAGAAGATGTTTAATTAACAGCTTCCTGCTAGCCTGCCGGGCTGGCCGACTGCCAGCTCCAGGGCTAGCCAAGCCAGTGCACTGCTCCATCCTCTGCATCCTTGTGACGAGAGCCTGAAGATCTTCAGACGAAACACCCTCATCTTCAGACGACGACAGAGAAGGAGGTGGAGGGCGTTTCGAAGCAGCCCTATTGGCTGGGCCCTTCCCTTTAGGGCCACCCACATTCTTCCTTTGAGACATGCTGCAAGGGAAAGGAACAATTAAAAGTTGATGGCATAACCAGGCTGGCAACAGCGCCATCCGGTGACTCTTGGTCATATGGACAAGAACCCAGCTGGTCTCAGTCAGCCTGCCCTTGTTTGGTTGCTACATGCAGTTCATGTACAATTGAGCAGCCGACCCACAAACAGTTCTTTAGTTGTTAATCATCAAATTAATATCTACATGTATCTACAAACGTATACATATATGTCATTATTTATGACTAGATATTTATATATACATACACACCATGTATATCCACATAGATAGGCGTCTATCTATACATGTAAGGTATACTACTAGTATTTATGTAATTATATCTGTATATATACATATATATATATATATTGTTTTTTTATAATAATAATTATTATTATAATCAGTATTATTTATTTATGTATTACTATTATATATAAAGGTCGACAACAGGCTGCACAACTGGGCCGGGTGGCAGGTCCCGACCCATGGCCTCTGGTCAGAGGAGCTCAGTGTATCTGGCTCACAAAATGGCGGCCGGAAACCCCGCCCCCACCCTAAAATGGCCGCCACCTGCAACTGGCCACGAGGCCAAAATGGCGGTGGCCTCGCTACACAAGAAAAGGGGGCGCTGTGCCACCACCTGGGGAGATGGCGGCCCCGGCGGAGCGCCCTCGTGCAACCCCCAGCGCCCAACCCAAGACGCAGACGCAGCGCCGCTAGGGAGAAGGCCATCCACGAGGTCAAAATAGCGGCGGCGAGCGGCGGCGGCCCCGCATAGGCGGCACCTCCCGCTGCGCAGCCGCCCAGCCTGGGCACCCAACCGCGCCTGTAAAGGTCCCAGAGAGCCCAAGGACAGGGGGAAGCGGCCGCTGGTGCCGCGCCGCTGCTCTGCAAGGCAGCAGCGTGCACGGGCCAGGCAAGCGCTGGGGCCGTTGGCTGCAAGGGCCCCGAAATTGCTCCCCGCCGCACACCGCCGCACCCGCACACCGCGTAAGGGGAGAGCAGCAGGCCCGCAGATCCACGTGGCCGGGCCGTGCATCTCCCGGGAGGAAAGGGGGGGGACCAAGGGAAAAAACCCTCACCTCCCCGCTAGCGCCAGCGAAACTGCCTGGCCCGCATGTGCGGGCCGAGTTCCGGCTCGGCCGGCGAGGCTGGGCGGGTAGCAACACAACCTCCCTCCAAGCCAGCCGGCTGGCGAAAATCCCCAAGGCCGGCCTCCCGCCAGGGAGACTGGCGAATAGAGAAGGGAATGTTCCCCCGGGCAATGGAAGGGAAGAAGGGGCAAGTGGAAGGCAGGGAGCCAGGGATGGAAGGGGGCACGGCAAATGCCCAAGCCTGGCTCCTATGCCCAGCCCAAAACCGACCTTGTCCTCCTGGAAGGGCTCGGAGGTCTTCTTCCCTCGATGGCTCCAGCAGGAATGTGGGAAAAGGCTGGCTACTGCAATATCCAGCCTCCGCCCCCCTCTCTGGAACCTTCTGAGGTGCTAGCCAATGGCCTCGCTTCAGGGGAGGAGGCAAAAGCCTTTCCCCGCCCACTGCGCAGGTGGGGAAAGGGTATTTTCAATGGTTGCAAGGAAGTATTAGCTCACAATTAGAAAAGAACTGAGGGAAAGTTGATCTTTCCAATACAGTCATTCCTATTAATATTGTACATAGAACGAGTAAAGTATTGATGGACTGCAGTTGTCTACAGTCATGGTCATTAGTTATACTGTCTGTCTGATGGGAGATGCAGTTCAGCAACTTCTGGAAGGCCATATGATTCCTACTCATGTCATATGCTCAATTGTGTTCCTAGTGCTATGTTGTATTCTAGGGTTTTTTTTATTGTAGGCCATTTGGATTGTTATTTGTATAGAAAATGGAATGTAAGTTACAAATAAATGAAAAATAAAGGCAGCTTGCCCAACCAACTAATCAGAAGCAAGGGCTCAAAGTACTTGCCCAGCTGAATCTGGGACAACAGTTGGGATTTGCTTAAGCTTTCAACATCACCTTGCCAATGTGCAATATGTTGTTATCCATTTGGCCGTTTACCATTTGACTCCGTAGGAATTTCAGAATATCTGAAAGTTTCCTGCAGAGTCTTGAAATATGCCGAGCTTTTGGGTCTTTATAAGCTTAGTTTCTCTCACTGAGACCACGGCCTGTGCTCAGATCAGCACAGCAGGATGGGAAAATACTAAACTAGTCCCTTTAATTGGTTTGTTGTCACAGGTTTAATAGTACATTGTGTATATGTTTGATTCACAGGTTGAATTAGTTGAGTCCCACACAGACAAAATGCCCAGTATTTGCCTTTGGTTCATAATACCCTATTTCTTTTTTTCTCCGAGCTTGCACGGTGGCTGTAACATAGGAACCTGATATTTATGCTGTGAAAAAGTACTTAAGAATAGTTGTGTGATTCCTTTTTTCCTATCTTCATAATAATTGATAAGAATTAGATCTGATAGTAATTGTGGCCTATTTGGGCTGCTTACCCACTAAAGTGGGAATAGGCAATATTGACTGGGTTAAGGGGGCAATTCTCTCCTTCGAGATAGAAATAAAAATTATTATTATTATTATTATTATTATGACCTGCCTCTCCTCATAGCTCAAGGCAGGGTATGACATAGACATCCCCACAAGACCAGTACTACTCGTAAACATCTCTATTTGCATTGGAGGCTCATGTTGCCATATTTAAAATAACTCTAATGAAGGGGTATTTGAGAATTCAGGGGAGTTCTTGATGGTGACAGATGTTTTGGAAGGGACTATCTAAATCAGTGTTTCCAACCTGGGATTGGGACCCCTGGGGGGTGTTGTGAAGGGGTGTCAGAGAAGTTGCTAAAGTCCATCAGAAAACACAGTGTTTTCTGTTAGTTATGGGGGTTCTGTGTGGGGAGTTTGGCCCAATTCTATCATTGGTGGGGTTCAGAATGCTTGTTGATGTTATGTGAACTATAAATCCCAGCAACTACAACTCCCAATTGTCAAGGCCTGTTTTTCCCAAACTCCACCAGTGTTCACATTTGGGCATATTGAGTATTCATGCCAAGTTTGGTCCAATCCATCATTATTTGAGTCCACAGTGCTCTCTGGATGTAGGTGAACTACAACTCCAAAACTAAAAAACAATGCCCACCAAACCCTTCCAGTATTTTATGTTGGCCATAGGAGTTTGGTTCAATTCCATTGTTGATGGAGTTCAGAATGCTGTCTATCTGTTTAAAAATTTATATCTTATGGAAACAGGCAGGGGGCTTCAGGGGGGGGCTTCAGGGGCCACAAGGGTTGAGTGTGGCCCATGGGCAATACTTTTCACAACTCATTTTAAAGCCTGAAGAGTTGTCCTAGCTGTGTAAACTGCCACTGGTAACACTCCCCATGCCTGCCCCATAATATTTCAAAAGATCTTCAAGGAGGAAGGGAATGGAAGAGGAAAAAATAAGATATGAAGCAGATTCACTGGTTTTGGTTTTTGCATGAGCTTTCATAGGGATTAGATAGAAAGATAGTCTCTGAAAGGAAGCCCATGCTGAAAGAAAAAAAAATCTCAAAGATGTTGCTACATTCCCTTTTTCTCCTTCTCCTTACCTTCTTGCTTTTTATGCTACAAAAGACAAACATAACTACTTCTTTGAAGATTACTTACAACCTTATCACATGAGCCAAACAAAGTATCCCATTTCACCTTGTTTTACTTCTGAACTGAGGAGCAATGAGGTGAATCAATTGGCCCATGTGCGGCTCACACATGGTGATGCTTCCCCCAAGGATCCATGGTTGCTCCATTGGAGCCAGCATAACACGGGCAGGCTAGCAGTGTTTGGAGGGAAGTGCCATACGATCCGTCCACTCCAGTTGTGGGTGGGGCCTCAGCTGGAAGTCCAGTGATGTAATGGAATGGACAACATGCCCATCCATTTGATGAGGTTCATAAAGGTCCACATCCAATGGTCCAGAAAATGTCCTCAGCTGACACATGTAAAAGCAAATGAGAAAATCCCAACTGTCTTCTTAGGCATGCCGTCGTTTTGTTTGTCATAATTGTATGTGAGTTTTCTCACATTCTCAGGTCTCCTGTGAGCTTTAAAATGATGACATCTTTGGGTATCTTTGGGCATCTTTAGAAATCCAACTTCATAAGAGGGCTGAGAATCTGCTTTGCGTTTCAGAGGAAGCAAGCAAGATCAACTTTTGTGGGTTGTGAGCACATACATAACCTCCATTTTCCCTGGTTAAATTATATTGAAATTATCAATTCCTGGTAATGATTCATTGAGAATGCCCATTACTTCTGCCAAGTGGGTGTGCTGCCGTATCCACCACAGAGTGGCTTTTAGCAATCTGTATGTCTTTTGTAGAGAAGTGATTTATGCACAATATCTTCTTCAGCAGGATGCCCTGACCGCATTCCTCCCAGCCAGTCCTCCAATAACCTTCCTATTTTCTTCTTCTTTTTCCTTTTGTTCTCCAGCTGGATAGTGCCACGTCTCTCATCCAAGCAGCTAAAAACCTGATGAATGCCGTGGTCCTTACCGTAAAAGCTTCATACGTAGCTTCCACCAAATATCAAAAGGTTTATGGCACAGCGGCCGTCAACTCGCCCGTTGTGTCATGGAAGATGAAGGCACCGGAAAAGAAACCATTAGTCAAGAGAGAAAAGCCAGAGGAGTATCAGACACGAGTCAGAAGAGGTTCTCAGAAGAAACATATTTCTCCAGTACAGGCTCTAAGTGAATTTAAAGCGATGGATTCCTTCTAATTCACTAGGCTTCACCTCAAGGGGTTTTCTATTTCCTTCCTTGTTTTTGTATGCGTACCTGCCGACTTGTATGTGTCTGGCATGGGGGAACAAAGATAATGAAGCAGTGTCAATTTGCATGCAACCTGAGACTCTATTAAAGTCATTGAGCAATCTGCAATTTCCCTTCCCCAAAGACCCATGGTGTTTCTTACATTTAACTGAGGTCTATTACAATTGACCCCTTTTTTTACAATGACAAAAAGCATTGGCCCCTTTGACATAATGTTGTAAGACCGGGTGGGGGAAGGGGAGACAGCCAACTCCAAAGGATGGAAAACAAATCCTTAATGCATGCAAGAAACATTAGGTTGCCAGGAATATTTATCAGTGGGAAACCTGGAAATTGCAATGGTTTTGACCGTAAGAGCTTGTATTGCTTTTGTTACAGTGCAATCATGTAACTAGCCAATATGCTTGAATGTGTGACCCAGATTGAGCCAATTTAACTTTGAGTCATCTTCATTATGCTATGTGAATTTTTTAACAAAGATTATGATGATATAAAAAACAATTAACACTTATTTTAACCCACATTTTCTTCTATTGTTTCTAGTAGTGATATGACAATACTTCTGTTTCAACAGTTCCCATAAGCAAAGGTTTCTCTCTTAATTTTTTTTCTTTTTGTCAACTGAATTTCTTCTGGTGGAGTATGAAGCACAACATGGTGGTTGACATTGCCTTTTGTATTATTATAATTATATTATTAATATTATTAGAAATAGAAGAACTGGTGATGGAATGTGTAGAGACAGGGAACTGACACATGTGAGAATTTAGAGGCAATTATGTAGGTGTAGCTTTGGATTACAAGGTATCTGATATACCACCGTAACCGCTAACTCTCAATAAACTTATTTAACCTTGGAATTTTCAGTATGGTTCGTGCTGCTCAACTGCTTTATACACACAAACACACACACCTGGTGTCCATCTTTGTTTGCCTTGTTATTTCATACAAGAACAAATTGTTTCAGCAATTTCCCCTCTACTTCATAAAAATATCGTATGATCCCCACACCAAAGGCATCTAGTTTGTCACTGCAATGTCAGAAGACTGATTTACAACGTTACAGCTTCCATAAGTATTCCAACTGATATTTATAGTTGTTGCATGATCATAATGTGCCTACCGAAATCTACATACAAGTATTTCCAAGATACTAGAGAATGGGCCATTTTAAGAGCACGCTGGGTCCTTTTTCAGGTAAGGGACACTTTAGACCGGCATCTGCAGAGACTTCAACAGGGTTCTCTCAGGATCCTGTTGCAGCCACTTGTCTCATTGTCCACACCCAGCAAGATAAGAGGGGCCTTTGCACATCTAGTGCAAAGACACTGTGCAAGAAGCTACTAAATACTGTATAACATCCTTTATCCCAGTGGTTCTCAACCTGTGTGTCCGCAGATATTTTGGCCAACAACTCCCAGAAATCCCACCAAGTTTACCACCTGTTAGGATTTCTGGGAGGTGAAGGCCAAAACATTTGGGGACCCGCAGGTTGAGAACTACTGCCTTATCTGGAATTCCAAATTCTGAAATACTCTCAAAACCACAATTTTCCACCTAAGTGGCTGAGATAGTGACATTTTTGCTTTCAGATAGTACACAAATTTTATTTCTTGACCAAAATTATTTAAAATATTAAATAAAAAGTTATCTTCAGGTTATACATATAAATATGAAACAGAAATTAATGTTATGTTTAGTAGGCTAGTACATGGACTCAATACGGTTGTTTGCCTTCGGCTTGTTCAGTTGGTTTGGTAGCCGATAACAACATGGGCTCCTCTGCCAATTTTTTACTGACTACAATCAGTTTTAGTTTCTATCAGTTACTTATGGAGTGTGAGGAAGGAGGCAGCTACTAAAAGGAAAAAGATAGCAGGATGCAAGTTTTCTTAAGCCCGTTCTTTAAACCCAGGTCTACTCTACAGACCGAAGGAAAAGGATTGCAGGAAGTGAGGTTTCTTGATCCCTTTCTTTAAACCCAGTTCTACTCTACAGACAGAAGGGAAAGGATTGCAGAAAGAGTGGTATCTTAACTCTGATGCTTTTAATCCAGGTCTTAATTAAGAATATAAGGACAAACAATGCCTAAAATGATGGGAGGGGGAGCCTGGGAAGTCCCCCCCCCTTGCTGCCAATGGGTCAAATAGAAAATGAATATTTCAGCTTCCTGGATCATAACCGATTTCTGTCCTCCCAAATTCGGGAGGCTCCCAAAAACAGATTGGAACCCCCACTAAAATCCAGGACACCAAAACAGATTGCGGTTTACCCAGATTACACAGTGGGATTGTTTAGATTAGTGTCCCATCTGCATTATGTACATATATGCAAATGCAAGTATTTCAAAATCTCGAAAACCCAAAACACTTCTGATCCCAAAATATGTACCTGTACTTCCTTGTGGCAACCCAAAAGATCCTGGCCTTTGGGCAATATATATTGCAACGGGGTTCACTGTTATTCTCTAGATTGATTTTGAGACTATATAAAGCTATTCTCTTCTTGAAACAATAATAAAATTGCTCACAAACCACAACATCCAATGTTCTGGTCATTGTTCTCTTGCTGTATCTCCTAGGTTTGTTTTTACCTCCCAAAACGTTTGCAACTCAAGTAGAAGGGCGGTATGCATATACTACTCATTCCTTTTTGTTGCTTCAGCACAAGAGTGCCTACAAGATCCAGTGTATTTGTTTTTTATTTATTTTCTTCTCAATTGTTTCATCATGTGTGTCCAGCATATTAGTATGAAAGCATTTGCTGACATCATCATTGCAAGGCCTCAATTCTACAGAAATGTAAATGTGCAGATTTAAGCCTGGTATGTGTGTTTGTCACAGCTGAGGACCCACTACAACTACTAAGGAAAGTAGGTTATGCAGAGTGGATAAGGTATCCAGAGTTAGTTGACATGTATAGCAAAGATGTGAGACCCAGTTCTACAACAACAATTTTATTGATTAGCCAGAAGCCATATCAAATACACACAGAACACAGACACATTGCAATGATTCTAAAAACAATCTGAGGAGAATTCTAGACCATTACATCAATTAAACCCCTGTTTTGCCCAGCAGGAGGGATTCTAAGGGAGGTGGTAACAATTCACAGATCCTCATCTCCAACACAATTTATTCCAATTGCATCTATGTAATCAGATCTTAGTTTCATGGCTTTACAGAGAAAACGAGCAGTAGCATCTGTTATCAGCTTGTTGGAGCCGGCCGGCCAGCACAAGTGAGACTTTGCTAGAGGGTCCCAATGATTTTTCCCACGAGAAATATCTCTAGCAGTTGTTTTCTCTCTATTTGATAGATTTTACAATAAAGCAGAAGATGAGTTAGATCTTTGATCTCAGGGGCACCACAAATACAGATACGCTCTTCATAGGGAATTTTCTTGAACCTCCCATATCTCACCATTGAATCTAATTGCTCAAACCTGGCTCTAGTGAAAATTTTCCTTAGGTGGTGTAACCTTCCTTGCTGTAAGTAAGTGGATAATTGGAAGGATTTCTTAAAACCACTCAACCATCTCAGGGAAACAGTAGAACCCAAAGAGTCTATATCGGTTTGGGCCGCAATGTCATTAATTCGTTGACGCACTTCTTTGAAGTGCTTACTTAACTCTTGACCAGATAGGTGGACTGGGAATATTACCTGAATGCCGCACCTTCTGATGTAATCAAACAAATGGCCAGCCCCCGATTTATAAGAACTGCTAGATTGTTCCAGCAAACATAATTTTGGGAGGCGAGACGCCTCCATCTCCATGACCTTGAGCCAGTAGTTAAAGGCTCTGATCTTAGATTGTGTGCTAATAGAGAACATTCCCAACTCCGCCCTAACTGCCGCTGCTGGGGAGCTTCTATCGACCCCTAAAAACCACTTCAGATGTTGAGCTTGGGCCTTATCCAGGAGGGGAGTATCATTTGCACCCCAGATTTCAGAACCATAAAGAAGCAGCGGGAGATTTTGTGATTGTAAACTTTCAGAAGGGGAACGAGGGAGCCCGGTTGCCGTTGATTCAGCAGCTTTAAGAGTAAGCTTGTTCTGCCCTTGGAACAGATTATGCCATAGACCATTTTCTGCAAAGTCTAATCCTAGGTAAGTGAAGGATCTAACTTGTTCTAATTGTTCGCCTTCTATTTTCCATTTCATTTTGGAGGGGTGTTTACCAAAGATCATCATTTTTGATTTGGTTTTGTTTATTTTTAGTGCGTTTCTAAGGCAGTAGTCACTAAGTTTTCTTAATAACCTCCTCATCCCTATTTGGGTGTAGGAGAGTAGGATCATATCATCTGCATACAGAAGTGAGTTGATTTGCAAGTTAGCTACTTTAGGCATATGGACATCCGCCCCTCTAAGCGAATTTGGAAGGTCATTTACATACAGATTAAATAGCAGGGGGGCAAGAATACATCCTTGTCTGACCCCTTTGCCGGTGTTAATAGGGCCAGTTCGGTCACCAGCAATACCAAATCTCACAGTCACCTGAGAATTATGATATAGGGCTTTGATCAGCAAAATCAATTTAGGGTCTGCATTCATACTTTGGAGTTTGTCCCAAAGGATTTCTAATGTTCAAGCTAAGTAGACCTAGACTACCCTAACATAGTAACTACTGGCTAGGACACACGTGATATGTCTACATGACCAACGTAAAACAGATTCACCTTGCAGCTGCTGCAGGAAGTCAATGGTGCATGCCTGGATTCATGGCACAACTACTGTATCCAGCCATTAATCTGTGCCTACAGAACGTGGAATTTATTCTTAAGGTTCCTGAAAGTTTCCAAGTGATCCTACAGTTTTAGAGATGTGGACAGCTCAATCTGGAAAGATCCAGTCTGATTCACTGTCCAGGCTTCCAATAAACCCACTACATCATCATCATCAAGCAGTTCTCCCAAAGTCTTGATAGCAACATTGCATTTATAGTGGTGTTATTTCAGACACTGAGTCATGTGATCAGAAAAGCAATGATGCCCGCAAGCCTTTGGGAGAGAACAGCTTGCTGACAGCAACACAGCATTGGGACCCCAATGCATGACTAGAGTGCTCCAGGAAAGCATCATAGCAGCTCCAGAGTCCTTCAGATCAGATTTATCCAGCAGGTGTAGATGCAATCCTGGATAAGGTATTATGAGCTTCTCGGCGGAATAGCAGGGTATTAGCATAGCCATTACAGCCTTGCAATATATATATATGAAATATCACAATGTATACTGCAATTATCATGCACTTAAGAAAATGCAAACATTTAAGAAACATGACACAAAATGCTTCAGGAGTCCAGATGCTCGCAGGTTTAAAAGTAGCACTGGAAGCTCATACTGCTTATGACGAAATCCCACTTCTGCTTCACAGGTGGCTAAGTTTAATATCTCATTTTAGTTTGTCTTTTAGATTGTTCTTGAGCACCACTAGGAAAGAAGAAGACACCAATTACAAATACAAATACATGGCAGGCAATATTCACTATCAAATGTGATAGCTACAGTAGCCTCACAATGATATTTGAAGTTTCTCTCTGTTGTGATCTTCGGTTGGTACTCAAACACCTGTTTGTGTTTGGGCTGGCTAAACATGACTGGGTTTGGTTTCTTTGCTCTCTTGGTGTTTCCATAGTATGCCCATAGCTATGTTTTAATATACACGCTTGCTTTTCCAATTACTTTCTTTATCATGTATGGTCCTATTGTTTTGACTTTTGGTTTGGAATCCCAGAGTAGATGGGAAATGTGGCATATATGTTTTAAATAAATGCCAAACACTTCAAATGAAGACTAAATCCAGATTACCTCTATCTCATGAGAAGAAAACATTAAAATATTTATCATGAAGTTTGAGATTGAAGTAGACCCAAAACTCAAGGATAGAGCAACATTACAGTCTTTGCATACTGCAAGAATGTGTGGTTTTCTCCCAGTCAGAAAGGTCAATAGGATGTTAGGCAGATAACTGGAAATTAATGGGAAACAACAGGATGGTTGTTAATAAGCTATGCATTTTAATTCACTTGCATTTACACAATGGAATTACATTTGATAATTACTTTCATTTTAATTTGCCTCTTAAATTTACATTACATTATTATTACACTAAAAGCCTTATTCAAATAAATGTGAAAAATGTCATCCGTTATTTTAGTCTCCTGCCCAACTCCATTTGTTCCTGTGTTACCCTTTGAAGACAATAGCTGCATGCACTTTTGAAATTCCCATTTCTCACCTACTCCACCAAACACCCTTTTCTCGCTTACACTTTCCCAACCCCTTGCAATTGCTATACTTCTTTAATAACTCCCACATTGATCTCTATAAAAGTTCCAGGGTTAAAAATGTAAACATTCAGTTTCCAGGGAAAGATGAAACGGCTTTATTAAGGCATAGGGAGGAGGGAGCAAGCTTGTTTTCTGCTGCCATGGAGACTAGGACGCCGAGCAATGGCTTCAAACTACAGGAAAGGAGATTCCACCTGAACATTAGGAAGAACTTTCTGTGGAATTCTCTACCCCAAAGTGTGGTGGAGGCTCCTTCTATGGAGGCTTTTAAACACAGGCTGGGTGGCTATCAGTTGGGGGTGATTTGAACATGATTGTCCTGCTTCTTGGCAAGGGGTTGGACTGGATGGCCCACAAGGTTTCTTCCGACTCTGATTCTGTGATTCTAAGTGCTCAAAACACAAGAGCATCATGCTGACTGCAGCTGTTGGATATGACCGAAATAGCAGACCTGAACCTAAGGGACAAAACAAAATATGAAGTTGCATATTGCGTGTGCAAAGGTGACACACTTCGGGCCAATCATAAATGCAGACACCATTGGTTGGATAAAAATGTCCACAACTCATTTATTGAAACAGGAACAAAGGGTTGGCGGCCATGCATGGGTCCTGGATCAGGGACGAACAGCCCCCACCAATGTCCAAGGCGTCTTCAAGTCTGGAGTGCGAGCGGCCCGATGCCTGTCCACGGAAACTCAGCACCCCAGGGGTCCTGGGCGTTATCCCCCTTACAACCAAGGGGTGATAAGCCATCCTGATCCAGGGGCCATGCCACACGCCAAACACGGAGTTGTGGCAAAGAACATAACAAAACGTAAAAACCATGAACAGAGCAACAGTAAAGTGCAGAGAAACAAACGACAACAACAAGCAATGCAACAAGTAGGGAGGGTGGGAGAAAAAACAAGACTGCCTCAACACGTGGCCAGGCAGTCCCCCGGGCAGCCTTAAGTAAGCTCCCCGGGCAGAAGTGTGGGCCGACCGGAAGCAGTGAGGGGGCAGGGTCAGCCCCCTCATTGGCCGACAGGCATGGGTAGAAGAAGCCCCCCTCAGGCAAAGAAGATGGCACAAGGGCACGCTGTCCCACAACCCGCTTGGCCGGTAAGTTGGCCAAGCACATTCCTGGGATACAGGAACATTTGGGCTTTCGGTTGACTTGGGACCCAACCAGACAGTATATTTATCCCAGGAGCTTCTGCAGCAAACAGGAGAGTGGCCGGACGCCATTCAGGGTAAACACAGAAGCAATCGCTACAAAAGGCAAAAAACACAAGATACAGAAATATCATGATTTTGAGCTGAATATCCGCATCTTTGAATGTCTGTATGTCACTACAATTGGAAATCACAGGATTTTTAAATCTAGGTTTGTTCCCAGGTTTTAGATGCTTGTAACTTATTTTTCGGTTTATAAAAAGGTGACAGTTGAGGAGAAAACGCAAACTTTGTTCGTGTGTCAGAAACGTTATGAAATGTGAGGGGGGGGGGGCATATTTTCTCTGGCCAGAACAAAGTTGTGGCCCCCTAGTCAATGTTGTACATCTTTTTACAAGAAGAGTAATCGGGAACAACCATGTATAACCCAGAAATAGCACTCTGTTGTTTGATGGCACGAGTACACAACCAAATCTGTCTGGACAGATGGCCAGGCAGCCAGGCTCTAAAAAGTGTCAATAATGATAAAGTTCTGTTCCCGGCCTGAAAGTGTGTGTTTGCCTGTGCAGTGCTGACTTGGGCAGATGTGATCCTATCCCATAAACTTTGCGTGGCAGATACTCAATGAAACATCTGGAGGGCACAGTTTCTCTGGCCAGGACAAAGATCAGAACCTTTGCAATTATTTGCTGTGGTGATTCTCCATATATTTGTACATCTGCATCCTGAGGTTTTTCCCACAGAAGTTCTGCAGCAGTCATCTTGGGCACACCTATATCTCGCAACAAAGCATCAAATCTGGACAACAGAGGCAGAAATCCCAGGACCAAAAGGACTGTCTGTGGACCTCTTCTGAAGTCACAGGATTTTTTTGCTCCTGCTTAAAACTTGCGATTTAGTGTTGTCTGGAAGCTCTTTGGGTGAACTTTCTCTCACTAAGTGACTGGTAAGACCATATCACTTGTATAAAAAATCTTATAGAAGAATCAAAACCACATCAGTATTCCCCAATTATAATGTCTGGCCCAGATTTATGTGCCATCTCCTGTTACTCTCTTATTATCGCAAGGATACTGTGATAATTTTACCAAAGATTTCCACACATATAGTTAATGATAAACAAACTCAGCATGTGTGAATAAATGATGGCTTGGGAGAGCAACAATAAGTCGATAATCCAGCAAGTTTGAAAACTGAAGGCGATGAACAATCACACATGGTAAATTATTCAGTTCATCAAGAAAATGGCCTTTTCTGAGCAATACGCTTGGCTCTAATGACACATCCTTTGTTCAGGAGAGGAAGGGAATCTTTACAATATGTAACAGATAATCCAATCAGTGTAATGAAAGAATAGGCCTTATATAATTGCACAAAATCTAAATCTGCTGTAAATAAACATATGGATTTCAAAGAGACACACTGGGATTCTGGATATGGGAGACATAGTAGAAAGTTCAACCAGACGGAACAATGCCACAATGCCTCTCTCACCCATCCCAAAGCCCACCTTTTTTGTGTTGCAGCTGCCCATTCAGCACAGTCCTTTTCAGTCCCATAGGGAACAGAGAAGAAACACTCCGTTTAGTTCCTATTGCTCAGAGATGGGGCAAAGTGCAACTCATGGGTCACAGGTAGCCATTAAAGAGCCCACTTTTGTGATGTTTGAAGTCATCCCCCCTCCAATTCTTTAAAGTGCCCTCAATTTTGGGACAGTCACCATCCCCTGACCACCCACTAATCTCTACTTTCACTGACATGCCACCGCTTTTTCTTCATACCCTCTCAAAATGGTGGTAAGAAGTGGTGATACCTCCATTTCCCTCTGCGGACTCTCTCAAAATGGTGACAGTAAGTGACCCACTAACACCATTTTCAGAGGGCCTACAGAAGAAAATTGATGGGACAGGGAGTGACAATGACTAGATTCTATTCTGCTAGTCCCCTTAAAATAGTGGCAGGAAATGAAATACCTCTATTTTTGTCAGCAGGCACTCTCTTTTTTCCTTTTTTTGGTCAGCAGGCACTCTCAAAATGCTGACAGCGAGTGATTTGTGGTCAACCATTTTGAGAGGCCCTACAAAGTAGAATGGGTGAATAGTCTGGGGGTGAGGGAGAGTAACGCACAAAATAGCCCCCAAAGAACCCAACCCCCCAACCCCCCAGTCATACTGTACCTTGCTGCATGATGGTATGCAGAAGCCAAACTCACTTCAGAATGGATAACAGCAAACCACGCTGAATGCAGAATGGGCAGCAGCAGCTAATACATGAGAGAAGCAACACATACATCACCCAAAGGAGAAACCTCTCACAACCCAACCCATAGTATACCAATGTCCATGATGATAGTGTAGGATCCAAACTCACATCCAGTGATAGTCTTCAGGAATCAAGACAGACACCAGCAACACCTTGCTACCTGCAAAGTGCTGCCAACTTCAGCTCTCTATTTATGCTACAATTCTTCATCAGAGCTTGAATTAGCCAACACCCTCTCTTTAACTTCCACACCTGTGCCCACAGCTTCATGTGAAGCTCTTTGCCTCCTTCTCCAACCCCCCATCTCCTGTAAAGACTTAACTCTCCCCAAGATGCATTCTGATCCTCTGAGCCTCAATTCTCATCCCCAGAAAACCCCACAAAAGTATCACTGCTTGTGGGTTCTTCACAGATATCTTGCTCTTCCCTCACTTTAGTCCAGTCCATGCTGCCAGACCCATCCTATGAATCCCCATCCCCACTTTCCATAACAAACTCATTGTCAGACCCCTCATCCCCAGAAAAGCCCTCAAATGATTTCTTATCTGTAGGCTCTGTAAGTATCTGCTGACTCCTTTTCCTTTGTTGCTCATCATCCGATCCCTGCTCCCGAGTAACCCGTTTGCCTCTCCTAATGACCACATCCCTGTTTGCAGTGTTTGCAGGATTACTCCTGCTTGCAACGTTACTCAGAGGCTCTACTACAACAAGAGTTCTGTGCAGACTTAGTTTCTTCCATTTCCTTCATTTCTTTCATTTCTTCAAGAGCACAGAACATACAAAAATCAGCTTGATACAAAAGCAAGCAGGAGTGGGTACCGAGTCCTGGCCTGCTTTTTAGCATCACAGAGTAAGACATGCTCAGCTGCAGGAGCTGGCAGGCACGAGCACTCTGAACCTGCATGCCACACATGCATTCTCTTTCCAAGGAGAGTGCATGTGTGGCATGCAGGAGTGCCCACGCTTGCCACTGCCTGCAGCCAAGTGTTTCCTACTATAGAGTAAGAGGTGCTCGGCTGCAGGCACTGGCAGGCCTGGGCACTCTGAACCTGCATGTCACACATGTACTCTCTTTCCAAGGACAGTAAATGTGTGGCGTGCAGGAGCGCCTATGCTTGCCACTGTCTGCAGTCAAGTGCCTCATACTAAGAGATGCTTGACTGCAGGTACTAGCAGGCACAGGCGCTCTGGGCCTGCATGCCACACATGCACTCTTTTCAAGGAGAGTGTGTGTATGGCATGCAGAAGCACCCACACCTGCCAGTGCCTTGACTGCAAACACTGGCAGGTGCGGGCGCTCTTGCATGCCACACACATACACACTCCTTGAGAAGAGACTATGTGTGTGGTATGCAGACCCTGAATGTGCCCACACCTGTCAGTGCTTGCAGCCGAGAGCCTCCTCTAGAATAAAAATAGCAGGAAAGAAGAAGCCTCCTTAAAGTGCATGCTGGGAAGGGGAGCCTGGGTGGAACTCTTCGGCGTTGAGTATTTATGTCACAGCGGATAGGCAACAGAAATATAGAAGTTTAATTCCCCATCGGCCCAAAAACTCCCGTCTCTGTTCGAGTGAATAATGAAACTCTCATTCAATTCACAAGGTAAATATATAACTTTGTATTGAATTGTATTTAACAATAACTGGCAAAACATCGAAAAACAACAGCCATCACAGCTACCTTTCTAAACATCCTTTCCTCACAGATATTAAATCCCAACTGACAAATCCCAACTGTCACTTTGTAACTGACATTCCTCAAGGTTCCATTTAGCAGTCTTGAGACAGCGCCATCTGGTGTCAAACATGTCACACTGCAGGTCATCTCAAACTGCGAAAATATATCTTGTGCTGACTCATGAATTGCTATTCAAAATGCAATAATCTGACAGGAACACCCCCAATAATAGGCTGATAGAAAATGGATATTTTGGCATCAGAGAGCAAAAACAGATATCTGCCCTCCCAATTTTGGAAGGCTCCCAAAAAATGGATCGAGGCCTCCACTGGTCACAGTTTACCCTGAATGGACAACCCTAGTGATAGCCATGCTTAAATAATTAAGACGATTTCATATTGAGGAGGGGGTAAGCTTGCTTTCCACTGTTCCAAAGACTGGGACAGGAAGCAATGGATTCAAACTGCAGGAAAATATTCCACTTAAAAATTAGGAAGAACTTCCTGATGGTCAGAACTGTTCAGTAGTAGAATATACAGCCTTGGAGTGTGGTGGAGTCTTCTTCTCTGAAAGCTTTTAAATAGAGGGTGGATGGTCATCTATTGTGAGTGCTTTTATTACGTGTTCCTGCATGGCAGGGGTTGGACTGGACAGTCCTAAGGGACTCTTCCAACTTTATGACCCTATTGAATTTCATTTGGATAACAAAATCTTTATTTGGGTCAATGCCCACATTTTGCCCCTTCCCCAGTAGCTACAACCCTGCTGTGAATAGAGACAACAGAAAAAAAATTGAAGATAGGATACATTTCCTGTGTTGAAATGTTTCGTGTTTCCTTGCCCCAATGGTTTAGAAGATGTTATTCAGACTGTCTTTTTTTTCTTGGCAGGTGGAACTCCTACAGTGCTTTGACTCAAAAAGCAGTGTTTCTTTCTGGCTGTCCTCCCTAAGCAAAATCACGTTTTCAGCAGGCTTTTAAAGTCCTGGCAATCCAGTGTCTGTTATGTGGTTGTTCTTCGCAGTGGCTTGGAGAAGGGCCAGGAAGTCTCTGTCTTCCACAGCAGGGTCCTTATTGACAACCAGCAAGGGTGGCTCGTACTCTCCATCCATCAATGTCTCTTTCATCTAATCTCTGACTGAGCAAATTTATTACACGAGAGACAGCATTTAAACATATAATCTCCAACCTGCTGTTGGATGTGCCAGCATGATCCGCTCTGTCAGCGTAGATCACTTCCCAGCCAAAAGTCCCCACCAGATGTTTCACTTTCATAGGGTCAAAGTTATAACTTCAACTTGTGTGGGCATAGGAATAGGAGTGCTTTCAAGGTTCAAAAACTACTTAAGTGGTAAGAATTGATTTTTTCACCAAAACACTGACATTTTTTTTTCAGGGCTGTTTCCCCCAATTTGCATTATGGAGGAACATCTATCTATGTATCTACCTTCTATATCCACAAAAAAGTGAAAATATGTTTGCGTGTATATATATATATATATATATATATATATATATATACACACACACACACACACACACACACACACACACACACGAGGGCAAGTCAATAAGTCTGTGACGTTTTGAATGTCCCGCCTCTTAACTGAAAGGGCAACACTGCTCCTGTCAACAAGCACCTGTCAGTTGACTCCCGTCAAAATTTGAACAAGCTTATTTAGTTTGTGTTTGACAGCCATTGATAGCAGACTACCACGTGATTTGAGAAGAAAATGGAAAAAAGTGAATTTCGTGTGCTCATTAAGCATTATTTTTTGCAGAAAAAAACCATCACTCAAACCAAGGCTAAGCTTGAAAAATACTATAGGGACTCTGCACCATCAAGTTCAATGGTAAAAAAGTGGTTTACTGAATTTCATTGTGGCCGTACAAGCACGGAAGATGCCAAATGTTCTGGATGCCCAGTTGAGGTCTCTACACCCGAAACTATTGAAAGTTGGTCAATCGGAGATTGAAAGTGCGAGAGATTGTGGAAGCCATAGGCACCTCTCATGGCTCAGTGGTTTCAATTTTAAATGATCACTTGAGTATGAGAAAGCTTTTCGCAAGATGGGTGCCATGTTTGCTCACAATCGACCAGAAACGCAATCGTCTGACAATTTCGCAGGAGTGTTTGCCATTGTTCAACCACAATATGGATGAGTTTTTGCACCATTTCGTTACCGTGGACGAAACGTAGATCCACCACAACACACCAGAGACCAAACAGCAGTCAAAACAGTGGGTTTCTTGGGATGAACCAAGGTGGTTTTGTCAGACAATAAAGTCATGGCGACCGTTTTTTGGGATGCACGCAGTATAATCCACATTGACTACCTTCAAAAGAGTAAAACAATCAATGGTGAATATTATGCCTATTTATTGGGTCGATTTAATGAGGATTTGGAAAAAAAGATTGCATTTGGCCAAGAAAAAGTTATTTTGCACCAGGACAATGCAAGGGTGCACACATGTGCAGTTGCCATGGCAACAATCCATGAATTGGGATACAAATTGCTCCCTCATCTGCCCTATTCTCCGGATTTAGCCCTGAGTGACTATTTCTTGTTTCCAAACCTGTAGAAATGGCTAGACGGAAAGAGATTTGACTCCAACAGTTTTCCCAAGAACACCAGGCTGGAAGTGATCCCATAATCCCCTATCTCTCCCCACATGGGAAACTAAGACTCTTCCCATGGCCCCATGGTCCCACATGACAATGCCCCTGTAACCTACACTTTATGAATACACCCAGTTATTTTCCTTTTGCATTACTCTTATGGACTTTTGCTCATTCCCAAAGACTATTTCCTTTCTGTCTAGGACCCCTTGGGCTATCTTTTATGAATCTAATAAACTGTGTATCTTTCTGGTGGGTAGGCATAAACCCCATAAACCCAATGCATCTCCCCTCATGTTTTCCCCATGTATGTAATTTGTTTAAAAAAATATGAAAGTGCCTCTGTTTACCTTTAGCCAGCTCTTTGGGCAAAGTTTGTCAGCTGCATTCCAGAAGTCTTGATTCAATCACCCCTCCACTAGCCTCCTTTGTATGACAATGGCAGGAGCCAGCTCTTTCCAAAAGGGTCTTTCCCCCTTGGGCCAAAACTGGTTTCTGCTAATCAATAGACAAAGGCTTCTGAGATTCGTCTACCTTTGTGCCATTGATTAATAGGCAAAACTATATCTATATTTCATAAACGGCCACCTCTATCAGCCTCGGAAACTGGTACATGGCTACAGCTTCTTCATTTGTTTACCATCCAAAGAACTGAGACCCTGCAGCAATATATTAATCTGTGTCTATCAAACAGAGAAAAATACAGATGAGGACATTTGATCATCAACCAAAAACAATAGAATTGCTCAGCCTGAGAACAAGAGGGTTCTTGCTGAACACTTGGCCACTTGATCTACATATTTAATCCCATCAAAATGTTTTTCTGCCTTCATTGTTCTACTCATCGCCCACCTCTTCGCCCCCATTGGCTGGAAACTGGGAGAAGATGCAGCCAGCCAGGAGGATTCCATCCAATCAACGCGAAGTTGGTCTTGGGGTGGGAAGTGGGAAATTTGAATCTGTAACCTTATAAAATGGCATGTATTTTGAATGTAACCTTATGACTGCTTTGCGACAAGGATATTGCGGTTGTCATCCTCTTCAGCTGATGTGAATAAAGACTTCGGTGGCATCTTCCGGACTTCTTTGGTGAGATTATTTGGGCCAGGGATTTTTAATTTTTTTTAACTCGCCAGAGGTTTTGCTGAAATCCTCAATTTAGGGGTACTACTGGGCCTCTGCCCCCTCTGGGCCGGGCTACTTCCAAATTGCTCGATAACAATACTGTTCCAAAGAATTGTACCAGCAAGAAAAAAAACTGCCTAAGACAAATCCTATGGTTTGTAATCTCTCTGGCAGTCTCTGTCTTCTTAATTTCAAGTAATAAATAATCTTAATTATCAGGGGATGACTTAAATGTTATGAAACTTGGTAGGACAGCAGTGGTAGATGTGGCCAATTTGCTCCCGATAGCCCTGAGAATGATGGCATGGGGAGCTCATGAAGACCTCTCCCCCCCCCCCCAATTGCCACCAATGCCCCAAATCTAATTGCCTTTTCTGGATGTGGACCAAAAATGGCTATTTGGCTCTCTGCCCATTTTTGGGAGATGTGCAAAAATGGAATTGCCCCCCTCCCAAATTTGGGTAGCAGAAATGGATCGAGGTCCAACTGAAATGCACAAGCTTAGTTTCCATTTCTCTTGATGACATGACATTTTTTATTTCAGAACCTGCTCCTATCTTAAAACCCCAGGCCTTGCGATAACTGCTGCTGTAGCCTTGATGTGTCTCCTGTTTGCAATGGGTAAATGTGGATGATGACATTAATATCATTAAAGATTTTCTGTACCTTGACTCAGTCATCAATCAAGATGGAGAAAGTAGTCAAGAAATCTGAAGACAGCAAAGACCTGCAAGGGCAGCTATAGAGAAACTAGATAAGATCATAAAGTATAAAGAGATATCATTAAATGCATAAGTCAGAATCATTTGTGTCATCATATTTCTGATTTCTATGTATGGCCGTGAAAGTGGGACAGTGAAGAAAGCTGACAAGAGGAAAATCAACACATTTGATGTGTGATGATGGAGGAGAGTTCTACAGATACCATGAACAAGCAAAAACATTCCCTAAAGCAAATCAAGCCTGAACTCTGCCCAGGAGACAAACTGAATGAACTGAGCCTGTTGTATTTTGAGATGAGAAAGGATGACTCACTAGAAAAAAAACCCAATAATGCTTAGTAAAGTGGAAGACACTAGGAAATAGCAATCCACGTTACAGACACATTGACTCAATCAAAGAAGCCATGACCTTGTTTTTTCATGACCGGATCAGAGCTGTTAATAACAGGGTCTCATAGAGGTCTCCCATTCACAGGGTCACCATAAATCGAAGCTGACTTGATAGCACATAATAACAACTTGCTGTAAAGCAAAACAAAAGTTATGATCCTACATCACGCCTGTATAGGGTCAATATACAATCAATAGATACATGGAGGTCATGCTACATCACTCTTCTGTTGAATATCAACATTATGCAAGCCATGGAGTATCTGTAAATATGCTTGCACACACATGCATCCAAATAACTGTATGCTCTTGGGATTTTTAAACAGAGGCTGGGAATGCTTTGATTGTATATTCCAGCATGGCAAGAAGTTGGACTAGACGGATTGCGGAGTCTCTTGCAATTCTATGATTTTAAGAGTTAGAATTCAGGATATAGTTATAAATTAATAACCTAGAGTTACACATTTGTGAATGGTTTGTCATAATCCTTCCACATTTAATAGAGCAGGGAATATATAGGGATCAAAGAAGTCCCCAAATCCCGACCTGCAGTGTCACTGTGAGCAATGGGAGTGCATTCTCCTGTCAATCAAAATATAGAAGATAAACATCTCCATAATCTACCCATGAGTAGTTTCTAATGTGAGGAGGAATTGCTACAGGGATCCTGCTTCTAATGGTTGCACTTGAGATCATTAGTGGAAGGGGGAGTGGAAGCACCAGATGTCTGCATCCCAATGGATAGGATGACAGAGCCCCATCATTTACAGCAGCTGATGACTAGTAGGTCAAGATAATAGAGGTCTGGGCCCCAGCATTGTTGGCAATCGAAGACACCAACAAAATAACAATTGTTAGAAGCGTTCATATCATGGCTCCCTTGCCAAAGTGACAAAATTAATGGGGTAAGCAGAGACCCTTTGCTCACTGCCACATCTTCCTTTCATTATCTCTCTTGGTGGTTGTACTTTCTCTCTGCAGATAGATCTATCTTATTTCTTTCTTCTCATTATTATTTTTTAGTCTCCCTCTCTTTTCCTTTACAGAGATGCCTCCTAACCTTTTATCTCTCACATTTGGAACAACAGCACTGCAAATGTAAATATAAGCATCACCGAGAGGAAAGGAACAGAGAGAGAGAGAGAGAGAGAGAGAGAGAGAGAGAGAGAGAGAGAGAGAGCTCAATCCTACATCTTCTCAATATGGTGTATTGTAGACATGTACACATACTGACCTATGCTGTACAGAGCCATATACCCTTCATTCGACTTACTGAGAATGGTTCTGGGGTGCATCCAGACAGCCCCATCCTGGACAATCCCAAATTAATTTGCCACAAACCAGAAAATCCCTGGTTTGTAGCAAATTAATTAGATAGTGGATTTATCCATGCCTTCTTGGAAGGCGCAGGATAAAACCACTACTTCCAGTGTCTTTTCCATTAGTCTGGAAAACTGTGGGAATACCCAGCCCCCTCCTCATAGACCCCAAATTCCTTTGAAAAGTAAGGAAATGATGTGCCATCCTTACTTTTCCTTAATTTTCAAAGGGGTTTTGGGGATTTGGGAAAAGGCCTCCAGATGTTATTGCAGGTCAGTCCCATGGGAGCATCTGGATACCCACATCAGAAAGTGCTTGCTTTCGGGGGGGGGGGGGGTGTAGACAGGCCCCAAGAAACATCTGCATTTTTAAAATGCAGATGGTTCTGGGATATAGGCCTGTCTGGAACTGCTCTGAGTGAGCATGTAGTTAAATTTTAGGCATGCCAGTGATACAGTAGTGGTGTAGTGGTCACAGTGCTGTACAAGTCCCAACTAAGCCCTGAAACATTATTTTTTTCTAGCACAACTAATGCTTATTTCTGCATGTGGTCATTTATACTATCCAGTATGGGATATTGGCCATTTTAATGATTTTACAAGCACCAATGATTATAGCTGGTTCTTTCCCTCTTGCAAACTTTCAAGCATTTGTAAAAAAAAATAAAATTAGAAAATCAAGGTCATTGAATGACTGTTCACGAGAAAATAATTTTTGTTCTGAGAATGCTTCAGAGACTTGTTGGTCCCTTGTCGGCGGAGTTACGAAGGAATTCCTACCCTTTTCCTCTTTATCTTGACTCCTTGATGGGCGAGGGAAAGGATGTCTTTGTTTAGAAGACAAGCCCCAGATTAAATTTAATTACTTCCCTTGTGGATTAAGTGGTGAAGGTGTAATTTACAGATGAAAGGTGGTGTTGTCTTTAAAATGCCACAGCAAAAGGATGGCTGCTAGCAGGGGAGACTCTAAAATAAAGTGCTTCTCCACATGGCTTCTGCTAACTTTTTCTTTGAGGGGGAAAGGGGAAAAAGATTGAAAAACTAAGCACACGGGAGCATAGAGGAAAAGAAGATAACACATCCCTTTAAAAGGACAAGGGTTATGAAAGATAAAAACTCTCTCTCCACTTTTGGCAAGAAAAAACAATAAATGCACTCAACTCTTGTGTTTCATGCCAAATTCCTTTATTAACATTGAATTTTTCAAACTGCAAGAAAGTTGTGTTGGCTGCCAAAGGTCCTTATCACATTGGGGCAAATTGGCCCCTTGCAACACTTTGGGGATGGGCCCTGCCAAGGGCCATCACATGATGGTCAGCAGGGCCTGTCCCATTGCTCCTTGAAGTGGCAAGGAAGTGTTGCAAGACATTTCCTTGGCCGCGACGAGAAGGCAAGTGTTTTTTGGGTACCTGCAATGGAGCTACTCACATTTTTCACTTATTTCCTCCATCTCATAGGTTAAAAAGGGCAACATGCATTTCTGCCTTCTTCCCCATCTGATAGGGACAGGGCCCATTCCCCCAATGTTATGGACAGGGGAGGAAAGGTACACAGGGCACCAAAAGGTGACCTGTACTCCTTCGGTTTATCCAGTGAAAAGGAACAAATTGCCCAGGGGGGGAGTTCTGCTTCCATATTTCAGCGAAGGTGTCTCTTTTTGCTCTCAGTCATTATTTATGCAATTCAGAATAATCATGGGCCTGAGATGGTGCTAATAATAAGGCTGCTGTAAGAAAACAGGATCCCTGTGGTGGGTTTCCACATCTTTTATCAATTCGTCTATCTCATCCCTACTTCAGACTGCTGATTAGCTGTTCCTAATGGAGAAGATTGAGTAAGGGAGCAGACGACTTGTCAGATATCATCGATTCCCCAACTCTGGTCCTCCAGATCTTTTAGACATGCGCTTCCAGAATCTCTGCCCATCAGCCATAGTGGCTAAGGCTGTTGAGAGCTGAAGCCTAAAACACCTAAAGGATAAGGGTTTGGAAACCATTGTCCATAGTGCTTCCATATAGTAAATCTATGCTTACCTAGTTGTGCCACATCACCTTTCTGGTGAAAAAGCACACTGTGTCAGTATGCTTGATTGTTGTTGTATTGTACAATGTGGAAAGCATAGTGTAATGATGTCGATTATTTGTGTGTAAATGTTGTGTGACATATGTTAAATGTATGTTGTTTTGTGTAGTTCGGGGAGTATTCTATGGATTGTTGCTGTGGGTGAAACAGAAGGGAGGCTTGGCAGAAGCTTTGAAGAGCTGTCGCCATGGCAACCAGGGCTAGAGGCTTTTAGAATGTTCAAGGTTTGAATTTTACAGTTGGAAAAGAGCGGTTGGAAGCCAACTGCCACAAGAGAGGGGAGGAGTTCTGTTTTGAGTTAGTTGGTCCTGAGGACTGTAAGAGAACAGTTCGGTATTTTAGTTGGTCTTAGGGTCTGCAAGAGAGCAGTCCAGTTGTATGGGTGTAGAGACCCTAGTTAAAGTTGGAAGAGTCCAGGGTTTATAGAGGTTTAGTGGAAACCCTATAATATATCCCCATTGTGTTTTGTGTAACAGAATAAGTTTGTGCCTCTGAGGAAGTATAAAACCAACCAAGATTTTGTACCCATTTGTGTCATAATAAATTGTTTGCATTTTAAAAGAAAAACACCACTCTAATTCTTTTTATTGGTGGTGGCCCTCAAGGTCAGTGGTCGGACAGATAAATGGTGGCAGCGTGGTCAAGTGGATACTGAGAAATTATAAATCTCTGCAGTTCAATGGTTAATAAAGGAGATAGTCTACCCTGCCATAAGACGGAAGTGGCTGAGGTAACTTCAAGGTCCCTTTGCATTGAGGGTCAGCAGTTTGGATATAGAAAGATTGTCCAGTCTGAGGCCGGTCAACAAGGGGTTGTCACACATAGTGACTGCTTTTGTAACCCAGTGAAGAAAATACGTTATGCATCATTCAACAATATGCAACTATATGGTTGGAATCCTATTGATTAGTTCCAAACAGAGTAGACACATTTAATCAACACAAAGGCTAATCCAGCTGAATCAGTATTTGTATGGTAGTTAGAGCTAACAATAACTCTTAGACCTACCTTGAATGCTTACACTTCACAGAATGATAGAATCGTAGAGTTGGAAGAGAACCTGTGGGTCATCTGTTTCAACTTCCTGCTTAATGCACACTCTCCAATTAGACCATCCAGACATCCAGAGAAGGAAACACTTAGAGAAGAAGATTTCATCACCTTTCTAGGCAATTGGTTCCATTGCCAAACTGCTTGTAAAATTCTTATTATACGTACAACCATAAACCAAATACTGTACATCTATAGCACAGCAGACAAAAAGTAGTGTCTCATGTAAGAAAATCTAAAAATATGTATGATACCTCCAAGATTCCAGACTTGGCATCACATCAGAGAGAGAAGGGAACATAGACATTAGACTTGTGTATGGATTCATTTTTAGCGGATCCCTTTGGCCATTTGGCTTATCCATTTTGTTCTGTTTCTCAAAATGGAAAAGGCCCTTCTTGTATGAAAACCTTCCTGACATGAAAGCAAGAGGGAGCCGATCTCAGCTCCTCCTCCCCTATTCGGCATCATAGTTGAATATTTTTTGATTTTCCTTTATTTTTCTGATTCTTTTTATTTAGTGGGACTGACTAGGAGTTGGGGGCCTGAAGGACGGTGTGTGTGTGGGGCGTGCATGTGTGTTTGGGGGCTTGGAGATTGAGTCACCTTTTTAACTTCTTTGTCCCCTTCCCTTCCTCTCCTTCTAAAAGATAATGATTATAAAAAGATAATTATTAATAATAGAAATCTCAGCAAGTAAAAAAGAGAACCCTACCTCTCCTCTAGAGTAGAAAGTAGAAACAGCTTTAAGCAAAACCCAAGCAGAAAAGAGATTACAGACACCAGGCAAAAACAGAGGGGACTTTTAAGGTAGTCCAAGGAGGATAGGATTAGCTCCACTGAGCTCCAGGTCATTGCTCTTAAGTTCCTTCCCTGGGCCTCCTTAAAAATGCATTGGAAAGATGCATGGCATGTGAGCCTGCCTGCAAAAAAGAAAGGATCACAGAAAGAAGTATCTTAACTCTCTGTTGCTTTTAATCCAAGTCTTAACATTTCTGACTTTTTTAATGGGAGACGCTGACAATGACTATTTTATTGTAATTTATTGAAAAGCTATATTTTTACATCTTATACAGTGTTAACTGTCTGTCTGTATGATCCTTGATGCTTGACTGTTTGACTCATTTTGTTAGCCAATTTCTTTTATTTTGTGTAAATGTATTCTGGTTTTAGATGGCATTGAATATTTGCCAATTTTATGTTTTATGTCTGGAAGCCACCCTGAGTCCCTTGGGGAGAGAGGACAGGTAAAAAAAACCTTTAAAAAAATTATTATTATTATTATTAATTGCTGAAACCCAGTCTCCCTTAAAGGGAAATAAGAAAAGGCAAGAAAAGAAAGGGGAGCCTTGTAAGTTCCCCATTGCTGCCAATGGGTCAAAAATAGCCGGTTTTTCAGGTGCAGATTAAAAAAGGCTACCCGGCCACCCACCCATTTTTTGGGAGACATGCAAAAATGGATATGGGGACCTACTCGTATCCGGCCAACAAAATGGATTGATGTTTGGCTGAAATGTACAGGCTCAATGGAAATTTCCTGCATGATTTTTGTTGCTTTTAGATTGAAGTCAAATGTTTCTGGGAATTTTTGAGTTCTTTCCACTTGCTTACCTACACCAGTGTTTCCCAACCTGGTCACTCGGGGTGTGGCCTCCACCCAAGCCCCTCCCCCTTTTGACCCAGGCCCCTCCCTCTTCCTCCTTTCCCTCCTGCCTGCCTGGCTTCTCAGGGGGCGATGGAGGTGCGCGGCTTGGACTGGAGCCTGTGTGTGGTGACGGGAGCGTTGCGGGGCCTAGGCCGGGCCATGTGCCTCTGCCTGGCTGCGCTCCTCTCCCCGGGCTTGGCGCTGCTCCTCTCAGGTTGGGCGGAAGGACCCGCTGCAGGAGGTGAAGGTGCTGCTCCCCCGGGACTGGCCGCGGCTCCGCCTGCACGCCCTCCCCACAGACCTGGCCCAGTCCCACATCACCCAAAGCCTCCTCCATGCCACTGAGAAGCCCACTAGCAGATGGAGAGCGAGGGGGAAGAAGGCACGGGGCTGCCCCCAGAAAGGGTCTTCTTGGTCAACAACGCCGGTGAGCCAGGCAGGAGGGAGAGGCTGGCAGGAAGGAAGGAGGGAGGGAGGAAGAAAGAAGGGAGGAGGGAGGGAGGAAGGAAGGAAGATCCTTCCACGTGAGGGGAAGGCACCCCAGAGAACACTAGGAATAAAGGGGGAAGAGAGGTTTTTCCGCGACACACCAGCTGATCTCTCACGGAACACTAGTGTGCCACGGAACAGCGGTTGGGAAACACTGCCCTACACAATGAGAAGACCGAGATCTTCTCAGGACTACCATTGGGTTCAATGAGGAGTTATATACAGAAAGGAGAGCAGGAAGCAAGCCTCCATCTCAATGAGGTTAATGTCAGGACATGTAAAAGTTCTTTTTTAAAAATTACAGCTTCCAAAATCACCCAACTCAGAATCTCCCAAGCTGGCATTGCTATGCAAACAAGGAACTCTCCCAAGTTCTGTTTATTGAAGAGCTACAGCAGTGTACAAGTTAGAATCCGAGTAAAGGTATTATTCTGGAGAAAGTAGGGCACAGCGCAAAGAAAGACAGACAAAGATGCTGGCAGGTGAAGAGAGCATCAGAGTACAGAGTAAGAGCCAAACAGAATCTTGGAAACCAAACACAAAAGATGAGAGTCTGCTTTTGCTCAGGTAACAACAGAGCCAATCTAGAAACATTGGTAGATGGGTCAGGTCAAGAGGAACCAATGTGCTACCAGGGATGAATACTGATAGAGACAAGATAGTTGGAAAAATGATGTCATTCCTTCGTCTTTTACTCTGCCGCCTTTAACAGCTACTGAAAAGGGAACACGGTATACAATGCTGCTATGGCTCCTGGTATGCGTCCCATCTGATATAATGATGAAGCTTTTCTGCATAATCGTTAAAGGCTTCTCTCAATTAAGTGCCATTTCCTGGCCATACATATCAAAAGGATAGCTGGTTTTCAGCTTGGAATTGCCACAAGGATTCTCTGTTGCTAATTACATTTGATTGGGCTTTTGTTCGAAAAACCATTCATGCATCGTTTGATGTTCCTGCAACAGCCTTTACAATCAGGAGACCCTTGTCGGGCAAGCTGGTGCAGAAACAGTAACCGAAACCCTGCTTATTCCGTATGCTTTGAATGGGTTCGCTTTTTAAAATGTTCGCTCTTGGGCCTAAATGGCATATAATTATACTGTCACACTGGCCCCGAAGCCATAAATTAAATTAGACAATAATATGCTGACATTGTGTTTGTGCTCATTTATTTCCCATCTCCTATCCAGAGTGAGTTTTTCCTAGCTTCAAAATTCCTGGCTGTGGATAGTAACCTCTATGTTGCATCAAATATTTTCTTAGCAAGCAGGAATGCCACACTATCACAGGATGTCTGCATACTACACCATTGGATAAGTTACACTGTTTAGCCGGTATTGCACCACCTGATATCTGCTGGGAAGTAACAACCAATAGTGAAAGGACGAAGGCAGCGACATCTCCGGCCCATCTCTAGGTTGTTAAATATGGTTTTCTGTGGGCGAGCAGTAGATGTGTATGTTCTGTATCAGAAACTAGAGTTGATATGCAATTTTCTGAAACAGTACCCCAAATAACAAAACCAAATCTAAAGTTAACCAAAAACCGATTTGTAACCCTTTTGGTACTAATGTTGGAGAGTGGTCCCTGGTCAAAGTGATCCCTGATCAAGTGGTCCTTGGTAAAAAAAAAAAAACCACTGCTCTAAACTATGTCCAACTGTTACAAGGATGAGTCCTTCAATTTGTAGCACTCCTAATGGCGTAAAGCCACTTATGGGAGATAGCCACACAACCAAAAACCCTGAAACATGTGTGGATCTTTAACCAGAATGCAGGATAAAAGACAATTATTTTTGCAGTGGTTTAAGCAGGGAAAAAAACCCTAGCTGGGATGCTAATTGTCATGCAAGTCATGCATCAGGATAGCAGCAAATACAAGATGAGTGTGGTTCTGATCACTAGGGTGGGGGTAGGGTCCATGTAGACTGGCCCTATAACTGTAATACTGAATGCCAACCAACCAGTAAACAAAGTAGCATTTTGCTGCCTATGGTAAAGATATTGCCTCTATATATGTTGTTTGTTGTTTGACTCTTGCTACTGAGAGAAAAGTGGGATATAAATTATCAAACAAATAAAAACAAAATAACCTTCCTTGTCATTCCATGCTGAAAAAGAAAACTTGTTGCAAATCTGAAAAGCTTTATTTTCTCAGCTAAAGATGCTATCTACAAGCCCCCCACTCCCAAAAAAAATCCTTCCTAAATAGTAACATGCCTAGAGAGGTATGATATAGCTCTACACGTTTGTCTTTCATGTGGAAAGGGAAGAAGCAATTTAGGATTCCAGTCAATAAATGAGACATATTAAAATACAAGTTAAATTGGCCATACTATTAAAAGATCAATTAAAATAAAACAGTTGAAAACTCCTCAGTAATAATCAATGGTATGCAAATTTGAACACTGCATCTTATTCTTTTAAAATCCCAGTACTTCTAGGTAAAGATAGCAAACCTGTAGTACATCAACAGCAAATCAAAGGGGTGATGCAGTGGCTGAATAATTCCTTGTTTCCAAGGGCTCAAAACCTCTGTGAACAACATTTGCTTGAGGGTCCTCTCTGTGACTCCAAAATAATAGGGTTTTTTTAACAAAAGCCCTGGAAACATGGAAGTAGGTGTTGTTGTGCTGTGTCAATAATTGAGAGCTTGGAGAGTTATGTGTGAGGGGAGAGGCCTGTCTGCCCCTCCTGACTCCTCTGCTTTCAGCAGTTGTTGTGAAGCTGGATGCTGCTATTGTTGATTTGCTGCAGGCATTTTTTTCACCTTTTCAAGAAGGTACCACTAAAAAAGAAACCCAAGTGAGTCTGTTTCAAGGTCTTGATTCATACAGGCAAAAACAAATAGCAGGCTGGCTTGACCCAAGTATCCAGTCAGCCATCCCCAAGTCTGTAGGCAGATGTCTTGTCTTGACAATCTCTTTGGTTTAGTTCATTCATGGAGCATGAATAAATTGCTTTATGAATGTTACCAAGTTGCCACATCAAGGTTGCATAGCAGACATACCTGCATTCAAAATTAAAGAGTGGTCATGATCCTCAAAGGACATGGAGCTCACCACTTACAGTTCTGTGTCTTCCCACCACTTGGCAAATAACTACCACCCAGAGGGGGTCCTCCTGCTATAACACTTCTAGGGAAGGAAGGGAGAGGGGACACAATGTGAACCATAGAGCAGCAACTGGTTTCAACTTGGCCACAGAGGAGGACCCCTGGGGTTGATGTCCGAAATAGAAGGTGCCCCAGAATCCAGAGCAACTAGTTCTTTGGGTTATGAATCATCTTCCCCTTCCAACTGGTCATAGAAAGTGACATTAACACATTCTTGGTTTTACAGCAGAGTGCAAGGCCAAGTAAATAGTTCACTACACCATATTCAAAAAGGGACATGCATACATAAGCTGCACCTTTATACATTAGGCATGAGAAAAAAGTTATGAAAATCAAAAGAAATCGTAAGTGATTCGTATGTAATGGGACTTTCTAGTTTATACGCATCACGGCAGCTAACCAGGAAGTAGACTTTCTTTACGGTCCTTGAGGCCAACAATTTGCGTTATGATCGTAATAAATTCTTAATTATTGTACTACGTACTCACTTCTCCCTGTCTTCTCCCCCTCATTTCCTTCCCGCCTTCATTCAGCTTCTTCTTTTTCCCGCATTTCTATGGGGAACTGGAAGTGATGCTGCTGCTAGGCAATGCACCCTGGAAAGTGTAGTCCTCCACGCTTCTCCCCCCTCCTTCTCTTCCCCGTTGCTCTGTCTTGCCCCATCACAGGGGCCAACTTTTCACACACACACACACACACACACATGCTTCTCCCTCTCTCTCCCATGCTTCTCTGCCCCTCCTCTTTCCTGCTGGCTTCTCCCCCTACTTCTCTTCCCCATTGCTCTGTCTTGCCCCATCGCAGGGGCCAACTTCTCACACACACACACACACACACACACTCCCTGCTCTCTCTCCCATGCTTCTCTGCCCCCTCCTCTTTCCTGCTGGCTTCTCCCCCCTCCTTCTCTTCCCCGTTGTTCTGCCTTGCCCCATCGCACGGGCCAGCTTCAGCCCTCCAGGTAGGTGTTTTGGACTTCAACTCCCACCATTCCTCACAGCCTCAGGCCTCTTCCTTTTCCTCTCAGCCTGGGCAAACTTGGGCCCTCGCTCCCTCGGGATCGGGGTGAGAGAGAGGCAGCGAGGAGCGGGGGTTCCTCCTTTTTGCTGCTTCCAAGAATAGAATACCCCCCTGCCTCCTTCCCTCCCTCCTTCCCTCCCTCCTTCCTATTTGGAGAGTCCCATCTAGAATTCAGTGTGATTTATTCAAGTTTTGGCCTACAACTCCCAGAAATCCCAGCCAATTTACCAGCTGTTAGGATTTCTGGGAGTTGTAGGCCAAAACCATCTGAATGCGTATGCTCTGGCATACGAACTACTAACGAATTTCATTAGTAATTAAGTTACATTTTAGAAATTTTTGGAAATTTTTTTGTAAGTCTTTCTTTTACTAATCAAAAAAAAATTCCCCCCCCCATTTGATTTTAGAATCGCCATTTTTTGGTTCGAAACCATGCCTATTATACATATACCTTATTCCACAGTATGCTAGTCATTAACCATGAAATAGAAACCTTGTATCAAGTGGTAAAGTTACACAATTGAGTCACAACATTAAATGTGCAGCGAAACATGCATTTAATGCTAACTTATGTGCAATTCTGCTTCTGTAAGCTTGAACTGCATGCACATGTTCCATATCAAACAAAACATGTCCAACAACTTCTATTAGGGAATGCTATGTATAACTCACCAACAGGATTAAAATCTCCAACTTTATTTTTTTAAGTATCAGAATATATCGTTAACAATTTCCCCAAAAATGTGATAATAAAGAACCAACATCTATGATGGAAAATTACATGGTAATTTGAAAAAATACACATATTTAACATCTTAATACAATTTAAGAATACGTCATGGTTGCAACTCTCCAAACAACCTACTTTACTGGACATCAACTGCAAAGGAAGAAGGAGATTCATTCTTCCAGTGAATACACTGTGGACAAATTATGTTTCCTTCCATCTTGTTTGATGGGGATTAGGCCAAGAGAGAATACTTTGAGCTTTCCTACATGTACTACCTAACTTGAAGCAGCAGCAATACTCCAGGCTGGCCCGAGAGGTTGTTATACTGTCCATCTTGGTTCCACAGCAGTGATGGAGTGAAGTCCAGACTGTCCGGTGAGGCTGAAACAAGCCAGCTGGCACCTTTGCTGACATAAGCAGACTTGAATAGGGAAAAGAGGCACAGTCTCTCTGTTTTTTCCTGACTGCTCTCTGGAGCTCTGTGGGAAAGTGAGATGGCACTAATCCATTTTCTTTTCTGCACTGCACAGCACAAGGAAAAGGGGGAAGTGGTGCCTGGCAATGTAGACTGGTTCAAATGAGTGCTGGTCCAGCTGTCCATACTCAGAGTGCAGGGCTGCTCCAGAGTTCCAGTAAACTCTGTAACATTCCCTGACTTCTGCTAAAATGGGATAAAACTGGGTTTAACTGGTTCTACCCCATGTTAAAGACCAACTATCCCTGAAAGTCACCAGGTCATTCCAGGATGTGGAGTATAGGGTAGGTATAGACAAGCCATCTAATAAATGTACTTAACTGATATAGCATTCCAGAAATGGTTTATTATTAGGACTTCATTTATGGTTCATTATTAGGGATGCATCTACACTATAGAATTAATGCAGTCTGACACCACCTTAGTTGCCATGGCTAAATGCTAGGACATCATGGGAGATACAGTTTTCCAATGCCTTCATCTTTGTCTGCCCAAAAGTGCTGGTGCTCCCCCCGCTGCAATCTACAACTCCCAACTTGATAACATTGAACCATGCAGCTAAAGTGTTGTCAAATTGCATTAATTCTATGGTGCAGAAGCACTCTAATATACAAGAATATAAAAAATATTGTAGTATTCTTCCCACTGTGAGAGAAAACAAATATTTCTGTGCCATGTTCTCCCTGTATGCTATAGTGTCAAAATATTCTTCACAGAAAGCAAGAAAGCTCAAATATTCTGAGAAAACTGCAAAAATCTCATCTTTATTCTTTCCAATGGGATATCCCATCTTTGGAGAATGATATTTATTTTCAACCAGGAAAGGAGTAATAGACAATATTATTCTATTTCTAGAACCTGGCCCTTTTCATTCCTGTTTTGAAACCATCCACGGGAAACTAAACTGAACACAAAAGCGCTTGTTTTCATTTTTTGTATTGATATTCTTGGTGTGTGCTGCACAAAATAACTATAATATAAGAAAGGCTAGCCACAGGGTTTGTGTGCATGTACGTGTTTAAGCTGTTGGGACACTGTTGTTTAACTGCCATTTAAGACGAATGACTTATAATCCCCAGCAGTCCCCCAGCCCCTTTAAAGAGAGGCTAGAATATTGCTTAGCTCATGAATAGATCGACTGGAGACATGCTGATAAGAGATACACGTCAATATTACTGACATGAGTGGGGAAGGGTGAAATGCAGCCATGCAATATAATTTCTGACGGCTCTACTCAAACTTATTTTCTCCACTATGATGTGTGAAAATAGGGACAGGGGCTAATTTACAGTGTGGGGCTCTTCAGACATTTTAGGGCAGGTTCTTCCAATCTTCCAGGAGCTTGCTTTTGTAATCCCCCCTCAAAATTATAGTCATATTATTTTACTTTATCTCTCATGGTTAAACCCTATGGGATTCAGGGACTAGCAGTTTAATTTAAAGTTTTCAGCTGGGGCAATCCAGGGCATCTCCAGACTATAGCTATCTTCCACTTTTGTTGTTTTAAGAACACAGGACCTTTGAAAGAGTGGGGAAAAAAAGAATAAAATTATTTTTTTAACCTGAGAAAGCACCTTTCTTAGAATTTCTAGGTCATTCAGTGTGACTCCATGGTCAACATCAGCTGGCCATTGACTATAGAGTTCCCAGAGAAGTGTTTTTGCTAAGAACATTGAAATATAGTAGAAGTTGGACATGGAGTGGACTGGAAGATATAGAAATTCTTAAGGAATCCATATTCTTAAAGAATCCAAACCCAATGGGACGTCTGGCTTGACAACAGTCCATGTGAGAAAGATCTTGGAGTTTTTTTGGACAACAAGTTGAACATGGGCCAACAGTGCGATGCAGCAGCAGTTTCAAATCTACCATTCCTGGACAAGACGATTGAACGAGTAGTGGTGGGCCAACTTCAGTAGTTCTTAGACGACAAGAACAGACTGGACCCCTTCCAATCTGGGTTCAACCCTGTTCATGGGAAAGAAACCTAACTACAACAGGTTAGCAAAGTAATAAGAGTCTTATAGTAGAATAAATCCAATATTATTTAAGGATAGCAAATATTTGCAAATAAAACAGACCATAAGCGCACACAGTACCATATATTTACGATGTCCTGGTGTCCATAGGCTTATATACATCTCTGAGGAAAATCCTCCAAAATCGGGAAAAAAACAGTTCCATAATGTTCAACTGTAATAGTCTCAATAATACAACAAAAAGTTCTGGAAGGATAATCCAATAAGCACTAGTAGATCCGAAAATGTGAAGATTCAATGTCCAGAATAACAAAGAATATGTCCAGAATAAGGAAGGCTTCCTGTTATCCCGGATCTTTTTCAGGAGTCTGGATTTATAGCTCCTTGATTGTTCTTATTATTCCAAGATATTCTTCGTTATTCTGGACAGTGAGTCTTCACATTTTCAGACCTACTAGCACTTATTGGACCTCATCTAGAATACTGTGCCCAATTATGGGCACTACTAATTTAAAAGAGACATTGACAAGCTGGAACATATTGAGGGGAGGACAACTAAAATGAGGAGAATTTTAAACGGGCTGAATGGCCATCTGACAGGAGTGCTTTGAATGCAATTTTCCCACTTCTTGGTAGGGGGTTGGACTGGATGGCCCGTGAGGTCTCTTCCAACTCTACGATTCTATGAATAAAAGGTCTGGAGACCAAGCCCTTTGAGGAGCGTCTTAAGGAACTGGGTATATTTAGCCTGCAGAAGAGAAGGTTAAGACACAATATCCATGCATAAATATATGAAAGGATGTCATATGGAAAAGGGAACAGGATTGTTTTCTGCTGCCCTGGAAACTAGGACTCGAAGCAATGGGTTTAAATTACAGGAAAGGAGATTCCACCTGAACATTAGGAAGCACTTCCTGACTGAAAGAGCTGTTCAACAACAGAACTCTGCCTCAGTGTGTGGTGGAAGCTCCTTCTTTAGAAGGTTTTAAATAAAAGCTGGATAGCCATCTGTCAGGGGTACTTTGATTGTGCTTTTCCTGCATGGCAAGGGAATGGACTAAATGGCCCATGTGGCCTCTTCCATTTCTATGAGTCTGTGATTCTATATTAATAAAATCCATGAATAATCACTAAGCAAAAGTTAAACCTGTAAATGTGAGGACTGACTGTACCAATCCCAGGAGTCTATAGAGCAGCACCATGAGATTTAAGGGGGAATGCTAATGCTGTAATTCTGTAGCATTAATGGATCCCCTGATCCTCGAGACATCAGTTGACTTCTTTTGGTTACAGTAGACCCACTATGTGAAAAGACAAAAAGAGTCAATACATAAGAAATCCTATTGGTAGAACTGATTTCCTCTAATTGGGACTTCCACTAAGAAGCAAGTCACATGCCTACTTTTAAAGCAATGGCCTGAAGTGAAGTTCACATACTTCTATGGTGATTCTCATAAATGTACCAAGCAGTGAACAGGTCCTCTTCTATGGTCTAAGGTGCAAAGGGAGAATAATGTGGATTTTTCATAAGTTAAAAATATAACATTACCAATAAGGCAGCAATAAGAAACCTTACCATGCCAACCAGAGTCGATGAAGATGATTGAGACAGTTCTAAACAGTGGATTTTAATGTTGAGATAAATAATTTAATTTTTATGTATGTGGATAATCTATTTATGTCCCAGCATTGAATGTTTGCCATTTTTTTGGTTGTGCTCCGCCCTGGGTCCCCTTCGGGGTGAGAAGGGCGAAATATAAATGTTTTATAGAAACAACTTTATTCTACTTTTTTGATACGGCCAGTCTGAATTTATTGTACTGAAAGGATAATCATATGTTTGAGGGGCAAATATTAAAAAGTTTGATGGAAGTAGGGGGTAGTCTACCCCATCATCTGTAAACACTGGATGGATTTGGCTTGGCTTTCAAAGTGGCATCCCCCTGCTGTGAAGTACTTTGTAGGAGCTACTAAGGTGTAATTAATGAATAGTAATTGCAGGTTTCTGTAGGTGTCTGATCTATCTCATCTGCCACATATGATAAGATAACAGAAATATGAAAAAAGGAGAATCTGAATGCCCCAAGTTAGACACAATGCTCTGAACTTTTGATCAGCCCTCCATGTGGATGATGAAACATGACACAAGGATGCTTCTGGTGCAGGTACATTATGCATTGGATTGGTAAGCATATGTTCCTAACACAACACAATCCGATCTGATTAAACTCTTAAACAATCATTTTCCTTGACAGCTGACAAAACAAGAGGTGCCACCTTCCATTTCGGGTTTTTCACTGTCTCTCCAAATATCTACCATTCAAAAGAGATTAGCGGGGAAAAGAAGAAGGAATCGAGATTCTGGATGAGTATGAAAAAGAAGCCCACAGGCACATAAGTATCTGATTTTACTAGGTCATTTTCTATATCATCTTATTTCTCTGCTACTTTGACAAGATCACACCGCCAGGCTCTCACCTGGCTTGTGTTGTGATAGAGAATGAAATAATGCTCACACTTTTTTTCCTCAACAAGCTATACAATCTTGCCAAGCTCTCATGCTCTCACCTAGTATGGAGAAATGTTTTGAAATTACTCATTCCTGCACAGGAAAATGAGATGTCTGAAGGCTGAAATCCTGCATTAGAAGATATAGGGTGAGGTTTTTTTCTTAGGGGGAACTATGAGATCTTTCTCTTAACTCTCTCAAAAGACTAATTTTCTTCCTTCAATCTTTCTCCATCTTGCAGCAGCCATTAGAGAGTGGGGAATGGCTGAAGAACATCTGGCTATGTAAAAGAGTTGGAGGAGACTCCAACGGCCATCTAATCCAACTCCCTGCCATGAGGGAATACACAAACCATGTCCTCTGGAGAGATGACCATCCAGCCTCTATTTTAAAACTTCCACTGAAGAAGACTACCGCATTCCAAGGAGCATACTCCACTATTGAACAATGCTTACCACTAAGAAGGTCTTCCTAACATTTTGGTGGCATCTTCTTTTCTATAGTTTGAATCCATTTCTCTGTGTCTCTGAAGAAGCAGAAAACCAGCTCGTCCCATCTTCAACATGTCATCATTTCACTTATATAAGCATTGCTATTATGACCCCATGAAACCTTCTCTTCTTTAGGTTAAACATACCCAACCCCCTTAACCATTCCTCATAGGGCTTGACTTCCAGATCTTTCACCATCGGGGTCACCTTTCTCTGGACATGTTCCATTTTACCAATATCTTTCTTTAATTGTAGTGCCCAGAAATGGACACAGTATTCAAGTTAAGGTCTGACCAAATCAGAACAGTGATACTATTACTTCCCTCCATCTAGACATTATACTCCTGTTGATGCAGCCCAGAATTGTTATTATTACAACTGTACTAAATACTCAACGGTTTTGATGTGTTGGTCAGAGAGGTGTGTGTGTGTGTGTATCTGTGTGTGTGTGTGTACTCCTGAATCCATGAAGGATACATTCCAAGACTCCCCTGAAACCATGGGTTATGATTCTTTTTGGGCCAGAAGCATGCCATAGAATCACATTGGAAGTATCCACAATGACTTCCAAGGGATTTTTTTTTTGAGGAATGGTAAGTGAAACCATGGATACTGAGTCTGTGAATAAGGAGGTTTTACTCTGTGTATGTTATGAGTTATAGATATTGATAATACTTGTTCAACACCAATAGATGTATTTTAGTGAACAGATGTTTTTGTTTCCCCTGCTTTAATTCCTCTGTTTACTGATTTTTCTCTCTCCTCCTGGGTAAATTTCCTCTGTGATTCCTTTCTATCAAGGACCACAAAATGCATTAGGTGATGCCAAAATGTCACAGAGCAGGTTAAATTTGACTTTATGACAGGATCAGTGGTAGGACATAAAGGCATGTGAAGGCAAATGATGGTAATGAAAATAAGTAGGTGGCCATTTTCACCATAAGCAGCAAAAATAATTCAAAATAGAGGCTCTGACATTGCCAGCAAATGTGAACAATTACATTTCAGCACTTCATAATATATTCATTTATTTTTAGAACACAAAACAAAGTTGCATCTGCAATGTTTTGCATGCCTTTTTTCTGAGCTGCATTTGTTTCCTGGGGCACCGACTATGTTGGACAAGTATCAATTTGACAAGACTTTAGGAGGGAAGCAGACTAGATAAATATATTGGTTTTTTAATGCCCTCATTCACACTGCCAAGATGTTTTATTTCCAAGTTAAAAAATGCACTGACCTATGCATAGTTAATTGACCTGAATATATGAATGACATAATTCCCTTTTCTAGAGATGAGCTCACATCTTACTAGATGAAACAAATAGCTGGATTTTCCTTTTGTGTTTCCAAGTTCACAGGATTCATCTACTATGAAATGCATAGGGGTGCTGTGCCCCAGATCTTGCAAAATTGGAGAACCCACTGTATCCACAGATACACATATACACATATAACTGTGCTGCACTACATCAATTGTGCTGAATTACAGCATTGACCAATTGAACCAAGATACCACATTTGCAACTAAATAAACATATGCAGAGTGCAATGCAATCAATGAGCAATGGCACTGCATGTGAAATTCCATTTTAGCAACCTTCATGTCAATGCAGCTGTCGTGTGTTGGACAAAAATGTCCAATCACTTCTGTAGAACTGATGTGTGGATAGAGCACCAACAGAAAACCAGCCCATGTATTGGTTTTTCCAAATGGTCTCATTTCCTTCCCGTAGGCTGGGCAAATCTGAAAGCAATGTATCTTTGATAGAAGGCATGTGCTGACTCGCCACCCTCCTCCTCAGTTTTATTCTTCCTCTTAAATATTTCTCCCCAAGAGGAGCCAACAACTTAATCTTCAAGCCTTTCTTGAATGTGTCCAACTATTTCTCTAGTTGTGTCTCACAAGCCATCAGGATTTCAGTCTAAATCAGTGTTTCTCAACTGAGGGTCGGGACCCCTGTGGGGAGGGTTGTGAAGGGGTGTCACAGGGGTCGCCAAAGACCATCAGAAAACACAGTATTTTCTGTTGGTCATTGGAGTTCTGTGTGGGAAATTTGGCCCAATTCCATCGTTGGTGAGGTTCAGAATGCTCTTTGATTGTAGGTGAACTATAAATCCCAGCAACTAAAACTCCCAAATGTCAAGGTTTATTTTCCCCAAACTCCACCAGTATTCACATTTGGGCATATTGAGTATTTGTGCCAAGTTTGCTCCAGATCTATTATTGTTTGGGTCCACAGTGCTCTCTGGATGTAGGTGAACTGCAACTCCAATACTCAAATTTGATGCCCACCAAACCTTTCCAGTATTTTCTGTTGGTCATGGGAGTTCTGTGTGCCAAGTTTGGTTCAATTCCATCGTTGGTGGAGTTCAGAATGCTCTTTGATTGTATGTGAACTATAAATCCCAGCAACTACAACTCCCAAATGACAAAATCAACACCTCTGAGGATGCGTGCCACAGATGCAGTTGAAACATTGGGAAAGAATGCTTCTAGAACATGGCCATGCAGCCCGAAAAACCTTCAACAACCCAGTGATTCTGGCAATGAAAGCCTTCAACAATACATTGGTCTAAGTTATCCAGATGCAGGGATGCTATTTGATATCAATGGAAACCTGTGCAGTTGTCTTTCATCTACTTGTGATTTATTACTCCAATTTGATTAGCAAGATTGTAGTGTGTAATGAACAGCCCCTTAGCTATCAGAAGTGAGTGGAAATGCATAGGGAAGATGGTGGACCCCTGCTATTATATTGTATTACTTCTGGATCAGTGAAGTGAAAGAAAATGAGAAGCCTAAATGACTAGTGGGGAAATCGAGCTATATTGCAGTACCAGATGGAATTAATTGGACAAAATATTTATGAAAAAAGGAGAGGAAATCCTCATGCCAGTGATTGACATCCCATAATAGTCGTTGGCAAGAGGACCAACCAAAACAAAGAAGTGGATTAAATAAATGCAGAATGGAACCTGGCCTGAAAGAAAACTGGACAGCAGTCAGGTTGCAAATGAGCTTGCTTTATAATAGCAAATAATAATGTACCAAAGTCTAGAGGCTAATTTAGAAGTCTGTAGGTGTTATCTTCTGATATTTAAGTACAGCGTTTTTCTGTAATAGATCCCCAAGTGCTTGGCAAAGTACACGAAGGGTACAAAAGTACCTTTCTTAGCTGCCATTTTAAAACAGATTCAAGGTATGGAATGTTTTACCTCTATGTAATATTACTTAAGTAGCAAATAACATTGGAACATTAACTGAGTTTATTGAATATTTTTAGAAAAATATTTGCCCCGGTGTTATATATGTTAAATGCTTTTTTGTTTGTGTGTGTCTGGAATGACTTGAGAAAGTGCAAGTTGCTTCTGGTGTGAAAGAATTGGTCGTCTGCAAGGACGTTGCCCAGGGGATGCCCGGATGTTTCAATATTGTTTACCATCCTTGTGGGAGACTTCTCCAATGTCCCTATATGCTGTGCTGGAGCTGACAGAGGGAGCTCATCTGCGCCCTCCATGGATTCGAACCTACGACCTGTTGGTCTTCAGTCCTGTCAGCACAAGGGTTTAGCCCATTGCACCATTGGGGGATCCTATGTAAAATGCTGAAGAAATTGGTAGTCATTGAAATCCACAACTCAGTTATATAAGGATATCTAAATAGATAGCTCAAATCTAACCATGCTTAATTAGAATTAAATCCTAGTGTCATAGCAATAGTAGTGGTAGTGGATGGTGACAGAGGAAGCTCTGTCATGTGACACAATTGTCCTGACAGCTGCTAAACTGCTCAAGATGGAGATAGTTTTCTCTATCATCGTCCTACCACTACTATCCTCCACTACAGAAAGTGTGTACCTCAACAATGAGCACATATGCACTGAAACTTTACAGCTTGGAATTGGTTAGGGAGGAACTGGTTTTGAAGCAGAACCGGGAGTTCTAGAACTCCAAGTACCAAGTTAACCTTACCAACGCTGCCCGAACGTGCGGATGCTAGGATGAGGGAGAACGAGTGACAACTGTGAAGTAGGATGAAAACAAAAAGGTTTATTTTCTGGCACCAGCTGGTGGGTATTTCGCCAGCAGAACACAGCTGCAGGTAGGGGCAAAGGACCCCGATACATTTCATACAAAGATATTTATACCTCAATGGAGTCCATCCAGTTAAACCCACCCCTTCTTCATGGTAAAAACAATCATAATTGGCTGGTGATTACTGTTGTTACATGACATTTCATTAATCCAATAAACATTACTCAAATCATTTACATCATTTCTCTGTCATCACTAAATATGAGAACAATAGCCATCTATAAGGTAATTCTTTTCTCACAGTGCAAGCTATCAATGTTGAGCCTCTCTGTTCTTTTAACTTGCAACATTAGTTCCGGGCTTCCTGCCAGCAGAGAAGGTAGGACTTTTGCCATGCGCACTGGTGTTTTCCATTCACATTAAGAATCCCATTTACTTTCATAGCTCAAACTGCACTGTATTCCCACTCATCTAGCATATATGGTATAAATTGGCACAGAGTGGATTAAAAAGCATTTAATCAGGGTGTTAGTCTTCCATAGCATGTGCCTGTTTGATTATTGGCACCAAAACCCTCTTTTTCAGAGTTGACGCGCAAGTAGCATCACTCTCTGACTGTACTTTTTATGCTCGGAAAAGTACCAAACCTGCTTCAGTTTCACTGCATGAGTGATTAGACTGACAGGTCTGGAACTGGTTTGAGGCCAGGAAGGTGATTACATTAACCATGGAACCTAGTCTCAAACTGCTCTGTGGGTTTTTTCCCCATTTCCAGGAGAGATGCATATTAATGCTCTAGAGGCATAGAAGATGGGAAAAGTCAAGGAAGGTCAATTAGTCATTGCTAGCCAGCCATGCTCCTGAGGCATTTTCTGGCAGCCCCCTTGTTGTACAATGTAATGCATTCTATGGAGCCAATTTCACTCTGTGATCTGGGATACATTGAAATCTGCTGCAGCGCATTTAAGAGCTTAATTTGGACTTTCCTTCAATTTTCTATGGTGAGCTGTATACTCTTTAATTTGTGCAGTACCATGCATTGGCATGAATTTTGTGGCTACTGCAGGTTTGAGTTGTCTTGAAGCTTCATTCAATGGTTATTATAGATGGGCCCAGTGTAACAGATACTAATACATCAATTACCAATAGGATTCAGGTTACTGTTTTGCTCTGTTCACATCACATATCTGTGCAAGAGAAAGAAATAGCACTGAATCTGCTGACTACAAATACGATCATTTGGAAAAAGCTGCAAATGGATCCAGTGGCTGAGATTGTGTATTGCATAGAGTAGTATAAAGGCAGAACTATTTTATATCTCTTCTATCAATTATTCTGGACTCACTGGCTAATGGAATGCTAGGGAGAGTGTTAGAAAGCACTCACAGAAAAATTACATCACCTTTCTGCCATTGTATTATGCAGATCTTGAAAGATGATGTCATGTGGTATATGCATTTCTCATGTATAGATCTAGAGATTTTAGTAAAAAAAACTCCCCAAAATTGGGCTGATTTATCCATGGGTCAATATAAGTACTGAATTTTAATTCTTATCATAAAAAGAGACCATCCCTTTCTCTGAATAGAATGGTGAGATCTTTATCCTTTCAAGGACAGCCTCTACCTTCTCTGTTATGGTGCCACTTCTGGTCTTTTTGGATGCCTGAACAGCAAAATTGTGGTTCTGGTGATCAGAGGCACCTGGCTTCTTGAGATGGAAGTGGTGCTTTCCACTCTCAGTGGACAACCCTTGACTTATCAATATCAAAATCCATAATTTTGTCCAAAACGTTGGTCTTGACTTATACATGAGGTTGACTTGTATATGACTATACATAGTAGTTTTGCACCTATCTATGTGCCCTTATTTGCACCTTAGAATGAGATACTTCTCTGATCAGCTCAGGTCTCCATATGTGTGAATGATTGACGTTGAATGGTGAGTGGGGTGTGTGCTAGTCATGGCAGAGGGAAGAAAAGAACATCAACCTGCACAATAACAACAAGGAGACGCATTCAGATATAAGTTGGACTTATGCTTGCCTATGTCACTAATGGAATGTTAGCCAGTGTGTAGTAACCTGCTTCACCATTATCAGAAACCCAAAGTGCAGAAATCAAGTCAGGGACATTTCTAGAGGAGAGGAGAGAAGGTCGGTGGTTCTTTTTATTTCACCTGAGACAAACTGTTGGGTATATACAGTATATATAGTGCATGAGTGGTATATGTGATCTAATTTCTCCAGTCAGATTCAGACATTTTCCATTGGATTTAATAACCAGAATCCTTGACCAAAATCCTCTTGGTATCTGAAGAATGCATATATTCCCCACCAGAAATAGTTGCCTGACAATTTTTGCCCACATCCAAAGTTGTGGAAGTACCATACAGGTTTCCCATACGGCACCATTCCAAATGAATATGTCTGAATGTGTATTGCATATACAAGTTGTGTATTCAGTTTCACATTTGATGACTTGATTCAGTTGTGCAACACTATCATTAAACACAACAGCTGCATATCATGTGTAGAGTTACATCAGGTAACTTGGGGAGGGAGGGGGGAATGCCTGTGTGTACTTCATGCAATTAAAAATATCTACCTCCTTTGGTCCCAGATTTTATGTACAGATATAACATACTGGTCCTTGACCCTATGTGAATCCAGATCCATTATTGCATATAGTGTTTATTCAGAGATTTATATTCACACAGGATTCTTACAGACCTTTGGATCATGTCTACAAGAATTCTCTTACATTCTAATCCAGTGTAGAGAACCTTGAGAGGGGGGAAATATCTTTGAAAATAGAAAGCTGGCCTTAATTATACTCATGTAAATGGAACCAAAGGGCAAGGTTTCTGGTCTGTAACTTTCACAGGTTTGTCAGCGAGAACAGAAACAGAGCTTTAAGAGCAGAATGGACCTTAAAATCTACTCAAACAACTAAAAGGGCCTGGACTCCCCACGAGCAAAAGAGCATGGACTCTGTGTTGAACACTTAAGAAAGAAAAACTGCGGGAGATCACTCGCCATACTTGGCAAGAAGCTGCACTGTTTCTGGCATCCTGTCAGTGACAAACACTTATAAGCACCAAAATTGGGAAAATTATATTATAAAAGCTTCCAGCGAGGAAAAGAAAAAAGGAGTAGCCACCTATATCAAACCAAATATCCCATCTAGTTTGGCCTTTAAAGACATGCAGGGCAGATTCGTAGGGACTTTGGTAGAAATAAATAACTCAAAACTGCTGATTTGCAATATTTATTGCCCGAATGGCCCTAAGACTAAGTTCTTGAGAGAGCTTAAGGCACAAATAGAAAAACAAAAATACGACGAACTCATTGTTGCAGGGGACTTCAATGGGGTAGTGGACTCGGAAATAGATAGATCCGGCAGGGCCGGTACACCAGGAAGTAAGGCCAAGAAAGGGGGACAACTCCCCAAGGAATTTCTACGTTTCCTGGAAAAAGAAAATTTAATTGACATATGGAGACATCATAAGGGGACAGAAAGGGACTACACTTTCCTCTCTGGAAGACATGGCACCTGGTCCCGCATCGACATGATCTGGGCCCGGGAGCCTGTCGACAAGAGTGAAAAACATAGAAATATCACCGTGCATACACTCCGATCACTGCCCCATTGAAATGTATATTAAGGGAAAGAAACGACAATACAGGTGGAGACTGCAGGATAGCCTAGTACAAAAGGCGGAAGACATTGAGGCAATCAGAAAGCTTTTAAAAGAATACCTAGAGGTCAACGCGGGAGAAGAAACTAGTAAGAATACGCAATGGGAGGCTATGAAGGTAGTGATGAGGGGACATTACATACAGCTAAACAGCAAAAAGAACAAACTGCGCCAACAAAAAATTAGAGAGCTAGCAGACAACATTAAAATGACAGAAAATATTCTTAAACATAACCCTAGAGAGACAAAGGCCACCAAAAATCTCAAAGCCCTAAAAAAACAACTACTGCTACTAGAAACAGAAAACCTGGAACGACAGATGAGGTACATAAAAGCCAAATATTTCCAGAACGCAAAATAAAATAGGAAAATGGTTAGCCTCAAGCTGAAGGAAAAGAGAGCCAAAACGTGCATAACTAAGATAGAGAACGAAGGAAGCATAATAACTGAGGAAGGAAAGATAGCGGAGGCATTTACAAGATTTTATAGAGAGCTATACTCAAGGGATAAAACATCCAAGGACGCAATTACTGAGTATATTAGTAATCTAAAAATGACAAAAGCTTCAGAGGAGCAGAGAAACATACTTAATGGACCGATCACGATGGCAGAAATCGACATTGGAATAAGCAAGCTAAAAACAAGAAATCCCCAGGACCCGATGGGTTCACTGCCATTTTCTATAAAACATACAGAGAAGAGCTAGGGCCTCTTTTGAAAATAGTCCTTAATGGTATAAGAGAGAATAGAAAAATGCCCCCTCATGGGAAGAAGCAAACCTCACCTTGATACATCAAGAAAATACACCAAACACATCACTCAAAAACTACCGGCCAATTTCACTTCTAAATACTGATTACAAAATATTTACAACTATAATAGCGGAAAGAATCAAAAAATTCTTAATAAATTGGATCTCCCCTGAACAATCCGGCTTTTTACCTCAGCGGCATATCAAAGACAACACCAGAATCGTCATAGACATATTAGAATATTATGAAAGGCATACGGAAAAAAACATAGGTCTACTTTTATTGACGCGAAAAGGCCTTTGATAAGGTTAGTTGGGAATTTTTAAAACTGCTAACCAATGAAATAGATATGGGCTACTACTTCCAGAACATAATAGAAGCACTATATACTCAACAAAGGGCCAAACTAATAATAAATGGAAAGGAACACACAAAACAAATTAATATCAGCAGAGGAGTGAGGCAAGGATGCCCCCTCTCACCCCTATTATTTATCATGATTATGGAAGTACTAGTCCAGGACATAAACAAGGACCAGCAGCTGAAGGGTACGAGAATCCCACCGCAACAACATTATAAACTCCGCGTATATGCCGATGATGTGGTATGCTTCATTGAAAACCCATTAGAGAACACACGGAATTGGCTAAAAAAAAATTAGAGACATTCGGAGATTTGGCAGGCTTCAAGATAAATAAACAGAAAACAAAGCTGTTAACAAAAAATATGAAAAACATCGAAAAACAAACTCTATCACAAACCACAGGCATAGAAATCACGAACAAAGTAAAATACCTAGGGGTAACCTTAACCTCTAACAACACATCATTACTCAAAAATAACTACGAGGCACTCTGGGCAAAAAATTCAGAAGGATCTAGAAAGATGGAACCACCAAAATATATCCCTGCTAGGCAGGATAGCCACGGTAAAATGAACATTCTCCCTAAATTGTTGTATCTATTCCAAACACTACCAATTATTAGGACAGAGTTCCTCTTTAAAAATGGAATACGGCAATCAGTAAATTTCTGTGGAAAAACAAAAGAGCGAGAATAAAAAGGAAATCACTAACAGATGACACAAAAGAGGAGGTATGGGACTACCCGACCTCAAATTATACCAAGAAGCCGCCAACTTGACCGCAATAAAAGAGTGGATTACACTAAAAAATCAGAACCTACTACAATTGGAAGGTCACGATATTCGGTATGGCTGGCATGGTTATTTATGGTATAACAAGAAAGCAGTGGAAAAAATTTCAGCCACCATATAATCAGAGCCTCCCTATTAAAAACATGGGAGAAGTATAAGCATAGGATTTACGGGAAAACTCCACTGTGGGTCTCCCCAATGGAGGCCTTCCACAGGAAAGAATTGGCTAAGGGTCCGTGGCTCACATACAAACAAATATTAAGAAAGACGGAGGAAAATAAATGGGACATCAAAAAAATAGAAGACTTAAGACAAATAAACACAAACTTGACATGGCTAAACTATCATCAGATACATCAAGTATTTCAAAAGACAGAATACAAGGTTTTATGGAGGAGAAGGACCACTGGGATCGAATAATAGAGAGGAAGGATAAAAACATCAGCCTAATTTATAAATACCTATTAAATTGGGCAACGGAGGAAGAGGTGGTGAAGGATTGTCATATAAAGTGGGCCAAAGATTTGAAACATACTATTCTGCTGAGCCAGTGGGAGGAAGTGTGGGGAAAAAAACTAAAATACACAGGGGCAACAGACGTAAAGGAAAATTGGCTGAAACTACAATATAGATGGCACCTGTGCCCAGATAAGCTATCCAGGTTCAATAAAAACAGTTCCAACAAGTGTTGGAAATGTAATAAGGAACCAGGAACATTTATACATATATGGTGGGAATGTAAAAAGATTCAAAAATTTTGGCAAGAAATACATAGGAAACACAAAAAGTGATCAAGGCAAAATACAAATTAGACCCCAAGTATACCTACTGGGCTTTACCGCACCACATATAAACAAAAACCAGGACAGGATGCTCTTTCTGTTAAATACAGGTGCCCGTTTGCTGCTGGGGAGACAATGGAAACAGAAGGATATCCCGAGCCTGGAAGATTGGATCTGGAAATCCATGGACATGATTCAATCGGATGTTTTATCTCAGAAACTGAAGGAGAGGGGGGAAAGAACTGACTGGTCGGGCTTCCGGGAATATATGAAGAACAAAGGAATACCCTTTTTAATTAACATACAGGAAATGTAACTACCACCAAAAACATAATAACTTGCAGCCAAATACTTCCTCTCCTTTCTCCTCTGCACCTCATACTAAGCCCCACGATATGGGCAGAGAGAACTGGGTAATATATAGGGGAACCTATAGCAAAAAGATACAATGAACCTGAGGGGGTATTGGGAAGTCGGTTTTTAAGTGTACTCACCCCTTCCCTTCTTCCCTTTTTGTGTGTATCCCCTCCCCCCCCTACCTACAAACCCCATCTCCCATTGACCCTCCCCTTCCCCCCTGATGTGGACGGATTTACTTTCTTCTGTCATTGCACAAAACTCAATAAAGATAATTATAAAAAAAAAAAAGAGCAGGCTATGATAATTACAATTATCAGCTCATCTGGAGAATTACTAAAAGGACATGGAGGTCAGTCAAGAGCACTCTTCAGCATGGAGCTGTGTTGAGAATGAAAAATGAAGGTGAGTGGAGTCTCAGATCACTCGCCATATTTGGCAAGGGGAGCTGCACTGTTTCTGGCATCCTGTCAGTGACATACACATGCATACGGTATGCTACTATTGGAGGTACACTTTTCACTATGGTCTAAAAGACATATAATACTTGCAGTAGAAAAAGAAAAGTTGGGCATGCAGCAATGTTGTGCACTGCAGCTGCACATTGCAATTGTGCATTGTAGTTGCCTTTTTGTAACAAGATGAAGTGAATGGAAGTCAACTTTGTCTCCCATGGCTCTGACCTATGTGATACTTGATCTGGTAGTTTATGAAGAAGCATTTAAAAATCTCAGGCAAAGAGATTTTCTAGTGCTTCACAAACTAAAAGTCCCAGAATTCCATGAGATGGAACTATTGTAGTTAAAGTGCAATAATAGCACAATAGAGTGTGATCAAGCAAAGTAACAGTACCACTCTATTCAACTCTGGTAAGACCTCACCTAAAATGCTCTGCTCAATGATGGGCACCACAATTCAAGAAAGATATTGACAAGCTGGAATGTGGTTCTGCAAGCTAAGCCCTATGCTGTGTATATTGGTGGACATAATAGCCATATTTATTTAGATATTTGAAATGATATCACATTGAGGAAGGAGAAAGCTTATTCTCTGCTTCTCCACAGACTAGGACCCAACGGGGCAATGGGTTCAAACTGCAGGAAAAGCTTTTCCGCCAAAACATCAGTAAGAATTTCCTGATGGTCAAAGCTGTTTATCAGTGGAATATGCTGCCTTGGAGTATGGTGAGCCTTTTTCTCAGAAGCTAGATAGCAATCTGTTGGAAGGGCTTTAATCATGTGTTTCCACATGGGAGAAGATTGGTTTACATATTCCTTGTAATCTCTTCCAACTCTATGAGTCTATGATATGTGAATGGACTCCTGGTTTACAGAGACAGTCAGAGGAATTGCAAGTGGTCTGTAGCACCATGGACAGCGCCCACACAGCTATCTTGTGCTTTTAGATCAGTGGCGGAAATTAATTTTCTAAATCAGTGGTTCACAACCTGTGGGTCCCCAGGTGTTTTGGCTTACAACTCCCAAAATCCCATCCAGTTGACCAGCTGTTAGGATTTCTGGGAGTTGAAGGCAAAAACATTTTGGGGACCCACAGGTTGAGAACCACTTTCTAGACGTTGTACTACGGCTCTCAGAATTTCTCCTCATTGCCTATGTGGGCTAAGGCCAATTCTCAAAGATGAAAGCCAGCCTTATGAGATGCCTGGATTTTAAGTTGGACTCTGGGGAGCAGTTGAAGCCCAGATAACAGTACTGTGGTCACAAAAGACAAACAAGTTTCCAAGTCTAGCTTTATGATATTACGTCTGCCCCACAGGATGCGAGCTAATATTGTTAATATCGTCAGTATCAGCATGACAGCTTCATCCAGTGCCGAAATCTCAACTCTTCAATTGTTGAATCTGTTCAACAATTATTTCATGTTTTGTTCTGGGGAAATCTTTTGTGATAGATTCTACTCCAGGAAGGAAAGAAAAGAATGCACACTGGTATTAGTTCGACATTTCTTCAGACAATTGGCAAAGAATAATTTGATCATCTTCTGAGGGGGATTTCTGTTTCCCCTGGGAGGCATTAGATGTCATCTCTCTAATTTGCTAGTTAAAATTTCTACATGCAGCTTGTGCGAGAGAATTGATTGGAATTCATTTAACTGTTACATGAGCTACACATCAGTAAATATATAGACTGTGCTGGTATTAGTGGAATCTATGAGCCACAAAAATACATTTCCTTCCTTATTTTATTTGAGGAAGAATGGCACCATTATTTTGTGAATAATTAACTTCCAAATTTAGTCAGCATTGCATATCCTGTTATAATAATTAGAATCACGCCCCACTATTTAGATGGGATTTTTTTTAAAAAAAAGTATAATGTAGTTCCCTGGCATAGATACAATTTCATTAGTTGACAAAATATTAATGCTATCAAAACTTTAAAAAGTAGAAGGAAATACAGTAAAACCAGATTTTGAGAATGTGGCTTTTGAGAACTAAGATTCCTCTAGCTGGCAGGGCTATCATCACTTTTGGGTGGTGGATTCTAGGAAGTATAGTCCAAAAGTCTATTTTCAGTGTTTAGCTTTAAACTGGGGACGACGACAACGACGACGACGACCCAAGTGGCATAGAACCAACCAACCGGAAGAAGGACTCACTTTTTCTGGTGTTAGAAGATCAGACTTTGTAAAACAAGACGGAAACTTTTCACTATCTGGAAGTTTTGTATTGGAAGTGACAGAGTATAACTTGCAGTGCATCTAAACATAAACTTTGGATCAATTGCTAAAAGCTGAGTCAACACATAAGTAAATCCAGGTTTTATTCTCAGCTCAAGAATGGAAAACAGAATATTGGTGGGTTGTTGTAAGTTTTTCGGGCTATATAGCCATTTTCCAGAAGCCTTCTCTCCTGACATTTCACCTGCATCTATGGCAGGCATCCTCAGAGGTTGTGAGGTTTGTTGGAAACTAGGAAAATGGGGTTTATATATCCGTGGAATGTCCATGGTAGGAGAAAGAACTCTTGTCTGTTGGAGGGAGGTGTGAATGTTTCAATTGGCCACCTTGGTTAGCACTTCATGGCCTAGCAATTTCAAGGTCTGGCTTCTTGCCACCTGGGGGAATTCTTTGTTGAGAGGTGATTAGGTGTCTCTTGTCCAGAGTTCCCCTGTTTTTTAGTGTTGTTCTTTATTTACTGTTATGATTTTAGAGTATTTTTAAATACTGGTAGCCTGATTTTGTTCATTGTCATGGTTTCTTCCTTTCTGTTGAAATTGTCCACATTCTTGTGGATTTCAATGGCTTCTCTGAGTAGTCTGACATGTTTGCACAACTTCACTTTCACCCCATCATACATAGTGTAACTTACAAATGCATATATTTTTAATAAAATTCCAGCCATTGGTTTAGCCTGATAATGCCCCTCCAAACCTCCATGCATAACCAACACTGTTTTAGGGGGGAAAGTTCATGTTTTCCTTTGTAGCTGCTATGTCCACAAAGTCAGCAACAGCCATGTGGAGATCCTGTATATTAGGTAAACAAAGCTCTTGAAAGTAATATCACTTTTGCAGCATTAAAGTTATTGGTTTTTGGAAGACATTGTGGCATACTGACCCTATTCACTTTAGCTAGCCCTTTGTCAAAGAATGCATTGACTTCATGACTCCACCTGGTTGTCAGCTCATTGTCTCGGATGTGAAGCTGAAAGTATATCTTTGCTTGAGACAAAGTATTTCTTAATGAGCCCCATTTATAGAATAATTTGATCTCTCCCTCAGATGTGTTGCAACACTGCAGAGGCTAAGCTGATTACTTGAGCAGAACTACATAGATCAGGTGCTGGATAAATACATTCACTATCAAACTCAATATCTCAGGTTGAGTAACACTTGACATCCAATACAGCTCTCCAGGCTATATTGCATTATGGATTTGTAACCACCTTTTTTGTGCATTCATGCATACTTAGCAGACAAAATGGATGTAGTCTTTCCCCAGAGAAGTTGTTTGCTATGCAAGATGAGAGTACGTTCATCAACAGAATCAATAAACACTCAATTCATTAACTATTTCCCAAATAATATGAGTTGAGGAACAAATATCTAATGCCAGGAAGATCTAGCTTTTATATGCAGAAAATCTATGCATAATGGAACCAAAGATTGGCAAAGTTAATTTTTGGCACAACTTTCAGGAGACCTGTTTCCAAGTGAGTGCTGTTTAGCAGTACAGCAGTAACAAAAAGTTATTTTTTGAGCTCTTGGAAAAATACAGAGCCTGCTCCATCCTAGGCATAAGTGGTGTCCATGTGCTGGATGTAATGTTAAAAGGTTACATTTTGGGAAGGCATTGTACAATGGGCATATACAGTATATCACGGCATAAGGGGAATCTGGTGTATTCAACCCCATACATGCTAAATTAGGTTTGCTACTCTTTCCTAAACACTATTACCTATATGGCAGGCAGCTACCACTTGTTTTCCTCTGTATTGGGAACATCTTCCTCCATTGTACTCAACCAGGTCAGATAAACAATTTATTTTTGTTTTAATTCCTTTGTCAAGAATCTACTAACATTTGCAAACAGAAATGTCTAAGATGGAAGTAACTTGAGATTTTTTTTTAAAAGGCAGAAGGTAAATAGAAAACAATTTTTCCAACTTTACATATTCAGTCCCTTAACAAACTAATTGATCATGGTGGATTCATTTTTTACAAATCTAAATGGAAACAGGACAAAAATGACATAAAGATGTGTGAGGAAAAAGGAAAAATATTAATAGAAATAGGCTTTATATGATGCCGTCTTGTGCATGATGGGGTATGAAGTGTTTTTCATACCCTAACTCTTTTGTCATGAGTACTTTTCCTTTCTCCTTAGGACAGTGATTCCCAACCTTTGGTCCTCCACCTGGATTAGACTCCCAGATGGCAATAGTCAGGAATTATGGGAGCTAAAGTCAAAAGCATCTGGAAGACAAAAGTTTGGGAAACATTGTCACAGGAAGTCAATCCAGTCCTTAGAAACCTATCCAGCCTGCCATATTGATGAGTGGCTTTAATATTCATTAGAGACCAGCACAGCTAAAGACCTGAAAACATGGTGATGCAGAATTTGTTATATTAATTCAGTGAGCTGTACTGTTCTGCTCTCATTTTTTATTTTTGAAATTGTATTTAGCAGTTTGGCATCATTCTAATCCTGTCTTGATTATTTCCCATTATTTGGACACCTTCATAAATTACATGATAATTTATTGTGATTGTTTTACAGCATTTTGAAAGCTTAGACACTCAGATAGCTATTGTTCCTTGAGAAGACTGAGGTGGCAATTATTGTTGTAACTTGGGCATCATTTGTGGGTTGGTGATTAGATTTTATATTTAACAAGATGCAGTAGCTGGCATTAGATTAAGATAGAGATCAATACTAGAGCTAGGAAAAATCTGCTAAAAGTCATCCCCAGAACTTGTGGAGATTATAGATTTTTCCTTAGCAAGCATAGGTGTCTTTTCCCATATTATTCAGTAATTGCAGCTATTCTTACATGCACAATGAAAAGCATGATAGTTTATGAAGTGTGGTAAATAAAATACAAAACTTCTCATTCTTTCTACCACAATATATGAAGAAATCAACAAATCTTCAAAAAAGTAATTCAAATTCATGGCTTTCATTTTAGTTGCTTTTTAAATGTATTTCGTGACTATAGACGCCATTCCAACCAATGACTAAGTCAAGGCATGCAAAATTTTAAATTATTTCAATGTCACCATGGTGTCTTTTAAAATTATGTAAATCATAAGTCCCTGGGGGGGATGGGGTTGTGAGGGGGTGTCAGAGTGGTCATCAAAGACCATCAGAAAACACAGGTTTTTTGGTTGGTTATGGGGGTTTTGTGTGGAAAGTTTGGCCCAATTCTATCATTGGTGGGATTCAAAATGCTATTTGATTGTAGGTGAACTATAAATCCCAGCAACTAGAACTCCCAAATGACAAAAATCACCCCCCCCCCCAACCCCACCAGTATTCAAATCTGGGCATATCAAGTATTTGTGCCAAATTTGGTCCAGTGAATGAAAATACACCGTCCATATCAGATATTTACATTAGATATTTACAGGAGCAAAATTACGGTTATGAAGTAGCAACAAAAATAATGTTATGGTTGGGGGTAACCACAAGATGAGGGACTGTATTAAGGGGCCATGGCATTAGGAAGGTTGAGAACCACTGATGTAAATCATCTGTGGCTGTTATTTTCATTTTGTTAATATTGAACTGTAACCCTGTCTTCGCACATTCTTCCCTTCATTCCTTCAATAGATGTCCCAAGACTTTACTATTTTATATTTTGCCATCTGCATATCTTTAATTGTGATGTTCCTCAGAGTCTAATCCAGGTTAACATATGATATGTTCATTGTTCAAGGAAGAATTGCTGTGTCCCAAATTCAGATACTGATCTCAAATAGATTAACCCGTGGAACCAGTTTTCTGCTACTTATGAAGTTCCCAGTTTTTCAATCAGTCGACTGTATTTGGGCATGGAAATTGAATTTAGGCCTGTGTTATTCTATTGTTTCTTTCTCATTTTTCTTCTTGTTCCATGGATCAGGATAATCCAACTAATTTCCCATGGGTATGTAATTGTTCAGTAATTCTCAGTTTACTCCATTAATTTCACCCACTGTGATATTAAATACTCATTTACCAGCTCATAGGCTCAGATCATCCTCACACGTTGTACATGTATTTTCCCCCTTTTTACTCTTCTAAGAGAAGGAAAGTAATTCTTACGAGTGCACAACCTCTCTGACCTTCTTGCAATTCAATTTAGATTAGTTACCCAAACTTACGCCCTTTGATCTTGACAATCAGGATTGTAGTGGGTTGGATAGAAATGTACATTGAAGAGTAAAGCAAGGATTCCAATCTGAAGTCTTGACTAAAGTTACAGAAGAGCTAAATGATAATGTCTTGAAGTGATAGAGTGCAAGTTTTGTCCAATTTGAAGTTTTTTAACTTTGTTTTTCATTTGGGGAAACACTGTTGCTGTCCACTATCTGAATAGTGGTGAATATATCATGTAACTTGGAATTTACTTCTATATGATGTAGTTAAAGGTGCTAAGTTGGCTTTGAACAACAGCTGGATATATTTGTGGGGTATAGTACCATAAATATCTACTAGTTGGGAAGCCTATATATCAGTTTGCTTCAAGTATATCAGGTGCGGAATGCTAGAGGCAGGGCCGTAGCCAGGATTTTGTTTCGGAGGGGGCTGAGTTTGGTTCGGAAGGGGGGGCTGAGACTGGGTGGAAGAGGGTCTACCCTAGCAAATCTTTTGTATTGTTATCCCAATAACCCCATTAATGTGGGATATAATGAGCATGATGATCAGATCATGATATGAATAAACATAACAGTTTAAATAATGTACCAGTAAGGCCTTTTCACGGACCACCCTGAGAATTTCGGGGCTGAAGCCCCCTTAGCCCCCCCCCTGGTTACATGCCTGGCTAGAGGGAAGCTGTAGTAGAATCCATCTCCTATTTATTGATTTATTTACAACACTTTTGTCTTGCCCTTTTTATTTAAGTATTTATTTCCTATATTTATACCCTGCCCTTCTCCCCCCGAAGGGGGACTCAAGGAGGCCTAACAAAAGCATCATACGATGCTAGCATCATAAAAACAACCACAGTACAATCAAAATATAAAAAATATTGAAACAACAATTAAAACAATTAATTAAGACACATCCTTTAAAACCGAAATCCAAAAACCAGTCCCTGTCAATTCATTGCTATAAGTTGTGTGATCTTCTTGCACTTGATGCTCACTGATCAAATGCTTGGTCCTATAACCAGGTCTTGATTTTCCTTCTAAAAGACAAGAGGGAGGTGGACAATCTGATATCTGCTGAGAAGGACTGGGTCTGCAGTTTTTTATCTCTGTGTTGGTAGGCTGAACAACTCAGAAAAGGTTGAAAAAGAAAGCTGGAATTAACTTCCCATTTAAAAGGGTACAAACACAAATTCACAGAAATATATATGACATTTATGCAGTTCTGACAGCTATTCAAACTTCCCTCTCCTTTCCCTGATTGACTGAAATTGAGATCGACTAGGCTCCATGCAGGGATTGCCCATAGGTTTTCCTGATGTCATAACCCGTAGGAGGAGATTCCTGTGGTGGGAAGAACAGATGGTGGTTGGACAGTTTAAAGGTCCAATCTGTTGCAGAGACATCCCATTGGAGAGAACAAACCTGGAGGAAGTTGTGATGTGAGTATGCAGATGAGCCTTTATTAACTTAAGTGTCCAGCTCAGCTGAGACAAAGGGTGTAAGACTCAAAAGACAAAGGTGGTAATTCCAAATAATTGGGGGCTTGGGTGTCTATTTGGAAATGAATGAATTGCTGTTTACTGAGTCCCCTCTTCTATCGGAGCAGGAAGGTCTTAGCCTCAAGTTGAATAGACAAACATCCGGAGCTCATCTTGATGACAACATCAATAATCTATCTTGCAGATACGCAAAAAGGTTTTGATATAATCTGGTTAGGAAAATAGCTGGAGGGGCTTTAGCCATAACCTTTATTCCCAAGGAATCATGCAAACTGAGGGCACGAGATGTAGATAATTTGATAAATTGTAAGAACTGACACAGTATATAAATGATACAAGTTACACATAAAACATCATGTTGATACCTTTATTAAAGGGTTAGATTTGATAGAGTTGGGGTACAGCTGCTACTAAGTTCCAGGGCCTCTAGTGGATTTCACATTATGCAACTTTGGAACTATGGTAAATGTTTCAAAAATAAATAAATAAATAAGCATATATCTTGCTTTCAGTCTCTTTATTGTTCATAATCTTTTGGGGAGGGGGTGCTGTGGCTTCAGCACAATATGATGAAAAACTTTGCAGCTAATTAGATTTATTTACATGCTGAAGTTATGAAAAAATGACACCAATTTTAGATTGCATCAATAAAGAGGAATTCTCCAAACAGGACTTCTAGAAGACTCGGCCTGCAGAAGTTCTAGAAGACTGCTACCAATGTTCATCCACTCCTCCATTAGAAATCTTCAAGTCAGACCCTAATTCATTTTATTTCTCCTAAATATAAGACATGGTGTGAAAGAACAAGCCAAATGGGGCAAACTGTTCTCTGAAGGCTCATATCTGTTAGGGGAATGAGCCCTGAAGATGAAGAGCAGGAGCTATTGAGGTTGTCATAGGAAGCCAAGCACAAGGATGAAGGCTTGGAGATGAAAGTAGATTGGAAGAAGCCCAGGAAGGTGGTGGGGAGGAGGACTATGTGAAGATAAATATGCCATGGTGTAAAGTTTAATTACAAGAGCCAACTTGGATTGATAGTTGGATGGTAACAAGGAGGGGAACATAAAATGAAACTTAATGAAGCAATGCAGCTTTCTTGGTATAAACCCCTTGATTCAAGCTTAATAGCAATAATAGCTACTAGTGGAAAGTGTAATGATGATATTACAGCAATTTCTCTTAAAGCCCTTTAAAAACCTTGCTGGGTCAGCAATCCATATAGCATGTCTGCATATTATTTTCAGTTCCTGTATTTTAAACCTGCACTGAAAGGACACTTTGCAAGTAAAGCTAAGTGCTGACACTACTAGGCAGAACCCAAATGGAGAAATTGCTTGGATTTTAAAATGGTCTTCCTGGGACTCTATGAAGTTTCCATAAAGGTAAAGAAAATAGAAGGGAATCTGTTGAATTCCAAGTACAACACTGGAATAATATAATCACAGATCTTTAAAGTTGGAAGAGGACCATACAGGCCACCCTGCCATGCAGGAATACACAAATAGAGCACTCTTGAAAGATATCCATCCAACTTCTATTTAAGGATCTTGAATGAAAATGAATATAGCACCCTTTGAGGCAGTCTATTCTACTCTTACAGTAAAAAAAAAATCTTAATGCTTAGGTGGAATCTTTGAAATTTGAATCCATTGGTTCATGTTCTATCTTTTGTCGTTGCTAAAAACAAGGTTGCTCCACCTTCTTCTACATGACACTTCATCACAGTAGTAAAGGGGTTCTCAAAAGTTTTCAGCTGTGGAGTCCTTTTTGAAGCAAAAGTTCCTCATGGAGTCCCAAGACATGTTGATATATTATATAATAAGAATAGTAATAATAATAATAGAAACCTCAGGGGCCACCCAGTCCAACATCCTTCTGCTATGCAGGGAAAACACAATCAAAGCACCCCCTGAGCAGTGGGAGAGAAATAGGGTTTTGGAAGTAAAGAGAGTGTGGGAGGCAAGGAAAAGGCTCTGGGCACTAGGGGAGTTGAGGAAGAAAGGTTAGGTGCCTTGGGAGGATGCTGCAGCTGATGCAAAGTTTGATATGATACTGTTGCCAAGCCACTACACCCCCTCTTCGAAAGGTTATGAACAATAAAGATCTCAGGACTATCCTAAATTCTTTGGCTGCGCACCTCAGCCAATCTAAAGTGGAAGGTTATTTTGAGGATGCTCCCTCTCAAATTTTATAGTTTTTTAAGAGCGAGAAGCACTCATTCTGGGCCCCAAGGAGAACCCCATTTACACTCTCCACCCAAGCCACAAATCCTAGAAAGACTGTTATGGAAGTCCATATCACCCACAAAGGTGGGTGCCATGGTGCCTACCAGGATTATGTAACCTTTTACATACCACCCAAAGAGGCAGGCACCCAACTAGTCCCCTTTTCACACCAGACTGTCTACCATGTCCTTGATTCCTTCCTTGAAATCATCCAAGAACAACAGAGCCTCTTACACTGACAGGTGCACCCATTGCCCCTGTACAGCTCCATCCATCTGAACACAATGACATCCTGTGGATTAGCCATCTCTTGCCTGGAACATGGCATGTCTCATTTCTTTATTTACTTTGCACTAAGCTAATCAATCTTTTTTAGATTGACAATCTCCCATTCAATTCAAACAGGGAAGAAGTGTCAACTCAGCAATCTGAACCCCAGGCCACCATTGCCTGACATAACCAAAATCTTTTTGTGCCTGCAAAATCAGTGCCTTGCCTTTTAACAGGCCCAGGTAATTGTCCCCAAGATGAACAGACAACACATCAGGTTGGGGGCCTCACTTCTCTTCAAACAATAAAGTGAGCAAGGTGCCCCATCTGAGGCCCTTCTTCCCCACCATTCAATTATCACTTGATTGCTGAAACCATATTGCTACCACTGGTGGCTCTCTTTCCACTCAAAAACACCCAACTGTTTCCACAGATCTCTGTGCTGAATCTATAAACCAAGTAACAAAAGTTAATAGACACTAAACTGCAACTGAGAAATTGTGTATATGGCATTGAAAGGCTATTGAATGCCACCTCCCAATGCGCTGTATGTTCTGTGCACTACAATCCACAAACAGAGTGAAGGAAGGTACTGGAAGGGTGGACTGGCCATACATTGACTCAGCTCTGTCCATCGCCATGTGATTTGTGTTGGTGAAGTGAACCAGCCTCAACCACTTCACTGTGATATCTCCTGCTGCTCAATTGTTATATTGCATTTTGCTGTTTAATTGTTTTAACTGTTTTTAACTGTTTTTATGTTTTAACCTGTGGCGTTGTGCCACTGGCTCTGTGAGCCGCCGCAATAAACCAAAGCTGGCCTTCTTAATGGGGGGCTGGGGCTTCAACCCCCACCCGATGGGTTTGCCCTTCAGCTGTGGGTGGGGTTTCTTACTAGACTTGATTCCCAGACCCTTGATCAGCTTGGTCGTCCTTCTCAGGACATGTTCCAGCTTGATATCCCTTTTGCACTGTAATGCCTCAAAATGGGCACAGTATTCCAGATGGAGTGTGATTAACCCCAGATGCGGTTCTTTGCTCCTCTAGTGTGCATGAAATTAGAAAATCTTGAGCATTCAATGGAAAGCTTGCATAAATGTTATTGATCCTGTGAATCATTATTCCTGCTAAATTTCTTGCCCTTTGACAATAACAATTAACGTTTGCCTTGGACCAAAATAATGGAACAGCAAAGGCATCCATTGGTATTCTCAGCATCTTGGGATGCATCTTTTGCTGACTGCAGATTTCCTTGTCTAATATACATTTTCTTTATTGGAAAACAGGAAGGATTTGTGTCTTCATAAGTGGACTTATGTCTTCATGAATTAGAATTGGGTAGGTCCATATCTGGTAAAGGGCTACGGTTACATTACTATGTAGGGGACCCAATAAAGTGACCAATGTGTATTAGGACCTATGAGCATCAGTCCTATACTGCATCAGTCCTATTCTGCATCAGTCCTATTCTGCATTGAGACACTGGCTATGAAGTGCCAATATGGATTGATAGAACCTGATGTACACTGAGACTCTCTTTCAGTGTCCTCTTTTGTATCTTCACAATTCACCAGTGAATTTCTCAGTAGCACTGCTACGTAACAAAGCATACATAAAGCTATATATTATATTTTATTCAATAAAATATGTAAACCCTGTATTTAGTCTCCATTTTCTCAGCAGGATGACTTAAACATAGCACCCATCCCCCCCTTTTTTTGCTATGGATGAGAGTATGAACAAACTTTCTTCACATCTTTAGTGGTTACAACTGGATAAAGGGTAGACCAAATAGAGAGGCATTTGGGCTATTAGACACATTGCTTCATTTGCTTGCTTCTTGGCATAGCATTACTTCAAATACTTCAAGAAAAGCCATGCATCTTGAGCTGACGCTTCAATTTTATCTTGAGTCTCCATTGTTATATTGCATGACCCCCAAAGCTGCTGACTGGTGTTCTCCTGAGCTCCTGCTTCTTCCCTAGTCAATCTGCTTCTCATTGGTAATTTAAAAGTTGAGGAACAGTTCAGATTTTTTAATCAGTACTTTCAGTCTTGATATGGACATATTAGAAAGCTGAAGTTAATAGAATTACAGTCTACTCTTACCGACCTTTGTCATGAAAGGTGATAGATTTTGCCCTGGAGAAAATTGTGGCTGGGCAATAAAAGGAAATGTAGTCTGATATAGCAAAAATATAAATTAACTTACCTTCTACTTTGGGGCCTCTTGTTCAGAATGTGCTTGTGAAAATATTCCTGTTTCATTTGGATGGTCCTGGATTCGACAAATTAAAGGTTTAAAGAAAATTATGGTAAATCCATTTAATCCTTTTGATGAAATCATCCACCAAGAAATGATTTAACAGTAATTGTGAGTTGGTTGTTTTTTTATGTTCAAGTCATGTCCAACTTATCACAACTGAAGTTTTCTGGGTCTGAGTGTGTTTGATTTCTCCAAGCGCAGCTCAAGAGTTTCAATGGTTCAGGGCACAGCTCTTCCTCACAGCCATGGCTAGGACAATCATTGGCATGTTCTTCAAATGTTGGGAAGCTACCAGCAACACGAAAACCACCACAACATAACTATGCTTTAATAGGACCACTAGTTCAGGTCTCCTTCCATAGCTATCTCTCTGGATGTTAAGGTCACAGTGGGAGGTCTTCTCCAAGTCCTGCTTCTACTCAGCAAGTCAACCCAGATGGCAATAAGAGAAAGGCTCTTTCAGTGTTGGCATCCATCCCAAAGATGCTTATCTGGTATTTATAGAAGGGTTATTTTGAAAGGCATTTGAAAACCGTTTCAGACTAATTAGAACCTTTAGGACTAGTTTAGTACTTGTTAGAATTGTCCATTTTATCTTAATTCTGGTAATAATATAATCTAATTTTCTGTTGATTTTGCCTTTAAAAAAATCTGCTGTGTCCAATTATAGTTTTATCGCTTTAATATGTGTGTTTTTATATTCAAAATTCATTTCACATACTTAGAAAATGCTGGTTAGTGCTTCAGTTTAAATATGCACCAAATAGATGCATTAATCAATAAATGGAGTCTAAAACCTTGTTCATATACCTCCGTAAGTTCTCTCATATGTTTTTGACCATTGTGCAATGAATACACTCAGGACATGTTGTATAGGCAGGGATTCCACAAGAAAAACCACACAGACTACTCCTTACACATTTTTTTCAGTGAAGATATGTGAATGTTTTTTTCTACATTGAAAATATAGATTTGTTTACACAGGAGGCAGCATTTTCTGCAGAGAAAACCCCTTTTTTCCACACAGAGAATAGATTTATTTTTGCAAATACAAATTATAGTGGTTCATCATAACTCACCTCCAGGAGTTGGAAAACTCAGATCAAGAGGAGAAGGCAGACTGCCAGGAATCTACAGGTCTTGATGATGTTACTTTCTCTGACCCTGAGAAGCAAGGGGCTAAGGCTGTTTTTTATTGTTGTGCAGGAGGCTGCTAAAAAACAAACAAACATTGCCATCATCATTGAGTGACTAAGAGACAAAGAGAGATTGGGCGGATATAGACAGCCCCTTTATTGCAGTAACTCCCGCAATAAAGAAGGGGCTGTCCAGAAGATGTCCTGGAAAATTCCAAATTAATTAACCACAAACAGGAAAACTGTGGTTTGCAGCTAATTAATTAGTGCGTTTATTCTGCCCCTTCTTGGAAGGCTCGGGATAAACCCACTATTTCTGATTCTGGACTGCAGAATACTACAGTCTAGTAGACACTATTCCCTTAATTTTCTGGGCTAAATTAGCCCAGAAAACTGAGGGAATCCCAACCCCCCTGCCCAGAAGCCCCCTTAAACTCAGTAAAAAGAAAAAGAAGAAAAACTCACCCGGCCTCCCTGGGATGGCTGCCGGAGTTCTCCTGGCATGTACAAATGACATGCCAGGAGAAATGCTGGGGGTGTGTGAATTATTTTCTTTTTATTTTACTGAATTTAGGAGGGCTTTGGGGGAGGGGGGGTTATTGTCCCCATGTTGTACTGGAAGTCCTATTACAACATCTGGACACCCACTGCAGAAAGTGCGTGCTTTATGACATAGGTGTAGACAGCCCCCCAGGAACATTCATGTTTTTTAAACATGGATGCTCCTGGGATAAAAGGCTGTGTGGAAGTACCCATTGCCTAATTCCTAGCAGTTGTTAGACAATGTTTTAATTCAGCACTAGATGTGTGGAGACAGCTATCTATAAATTTTTCACTGCTAAGCAGCTTCCTTGATTTTGAAACCTCCTTCTAGGCAACTCATAGTACCTTTCAGAGTTTGTGTTTCTTTCTTTCCTTGCTTGCATTTGTATGCCACCTTTCTTCCAGTGTGGGAGATGGCTAAAACAATTTTTAAGAATACACAATGAAAAGGCATTTTCCGAAACAATTTATAATAAATAACAAAACGGACCTCTAAGAAGTATGGCAGGGTTGTATACTCTCCCCCAACCTATTGAACTTGTATGCAGAATGCATCATGTGACGTGTGGGGCTTGACAAATCCAAGGCTGGAGTTAAAATTGCTGAAAGAAACATTAACAACCTTAGATATGCAAATGATACCACTTTGATTACTGAAAGTGAGGAAAAACTGAGGAGCCTTATAACCAAAGTGAAAGACGAAAGGGCAAAAGCTGGGTTGCAGTTAAACATCCCCCCCTTCCCCCCAAAAAAGATTATGGCAACAAGACAGATTGATAACTAACAAATATAGGGAGAAAATGTAAAGGCAGTCAGGAAATCAGAAGACGTTTACTTCCTGGGAGGAGAGCAATGAACAATCTCGATAAAATAGTGAAGAGTAGAGATATCACACTGGCAATGAAGGCCGGATAGTTTAAGCAATGGTATTCCCAATAGCAACCTGTGGAAAGCAAGAGCTGGACTATCAAGAAGGCTGAGTGAAGGAAGATAGACGCTTTTGAACTGTGGTTTTGGAGGAAAATTCTGAGAGAGACTTGGACCGCAAGAAGATCAAACCAGTCCATACTCCAGGAAGTAAAGCCCGACTGCTCACGGGAGGGAAGGATATTAGCGGCAAAGATGAATTACTTTGGCCACATAATGAGAAGACAGGAAAGCTTGTAGAAGATAATGTTGCTGGGGAAAATGGAAGAAAAAGGAAGAGGGGCTGACCAAGGGCAAGACTGATGTTATCCTTGAGATGACTGGCTTGAAACTGAAGGTGCTAGAGGGTAACAATGGCCAACAGGGAGCTCTGGACTGGGCTGGGCCAAGAGGTCACAAAGAGTCAGAATCGACTGAAGAAATAAACAACAAGAAGAAGCTCTTGCACTAGTTATTAGGCTTGCTTGATCAAGGACAAAAATGGTTCAAAACCCGTTTCAGATGTAGGGAGCCCTGGCGATTCAATTCTGAAGTGATTTCTGAAATTTTCAAAAACAACCCCAAAAGTCAGAATTTTCCGAAATTTCTGAATCGTTTCGTTAATGGCGGGCACAAATGCGCAATGCGTGAAAAATGGGACAGGCAAAACTTGGGGGGATTCCCTTTCCCTCATTTTTAAAACTGCTACTGACAAAACCTGCCACAGTGGTAGAAATTATTAGGAGACTATAGGAGATTTCTAGTTTCCAAAAGTACAGCGTGAAACCCAAAGCAGACAAAGGGGGCTCTAAAGTGGTATGGTGTGGTTCCCCAAGGTAATTATTAGCAGAAAATGGGCTTTCCAAAGTTCAAAGGGACTTTCTGGGATTCCAAAATCCAAAGCATAACCCAAAGGGGATTGAGGTGTGTTGAAAGTTAAAATCACTGCTTCAAAAAGGAAAATTGGCAGTGGCAGGCAAGAGAATAACACTTCTCCCAGCTGCCCTGTCCTGCCCTTCTTCCCTCCTACAAGGAAGCCTCGCAGGCAAGGGGCCTGCTTCCAGCTGGTTTCCCCAATTTATTCCCAACCCTGTTGTTCCCTTGCAAAGTGGTGGTGTGGCACCTTTTCCACCCAAGCTGCCTACTCCCCATTTGTGTACCCGGCTCACAGTGAGCCCATGAGCCATGGTGGGCCTTTTTAAAGGGCAATGGCTGCCGTGCTGAAACCCCACCCTCCCCACATGGTTTCCCCTCATTGGCTGGAGGCAAGCATCCCAGCATGAAAGCTGCTGCTTGCCTCCAAATGCTGGGTCTTTTCCGATTCACTTCCTGAGTTGGAACAAAGATGGCGATAGTGGCTTCAAAATGGCAAGGATACTTCAGGGTTCCCAAATCTCTTCAAAATCACTTCAAAAAGTAATTTGATCCAAATTTAATCCAAATTACAAAGATTCTGACTGGACCTAACCATGCCTACTGGTAATTGATTATGACTGTTTTTCTTATTACCTTGGCTTAGTTTACTTGAACTACAGATTTGAACTCTTGGACCATCTGATGACCACTTTACTCTTTCTCTTTTCATCCTGCTGGGTTTGCATAAGATTCATGGATTCAATGAATCTATTTTTTGGGACTAACAATTGGATTTAATCCAGAAGATCATGTTTAGTTGTGTTCCCTTCTTTCCCAAATTATTGTATGCAAAAGAGCTCAACACAGAACATTGTACAACATACATGGGGATTCAAAATGACATTATGGTACAGTTTTTAGAGAGTTATGAAAAATAACTTAGCATGTTGTATCTTGTCCTTTTAGTGGTATATGAGAGAATTGTTTTCCTCATGCTGCCAGGACAACAACTGTGGCTTCAGTCTCTCTGAATGGCTTATCATTTTAAGCAATTATATTTTCTTCTTTCTTTCTTTCTTTCTTTCTTTCTTTCTTTCTTTCTTTCTTTCTTTCTGTCTTTCCCAGCTTCCTTCCCTTCCTTTTTTGAATTATCTTGATCGTGTTTCATTTATGGTGTTGAAGTCTCTGAGCTCAGTTTGTAGAATGGGTGCATTGGCACATAATGTTCACATATATTCCAGATGTTCACTGGAAAAAGAATATTTGGACTTTAGGATATTTGAGAGATAGAAAAATTCATCAGGGATGAAAGTAATTTTGTCAGGAACTCAAGGGTCATCATTTTTAATTTTTCTTCTCTCTCAGATTCATTTTCATTAATTTTAACATGTCAACAAACAGATTTGGGGGAAGTTCAGTGAGTCATTTTTACTAGGCACGAATCATCTCTATTTTTAATGCTGAAATTGCTGACAATTTGCTCTTGTTTTTTGTCCTTGTTTATTTTATTATCTTTATTTTTCTGTTTTATTTACTTTCTTGTATTTTAAATAGGCCTCTGCCAAGCCTTCTGGCAGTCCTCTGGAATGATGGAGAAGAGGCAATTATCATTTATCTTAAATAAATACATACATAAATAAATAGGCTAGGTCTAGACCTCAATAGGGCCACTAGACTGCTTGAAATATTCATTGGAGAGGCATTTTGCCATTTGGCTGTTGTCACACTATGATTTGGAATCCAAAATGCAGGGCAGCTGAGGATAGGAATGTTTAATGTAATATATTATTTCAACGGGCCAATTCCCATTAGTTGCACTTTTAATGTAACATTTTCTAAGTGCACCACAATTAACACCAAGATGGAGAAGTTAGATTCAGCTACAGTAAGAAATGCCCTGACTGCATCTTGTTTGGACTACTGTAATGTACTCTGTGTGGGGCTGCCCTTGAAAACTGTTTGGAAAATTCACTAGGTCTAAAAAGCTGAGACTATTGACTAGGGATGATTATGTGATTTCTTTGTTCAGACAACTTCAAAGAGATCATGTGCTTTCTTTGTTCAGACAACTTCAGTGGCTACCAGACCATTTCAAGGCTGAATTCAAAATTGATGCTTTTGATGATTGGCAAATATCCTTTGGATTTGGTTGGTCAACAATTACAAATCCATGCAACAATAGCATTGTCTAGACCAGTGTTTCTCAAACTCCTCCTCCAGATATTTTAGACTTCAGCTCCTACAATTCCTAACAGTTGAGAGTTGCAGTCCAAAATACCTGGAGAAGCAGAGTTTGAGAAACACTGGTCTAGTTCATATGTGTCCAACACAAAGCCCGTGTCATTTTATTTGGCTTTCCAGGTGCTGGATTAGACATAATTACTAGAGTTGATGGAAGTTGTCATACAGTAACATCCTGAAGGCTGCAGTTCATTCTGTTTAGTCTAGACTACTGGTTCTCAACCTCTGGGTCCCTAGGTGTTTTGGCCTCCAACTCCTAGAAAGTCCAGCCAGTTTACAAGCTGTTAGTATCTCTGGGAGCTGAAGCCCAAAACATCTGGGGACTGACAGCTTGAGAACCACTTATCTAGATAGTGGGGTTTGAATATAGATACAAGGTTTGTGGGTATGGTGACTGCCTTTAAAATGTCCTTTAACTTTTCCCCAACACAGAGTCACAGGTGTTGCTGGGTTGCAATTCCCACTATCTCCAGTCCACATGGCAGATAATCAAAACTGATGGGAGTTGTTAAATAACTTCTGGGGACCCAACCTGGGTAAAAATTAATGAGCACACACACACACACACAAACACACACACACACACATATATGTATATATATATATATATATATATATATATATATATATATATATATATATAATGAGAGAGAGAGAGAGAGAGAGAGAGAGAGAGAGAGAGAGAGAGAGAGAGAGAGTTTGTGTATTCATGGATTCTCCATCCATGGATTCAACGGCCCTTTGAAAACAACCATAAGGCTGATGGGGCCCTTGATGAAAATGAATGTGTCACCCTTAGTCTAGCCCACATTTTACTACCTGATTTACAAGAACATTCATTTGAAACTGGTATTGAGAGAGATTTGGAAAGATATCATGGAATGACCTGAGCAGGACTGCTAATGACAAAGTCCCCCCTCGGGGGTTGAGAAGAAGCGGGGTAGAAATGGTGGAAATAAATAAATAAGGTGGCGTGGAGACCTTTCAATTCATTGGGTCACCACAAGCTGAACCGGTTACCATCAACAATATGTTTCTTAGTTGCACAATGTTGTAATTATCCACTATTTTAATTCACTCTCCTTTAAATGTGCATTTTGATTGTCTGGGATCTCATATTGAAAGATAGATGAGATATAAAATAAAAATAATTAAAAATAGCAACTCCTGTTGCCATTTCCTTAATGTAGCATGCAACCTCACTTCTGGATCTGCCCCCTTTCCTGGAAAATATGTCCTCCATACCAGGGGAGAAGCATAAACCAGGAAATGGTATAAAGCATGCAGCACATTGTAAATCATCCCACTTGAAGTAAACCTGTTAATCCAATTGGGTTTACCTATACATTGATTTACCATTCAAACAGTTGAATTATTGGGTGTACTGAAGTTGGGATGAATTACAATGAGAGGCACGCTTTATATAATTTCCTGGCTTCCAACCTAATGTTGTATTTTTTTAAAGGCTTTGTCCCATTACATAGCCCAAGGTGACATACAACATTAAATTAAAAAAGAAATCCCCAAACTACAATACACTCAAGAGCAATTAAAATCATGAAAATACAAAACAGCTGTAAGTCCAGATAACAGTAGATCACAACCGAACGAACCATCGAGACCATACATGTGAAGGTAAAGGCACAGGCCTCCATAGAGATTTTGCTTTCAGAGTTGTCTGAGGTCCCAAGTTCAGTCTGTTGTATTTCTAGCTGGAACAAAGGCTCTCTTTAATTATGGGAGACAAAAAGTAACCCAAACAATGATAGATTTTTAAAATTCAGAATGACATTGAGAGGTAAGATGTACAGCACACTTGTCAGCTTAATGAATTTGTTCTGCTTACTTCAAAACCTTTGAGCAGATTCTTCAAGCCATTCCCCAGGAGAGCAAATTCCCCCACCCCAAAAAGTAACATACAAACATTTTAAATAAAAAAAAAACAGCCAAGATTTGTGAATAAACAAAGGATTGAAATGACATAAAATATAAAGCATCAGCTTTGTATTAGGGATAGAGTTGGCCTTCTCTGCATATTATAGATGATTGGCAGAAGCAGCTGATGGTCACAGGTCCATGGAGTGGTGAATCTGCTTTGGCTTTTAAAGTGACACTTGTAGAATTAATGCAGTTTGATACCATTTCAATTGCCATGGTTAAATGCGATGGAATCCCAGAGAGTGTGGTTATTATTATTGTTTACTTCTTTATTTATTTACTTCACTTGTATACTGCTTTTCCCACCCCAGCAGAGGACTCAAAGCAGTTTCCAACGTAATTATGGAAAAATGTAATGTGTTACATACAGAAACCTAGCATAACGATAATAACATACAATTATCAATTAAATCATAAAACACGACATCATTTAACACTAAAACGTGGAATTAAAAACATATCAGTATAAACATTAAAATCACACAATCCAACAATTATTATTATTTACTTTATTTATATTCCACTCTTCTCACCCCAAAGGGGACTCAGAGCGGATTACAAGTACACATATATAGCAGATAATCCCTGCCATTTCCACATACACACATATAGACGAACAGAGGCAAACTCTGGCCACCAGGGGAGGTGATGCACTCCTCATCTCTCAGCATTCCCAGCGTCCCTTGTTGTTCCTTCCGCATTCCTCAGCATTCCTGGAGTTCTTTAATGGCCTCATAATTCAGTCAAAATTTGCCTCCCCACTTAATGTGGTACCTTTATCTCCTACTTGACAGATGCAACTGTCTTTTGGGCTGCAAAGGTCGACAGCAGGCTACATTTAAAGGTCGAGCACCCACCTTGACCCAGGCAGGCCTTGAACTCATGACCTACTGATCAGAGAGATCTTATGCAGCTGACACTTAGCCAGCTGCGCCACATTCCCGGTGCATTGTAGTCCAGGCCGTTCCAAATATCATATCTATTGCACATAATCCCAGATCATTCCTTGTACTGCTTACTCCTCAAAGGCTTGACCCCATAGCCTCATATAGAAACCTAACATAATGATAATAACATAAAATTATCAATTAAATCATAAGACATGACATCATTTAACATTAAAACATGGAATTAAAAACATATCAGAATAAGCATTAAAGTCTGACTTGGCCACGGTAGTCCATGCTCTGGTTACATCCCGTATAGATTACTGCAATGCTCTCTATGTGGGGCTGCCTTTGAAGACTGCTCGGAAGCTTCAATTGGTCCAACAGACAGCAGCCAGGTTGATAACAGGAGCGACACTCAGGGAGCGTAGTTGTGCCAGCTCCACTGGCTACCAGTTTGCTACCGGGCACAATTCAAAGTGCTGGTTTTGGCCTTTAAAGCTCTAAACGGTTCTGATCCAACTTACCTGTCCGAACGCATCTCTCCCTATGAACCATCAAGATGCTTAAGATCATCCGGAGAGGCCCTGCTCTCGGTCCTGCCTGCTTCGCAGGCACGCCTGGCGAGGACGAGAGACAGGGCCTTCTCAGTGGTGGCTCCTCGGCTTTGGAACTCCTTTCCTAGTGACATCAGATTGGCCCCCTCCCTCCTGACATTTCGGAAGAAAGTCAAGACTTGGCTTTTCGAGCAAGCATTCGCAGATGAACCTTAATCGAGATCAAGGATTACTATGAAGACGAAACGGAAACCGATTTTAAGATTGTGGAGCTGAGATTTGTATTTTGTAGTTGTTAACTGTTAATTTTATATGTTTTTATATGACTGTTTTTTTCTTGTGATGTATTGTAATATAGGCACTTGTCGCCGCTTGTTCACCGCCTCGAGTCGCCTTCGGGCTGAGAGAGGTGGTATAGAAGCATGGCAAATAAATAAATAAATAAATAAAATCATACAATCCAACAATTATAGTCCAGGCCATTCCAAATATCATATCTATTGCACATAATCCCTGATCAGTCCTTGTACTGCCTACTCCCCAAAGGCTTGACCCCATAGCCAAGTTTTTGCTTTTCTTCTGAAGGACAGGAGGGAGGGTGCTGATCTAATTTCGTTGTGGAGGGCGTTCCATAGTTGAGAAGCCACTACTGAGAAGGCACTGTCTCTTGTTCCAATCAATTGCACTTTTGAGGGAGGTGGAACCAAGAGCAGGGCCTCCCCAGATGATCTTCATCTCCAAGATGGTTCATATAGGGATATAGGTTTGGACAGGTATACCTCACTTTTCTCCCCATAGGGACTCAATGCGGCTTTAACAAATTACCAGCTTCTTTGACAGAGAAGCCTAAATGTTTTGTAAAGCTTCAACTCCTATTATTCATTATGCCATGCAACCAAAGTGGTGTCAAACTACATTATTCTTACATTGTAGCAGTATCCCAAGATGAGTTGAACCTCAGCTCTTCAAATCCCTACAAGGTCTTGCCTAATTCTGTAATAAGTGAATAAGCTGGCATAGTGGAAGAGGTATTTTTGGATTAATATGACATTTAAAAAATAACAGCACTATTGCAAATTCTGATACAGTTACATCAAGATTCCTTTCCCTTTTTTCAGTTTAAGCAATATCTACACATGCTTATCCAGGTCAGAAATAAGCAGGAAAAAGATGTGAACACAGACCAAGATGCAAGGAAAGCAACTTTGAAATCTGTTGTCAAAATTCCTTAAATTAATCTACAACTAAAGGCAAGGAAAATGAGTCCCATGAAACAACAACAGAATGGAAGGCGGGAGAGCTATTCGTCCCTCCTTCATGTCGGGCTATAATAAAATATCAATCTGGCAACCCTTGTTCCCATTCAGTTTGCGACACTCCCCAAAGTCTTGCTGGCTGGCCTTCTATTTGTTTTCCATCATTTTTGTGTGCGTCAGAAAGTCTAAGTTGTTTCCTGCCAATCTGCAAGATCTCTCTCCCTTAATGATACACAGGAAGATAAAGTGCTTATAATGCCGATGGAGGTAAAGGTGCTGGAATAAGTAGCACTTCAGGCACTGGAGTGATATACTGTTACCGGGAGGAAGCTCAACAGAGATTCATAATACTATACCGCTGGTTAGTCTAGCAGCTCCCTGGGTCATTATCTCCTGCACTACAAATCTTTGAGTAAGCGTCAAGGCCAGTTTGAAGTATGGAATCAGATAAAGGCAGAATTGATTGGCAACCTTCTTAGTTCTTCCAACATATATTAAACTTTGACAAACTGTATTTAAGATTTTGCATGGTGATGGGCTGTGAAAGATAAAAAGGTGTCATCAGCACCAACATAATTCAGACACTCTCTTTGTACCTTGCAGCTGTCTCTGCTTGTTAGAAATTCTACAAAACAACTGATGCAAAAGTGATTGTTAGTAGGTCAGATGAAGATTTTTTCAGTAAACCTATATCATTGAATGAGTGCAGTTTGAAACTACATCAAATGCCATGGCTCAATGACATGGAATCATGGAAATTGTGGCTTTACAAGGTATTTTCTCTGCCACAAAGCGCTAGTCTCTCACCAGATCCCAGGGTTCCATAGAGTTGATTCATGGCAGTTAAATTTGTATCAAACTGCATTCATTCTACAACATAGGTGCACTATTAGTTGTGAAGTTCCTGTTTTTGAACAATAGGTATACAGTACATATTTCCCAGGGGATTCAGGGATTATTTTTCCCAATTTAGCTGTACAGTTTGAATTAATATTTACTATTATGTTTTCCTAAAGAAAATTTGGTTTTCTGACAGCTGGGAAACACTGGGCAGTTCCAGACAGCCCTTTAGCCCAGGATCATTTGTGCTTTTTTAAACGCGGATGTTCCTGGGGGGCTGTTTACGCCCACCCCAGAAAGCGTGCACTTTCTGGGTTGGGTGTCCAGATGTTCTGCTGGGACTAGCCTGACAGAATATCTGGGGAACCTCCCCCATCCCCAAAGCCCCCAAACCCTTTTAAAAAGTAAAGAAAACTTACTCAGCCTCCATTACAGAAATGACATGCCAGGAGAGCGGGAGGGAGGGGGGGATTTTCCTCCACTCCCCCCCACTCTCCTGGTGTGTCATTTCTATATGCTGGGAGAGTTCTTCAAGGCTGTACTGGAGGCCAGGTAACTTTTCTTTACTTTTCAAAGTAAAGAAATATAGTATATATTATATAGTATGTAATATAGTCTGGAAAACTGTGGGAATGGTGTCTGGACTGCTGTCCAGACACCAGAAATAGTGGGTTTATCCCACACCTTCAAAGAAGGCACAGAATAAATCCACTATCCAATTAATTTGCTACAAACCAGGGTTTTCCTGGTTTGTACCGAATTAATTAAGGATTGTCCAGGATGTCATCTGGACAGCCCCTTCTTTATTGCGGGAGTTACCAGAATAAAGGGGCTGTTGAAATCTACCCACTGTCAGTAAGTCTACTGTACCAATGATAATTTTGTCCAGTTTTCTTCTAGTATTCAAACAACTTACATTGTTTTGGTGTCAATGATTGACTCTAATCAAATCCTAAAGCCCCCCATAATTGGACAGTGGTAGGTTGATTATCTGGATCAGAAAGCATAATCCCACCACTGCCCAAGTATGGATAGCCTTTGGTGAGATGGTGTGGACAGCTATGAGAGATATGAGATGTTGGAAGTAAAAATGCTACATTTTGGATATGGTTTTGCATGATTTCCAAGATGTTTTGGTTAGAAGATCAGACATTAAAATTGGCCAGATCTCCTTGGGAGTTGAGAGGCAACAAAATGCATTCTGGGCCTGCATGCAGGCTATAGGTAATACTTCCCATATCTCTGTCTTAGAATAGTCCTGCTCAAAGGGTGGCTCTACTGACTGATGCTGATTTTCAAGCCACCAGTCTCAATGAATTTTCAGGAAACAATGGAGATGCAATAATATCATGGAACAAGTGCCACACTGATTCCTGATTTATTGGATGTGAAAATGGCAGTTCCCCAATATCTCTTGAACATAGTATTTATTTCACTTTCATGGGGAGCTAGAACCTCAGTTTCAATTATTGTCTTCTTTCATGCCCTTTTGACAGAACAACTTGGAATGTGAACCACAGATTGCCACTTTTCTGTACAATCTAGTCCTATCACCATTTTGAACTGGCAAACTTGCTCTCTTTCTGTCAAAATTATATTATTTATTCCCCAATCCATTAGTCAATCTGGTAATCCTGGCCAAGATCCTGCATAGTCCAGCATTCTGACACAGAATGCTGGACTAGATGGGCTGAGGCCCGATTCAGCATGGCTCTTCTTATGTTCTTATGTTCTTATGTTCTTATAGACAAATATAATTTGATGCTTGTGGTAAATTGTGATATTGCACAGCTGAATGTGCAATTGGATGCATATGTTCATCTTTTGGCAGTGTGCGTCCATGTGCAAGGCAATGTGCATAGTGCCACTTCTGGAAAGTTGAACTTATTTATTTATTTATTTATTTATTGTTCACTTTTGTATTCCGCTCCTCCCAGCAGGCTCGGGGCGGATCACAGCAAAAAATATATATATACATGGGCGGCATGTTGTAACATGTCAACATGCGACCCTACAATTGATAAAAACATAAAACCACATTTAAAACAGGTTACATCGTCAGAACACGGGTTGAGAGGACATATATCATAGTTCTTAGTCCGGTGTGCCTAATTAAAGGCCAGCCCGAACTTAAGTTTCACATCACAAAAAAAGTCAAACTATTTACACATTGGTAAGACATATCCAAGATTATAGCCAATATCTTTTGGAAAATCATAGTTCATCTTTGACAGCATTGCCACGAAGTCTAAATTCCTCATAAATGATGCTTCTTCTGGGCAACTTCAGAAATATCCCTTTAAAAATAAAAAAAGATAATAGACTCAAAATTGTCTGTTGCAGCTCCACCTCTGTCTATTCTTCTTGGAACACCTTTCACAGATGAGCCACAATTATAAGGAATGTCAGGCAAAGGCGACCATCAACAATCCAAGGGATACATCTTCCCTGACATGACCCTTATTCACTTCAAATAAAATGTTGCTGAATTTGACGTCCCCTTGGTGACATTGATCAAGGCTTATCACAAGATGGAAACTTCAGTGCCATGAGTATTTTCAATGCACATATGCATTTCCTCAAGCTTCTGAAAAACAATCCTGATTTTAAAGGACCGAGTCTTAATACTGCCATCATAAGGTCCAAAGGGCTTGGAGTTCCATAATCGTGAGATGTTAGTCATTCACAGGGATCCACATAACATAATTCTGCTAGTGGATATTTATGTCATACCTAATTAATTAGTGTAAACTCTTGGCCTATAAAGTATTCTGTGGAATAGAGCCACAACAGTTAAAGTGGGATCAAACTGCTATAATTGTGCAGTCTCAATACTTCTGTTGGGTACTTGTCAGAGAAAAGTGCAATTTCTTCTCTGTCCACTCACAATTCTTACTTCACAGTAAACACTTCAATCTATAACATTGCAGCACAGAATGATATAGACAGAAGGGGTGATGCAAGGAAAGAGGACACATATATAGAGAAGGAAGGAGGCGAAAAAAGTGAGGCGCTACCTGTGTTTGACTCAGGCTCCACCACTTCTCAAATTTAGCTGATTTTTTTCTGTTGGTCAGTGGACCTTATAAGGGCCTCCTCCCACTCATACAGAACGCAACTCATCAAGATGTTGTTTTCCATGGATATCACTTGGATGAATGAAAGCTACTCGAGAGAATAGTAAATGGCCTCATTCATTTTTAATGGCACTCATACAGGAGAACTGTTCAGTTTATTGTGACAATCAATGAGCATACACAAATAAATGGAGATAAGCATTTGAGGGCCAACTAGCATTATGGATTTATTAAGGGAGGATGCTAAATTGAAATGGATTTTCTTTAAGGAAAATAAGAATATGATGAAAGGGAGGAAAGGGATGGGAGGAAAGGGGAGGTAGAAGTTGTTAGCTAGTAGAATTGTGTGCCGAATTCATTTCTTCAATTTCATCCCTTTCTTTCAGTATCTTTGGTGCTTTGGGAGCATGTAATGGGAAGACCCCTCTGGGTATGAAAATCAGCTTGACACGAAAACAAGTCAAAGCAAATCTCGGCTCCTTGCCTGCTTTGTATGAGCACATAGCTCTCCATGCCTCTTTATCTTGGAGAGATTGCATGCATAGTGTGCAGACCCAAAAAGCATGTGCATTTGCCAATGCCTGCAGCCAAGCGCCTCCTCTAGAGTAAAAATGAGAACTTGTCTCCTTGCCTTGAAAAGTGTGTGTGGCGTGCAGGCCCAGAAAGTGTATGTACCTGCCTGCAGCCAAGCACCTCCTCTAGAGTAAAAATGAGAACTTGTCTCCTTGCCTTGAAAAGTGTGTGTGGCGTGCAGGCCCAGAAAGTGTATGTACCTGCCTGCCACCTAAAAGAAATAGGTAAGAAGCACATGCCTGCATGCAGCTGAGCACCTCTAGAATTAAAAAAGGCTAAAATGTCTAAAATGATGTGAAGGTGAGCCTGGGATTCCCCCCCCCCCCTTAATGGACCAATAAAAAAAAGATCTTTAGCACCCCAGAGTGAAAACAGATATCTGCCCTCCTGATTTTGGGAGGCTCCCAAAAATTGATCAGGGCCCCCTCTGAAAGCCTGGAAATGAGACAGGTCAAGGTTTCCCCTGAAAGTGCAACCCTATTAGCTATAGGTTTCTTTACAGGATGATTGAACTCATTGCTCCTACCAGGTAAATGAGCTGCCTCATAGCATGAAATAGGTCCTTGGGTCCCTGAATAGGTCCCTGAACCAAAACATTGGCATGTTTATATACCACTTTGTGTTTTACTGCTTCATTGAGCTGTATCACATAAGGTAGGTAAACTGGTGTTGCAGCTGGACTATCAATAGGGTAGTTATTACATAGTGCTATGTGTACCCCTTCTGCTTATGTGCCAATGTTCTGATAGTCATGTGATGTTTGCTGGTGGGATTATCATCCTCTCTTACCTTTCCCTTGCTCTTCCCAAGTTTATTGCATTGCTTCTTAAAAGATATAATTTTGCCAGTCCTTTTGATTGATGATTGAAACAACACAATAAGAAAAGACAGAGACAAGGAGCTTCATTTGGACAAATAAGGATCATGAAGGGGGCTGACCTGTTATTTGGTATTAGAGGAGATTCCTGCAGACCCCATGGACTGCCAAAATGACAAATGAATTGGTTCTAGACCAAATCCAGTCACAGCTCTTCTTGTGCTTTGAACATATGAGAAAACACGATTCATTAAAAACGATAATGCTTAATAGGGTAAAAGACAGTAGTGAAAGAGGAAAACCAAAGTAGTGATGGGTTGACTTGATCTGAGAGGGGATGCAAGGGTCAATCTTGTATTAGGGAAAGAAATTCCAAGATTAGGGGCTGGGTTTAGCACTGTGAGCTAAACTGCTGTGCTCCAAAAAATATCCTGCTGATCGGAAGGTTGGCAGTTTGAGCCTGGGTCAGGGTTGAGCATCCAACTTTAGTCTCAACTCACCCACCCACCTAGCAAGTTGAAAGTAGAATTGCAAGTAGATAAAATAGGTACCGCTTTTAGTGGGGAGGTAATGAAGGTGCCCTAAAGGACATTGATCAGAGGAAAGCTCCTCAACATGGAAGGTGAAGCAACACCCCCCCCCCCCCGGTGGCTGGAGTTGAACACAGCATCCAAGGTGCTGGAAATAAGACAGGTAAATCTGCCTTTACCTCTATTTGTGTTGTCTGTCATAATTAATTGCTTAATCAACATTGAATGTTTGTTGTATGCGTGTTCCGTAAGCTGATCTGAATCTCCTTTGGGGTAAGAAGGGTGGGGTATAAATACTGTAAATAAATAAATAAGGTTGAAAGTATTCCTTCCAAAACATAGCTGGAAACTGCTTGGTGATCTTTTTCAGGTTCAGAATCATAAAATATTCTTTACCTTGGGAAATAGGTGAAGGTTTTGAAGTGGAACTTTTGTTATTTGATCTAATACAGCAGCTTCTGTGAGCACGTTTGGTTTTCTTGAGGTGCTGGATGCTACCATTTTTCTTCTATGGATGGCAATACATGCATTATCAGAAGTGCTTTTCCCAGTGGCTTCTTTCTGTCCTTGGAACTCCCTGCCAAGGGAGGCAAAACTGACTGCCTTCCTGCTATCCATCTCTCTAGTAGGCAAAGACCATTTTAGCAGAACAAGCCTTTGCCATCTCGGCTGAATTCTTGTTAAGAGGTAGGAGGTGATTTGAGACATTGGTTGTTGAAGTTTTCATTTTAGCAATGTGTTTTAAGTTGAGTTATTAATCAGTTGAAAAGATTTAGTATCTTTTGATGGAATTTTTAAGGAGTTTCCAATGAATTTCCTTTTAGTTGAATGCACCACTTCTAGCCACCTTGGGTGCCATTTGTGGGTAGAGTGAAAGGATATAAATTTTAAGCAAGAAATGAACAAACTTGCAATGCATGTTGTCCCGGCTGAGGGAATCTTTTTTGCTTTGTACTATGAATATCAAAGATGGCAATTCAGAAGTAGTTTACACAAACGGCAACAATCCTTTCTCTTGTATCACCAAGGTCAGTATGCAGCAGAGTTATTTTGATGCATACGGGTTTCAGGTATGGAAATGTGTATAGACATTTTAGAAAATTGCCAATTTTCTCTTGCTATCAAAGGCAGCTTCCCTCCTTCTTGCCCCCACTGTGCGACAATTTGACTCCCCATCTCTTTTTCAATCTCATCTCATAGTCTCTTGTCTCTTCAGCTCATAACTCACTCTCTAGTAACACAGACATATCTAGCCTTGTTGGTTTCTTATTTATGTATTTCTAATGTTTCTGTCATTACATCTTCTGTGCACAAATATTTTTTAAAGATACTACCATGGCCCGGCAATTGCTAGCAAAACTTTGCAATGCATGGCTACGTGGCCAAACTGAAGGAGCAAGAAAATTTTGTGCAGAATCTGGAATCAATTTCTGAAAATGCTGACAAAAATAATCAGTACAATATGTTTGAGATTAAATAGATTTCTTTCAATATATATGTAACTAGTGGCTGTTTTATACCAACATGAATCTGGTGCAGATATTTCTTATTACTTATTAGTGCTGCTTCAAGGATTGGAAAGAAAAAGGAATAATAATAATAGAAAAAAGAGGTATGTTTAGTCCCCTTCTTTCCTTGTTTAGAATGATCAATTAATGAGTAACAAACATTTAATTTTAATCCCCATCAATCCTAGCTGTTTTCTCTTCTTCTCCACTCTGACTTGTGATGTCAGGAGGAAGTCTCAGTCAATGAGAAGGCAAATCCTAGGAAGTCAATGAGAAGGCACATCCTGACCAATCAGGAGAATGAGAGGGGATAAAATGTTTTACATTGTATTACATGTTATGTATGTCCGTTCTTTTTCCAATTACACTGTTCTGTCATCCATCTGGCCAGGTGAATACACCTCTGTTATTGCCTTCAAACCCTGTCATGTTTTTGCTGTCTTTCAAATTAGCCTGACGTGGCAGGCAACAGACCTACATTACCTCCTGGTTACAGATAGCTGATTACCAGTAGCAACATGAGTATAGATTTACATCAGGGGTGCTCACACTTTTTCAGCATGCGAGCTACTTATTAAACAACCAAGTCAAAATGATCTACCTACCCACTACAAAAATGTGAAACATATAACACAATATTTGCTTTGAACTGGGTTTTCTGAGTCCACACTGCCATATAATCTGATTCAAAGCAGATAACATGGGATTTTATTCAACTGTGTGGAAAGGACCTCAGATAACCCAGGGCCGGCAGCACTTGGGCGTCGTCAGGAGTCTGCGGGGCGGGACTGAGCCTTCCTCCCACCCTGCCTGTGATCTACCAGGACACCCTATGCGATCTACCAGTAGATCGCTATCTACCTAATGAGCACCCCTGATTTACATTATGCAGCCACTATGTAAAGTCTTGTCCACTTTGTGGGGATTTAGAAAAGAACCTATTCTGTGGGTGCACTTTGGTGAGGGAACACCCTCCATTTATAATCCTGTCTGGTGATGGCTTTTCATTAAAACCTTTAAGACTCTATACGTATCCAGATCTGTAGACATATTGTGCTTTTTACTAATTTAACTTTTTTTTTACATTATTCATTTTCTTATAGTGTTCAGTTTTTCTAACATTTTATTGTTGTGGGTCTTCAAATTGTTTCTAACTTATGGTGAATCTATCATAGAAGACTCTTCAAGGGAATTGTTCATAGGGGGTTTTCCTCTGCCTTTCCTTGAGGCTGACAAGAGTTTTCACCCAGTGGGCTTCTATGGTGGGGATTCAAACCTTTGTTTCTAGGTCAGGAATGATATGCTTGCTATAAAAGATAGCATTCTAGAAACAGGCTGGGCATTACTTCCACCACACCAACTGAGCTAATATTAATGTCATGGCTAGTAACTGAAATCATAATTGTACTCTAAGAACTTTGCAAATAATTTTAAACATCTCTGAACACCCATATTTTCAAAGTTCTACTATTAATGAATCATCACTATGAATTACCTAGTCATCATGTTGTCAGCATTCAAACACCATACATGCTAGAAACCGAAATCAAGAAGGCAGCTTCCCAACCCACATCACTCAAAAAGTGAAAATTTCTGTTTCTGTCCTTGGGGAATAAGGCACATAACAAAGGGGCCAGTAACAAAGCAAGGCTATGACATGGGAGTATGCACCTTCCTTAAAAGTCTGCTGTCATGAAGGTTAAATTATTTTGTTGAATTAGTCCTAAAGAAATTGTAAACTGCTAATGAATGGGCTTGACAGTTGGGGCTGAGAGCTTTTCTGTCAGTGAGACAGGGAATCCTCTCTGGGGTTTAATCTTAACTTTCTATGAGTGCCAAACTGTTTAACCCCATCATCACTGGGCACCATTGTTTATGAAAATTAATAATTATTTCATTTTAATAGAATCATAAAGTTTAATAGAACCATAGAGTTGGAAGAGACCACAAGGGTCAGCCAGTGCAATAATTCACACTTTCAGTGCTCCATATTGCTATATATGAAGATCCCATATTGATAGACAAGAACATTTCAGACTCATAACATTCCAGAGTCCTGACTGATATGTGAGAAGACTCCAAATGTTTGCTTTCTAATGTTTAATGGTAAATTATATCTCTGGAGTCATAAGTCACACTACACTGTTTTAGTTCTATATTCCATTTTAAGTGCCATGGCAATATCATGTGGAACCCTGGGATTTGTAGTATAGGAAATGTATTGGGTTTCATAGGATATACCTATAACAGTTAAAGTGGAATCATAGTGCTGTGATGTATAACTGGGTAGTGTAAAAGGGTTCCCTGTGAGGGCTTGCATATCTTTTGCACTTTGGCTTTTTCCCTCTCTGCAAGGTCACAAAAAGAACAATAAAGGTTTGCAGGACCATAGCTTTGCAGCAGTTGAGAAGAAGAACAATGGAAAGGATGAACTTTTGACATGGCTCGATGCTATTGAGTAGCTCATGGACATCACTTGAGAAATCCAAACAATAGTATGGACGATAGATAAGAGAACATCTCAGGTTCCTTGAACTTAATGCCCTGTATAAGAGGGAAGGGTCAAGAAGATGTGTTATATTGAATTTTGGAATACTTTCAAGAGCCCTCAAGAAAAATGTGGAATTTCTAAAGAGAAATCCAGGAAAAACAATGGCAGTCATAAAAAAGATAAAATGTGGAGATGCTGGGAAAAAGAGGACTAACTTCTGTGGTTGCTCCCATCACCAGTGTAGCCCCAACTGGAATAAACAGAAACATGATACAGAATCCTATGCATTAAAACTTCTCTCTTTTCTCCAATTGCATCTCTTTTCTTTCTTTTGACATGTCTAAAGTTTCAGTTTTTGCTCTGGCTTGATAATGATTTTTTGCCTCTAATCTTAACTGGAACATTGAATCCAATAATTCAGGTTATGGTGGATCTCACTGACACTTCATCTTCATTATTCCTTTTATCACCAATATAGCTCTTTGACTATTCATGTAGTATAAATCTACGAAGTTTTTTTAAAAATTAAATTATTAGCAACATGACAAAAAGCTGTGATTCCCAAACTTTAGTTCTCCAGGTGTTTGGAACATTAGTTCCCAAAACTCTCCAGTCAGGGATTCTGGGAGATGAAATCCACAACACCCAGAACAGCAGTGTTTGGGAATCACTGACAGAGAGGCATAATATGACTATTTGTTTAATAGAACAAACTAGAACTTCACTAGGAACTGTATATTGTTTCCTCCAAAACAAAACATATTTAGGGTTTATGTAATATATTTGATTCATAGGTACACAGCATGAGAAAATAACAATAAATTTATCATTCAACTCACACATTTCTCCATAGGTCCAAATGAACCGTGGAGGAGCTGACAACTCCAAGCTGTCATGGATGAAATTCATAAAAGCAAACCATGTTGAAGAAAATCTTAGTTGTGACTGGTCATTTCTATCAGTAAATCAAAGTGCCAATGAATATATTTTTGGAGTTCTCATTCATAGGGTTGTTGTAAGGCAAATCGACCTAACAACAAAGAAGTAAGAAATCTTAAGTGGATTTTCTGATACCCTCCTCAAACAGGAACTGTCACTATAATTTGTGTTAGTGAATTGTATCATAGAGATACAGGTCCTGAGAGCAATTGTGAAAGCCAAAAAATGATCTACAATGACACTGAAAAAAAGTTTACTTGCATTTTTTTGGGAGAGAGTGTTAAACACTGTGTGTGTGTGTGTGTGTGTGTGTTGAGGATGACTAACATTTAAAAAGGTAAATTGTCACTCCTTGATGCTTTGTAACAACTTGCTAAAATATAATATCAACATAGAATTCATGACTCATTCACATTTCACTAAGTCTAGTGCCACATAGTGATTAAACTATAGTATGACACTATCCACCCTAGATTAGTGATGGAAGAAATATTAAAAAAGAGAAAAAGCTACCAGAGCCCATGGAACACTATGAGGATACTAAAATAGATAATCAAAAAAGTTAAAATTAACACTATATGAAAACTATATTGATGCAAGCCATGCTAATATAACCCCTTGATGAAGCTTACTGAAACAATATTTAAAGAATTGACCTAGGGAATATTGTCAGGGACAAGAATGTGCTACATCTATATAAATATACAACAAGATACTTGTGAACACATGTGAAAGAAAATAGCATCCTATTTTGAAAGTAAAGGATTCTTACTTTTTGAATTTATTCTATAATTAAATCAAGTGTGGAATCAACACTAGGTTTCTTTTATACCTTTTTTGGAATTGCCTTGTACACCACATATATGGAGTAAACTGTTTCACATATTGACTCTTTGAAGTGCTTTGTTTTCAATTTCCTTCTAAATAGAAGCTCACAGGAGAGATTATTTTTCTCTTGGAAGAAATATTAAAACATATTTAAAAATAGCAGAACAATGTTTTTATATGTCAGAAAAGGATGATGATGAGAATCCTGGATGAACAGGAATCTTCACAGTTTTGGGCTTATTCTGCCCCAAACTCATATTTTTCTGTTAACAGAATGCAAACAACAAACATTCTGCACAAACCCCCGAAGTGCAAATTGTGAATACAATAGCTCCTGTATTACGAATTGTGCATTTATTCTGGACAGCTAAGACTTCCTATTATTGAGAAGAACATTGCTAATATGTGTATGCAAAGGGATATTGTAGTGGCTTGGAAATGGATAGAAATAAGTTTATTTCTTTTGTAGATTGTGTCTAGTTCATCAGATACATGAAGTCATTGCATCTGATGAAATAGATCCTGTCTACAAATCTTATGTTACAAAGTTTTCCCCCCTCTTAGTCTCAAAGATGCTACTATATCTCTTTCCATTCCAATCCATACTAGCACAGCTATGTCTTTGAATTGCTGAAATTAATCACTGCCTACTTCAAGAATAAAAGAGGTGGAGAAATGCATTACTATCCTATATGGACCAATGATCTGTTTGAATGGAAACTCATTTCCTACATCCCTTCTTTCCTATGCAGTTCTTTCTTTAGACAGAACTAACTACTTAGGAAGAAAAGGTGACAGTGAGGATTATTTTCTGTTAGCTAAATTTGTTTTCAAGACACCACTGAGATCTCAGATGTTCATCCTGCTGTAATAAAACTTAACTTTGGAAAAGGTAATGAGGGGAAAGCTGAAGAGGCTTGAGTTGTTCTGCCACTCTGTGTTTCTAAGATTTGTAATTTGATGTATTACAGTTGATGAAGAAAAGAGGAAAGCCTTCACCATAGACACCATTGAGCTCATAGCGTTTTCAAGCCAGAATCTTTGCTTTTCTTATTTAACCAATATGTTTAATTAGCGGTGAATAAAATTTCTGTCCAAAGTGCATACAGATTAAAGAAAGTGTAGCCTAATTGAATCACCCCAATTCAAACACGGTTTATTAAATGCCTCCTCTCTTTTGGCATAATTAGACAAGCACCAAAGGAGAGGGGACGAGAAAGAGGAAAAATGAAGATTAAAAAGTGAAACTGTCCCGTGGCTTCATGCACTGGCTTAGATAGCTCAGCAAAGCTCATTTAGCCCAGGTCTTAAAATCTATACACTTGTTAATGAGAAACTGGCTACTTCCCAACATGAAAAATGGAGTTTATATTGCATGCACTGTGTTTTGTAAACCAGTAATTTACATTGATCCACATCTAATTTGCGGGCTCCATTAAGTTCCATAAGGTAAGCATATGTTAAGAAGCCCCGAACTTGGAAACAAAGCATTAAAAATGCATTTATTAAGGTGCATACAAGTCTAGTATACTCTATTGACTCAGATATTGTAAGAGGTATTAGGATATGAGGTATACATAAATGGATGCAAATATTTACATTGCTCTTGACTTAGTTTAATTTGTGTATAAGTAAACAATTTGAAGAAAAGAAATGACATCTTTATGACTCCAGAAAGCTCTTGCCCTGGGTGGCTTTTCTGCCGATTGTTTAAAAGGCAACATTGGGTCTAATTTTATTGGACTATACTATACTACAGGGCTGTCCAACTTCTACCGGACCGGGGGCCTAAATTCCGGTCACTGATCACCTGGGGGGCCTTAGGGTCTGTCTCCGCCCCCGGCTCCGCCCCTGCCCCTCCCCAGCTCCGCCCCCACTCTGGCCCCGCCCCCTCCACCGGCTCCGCCCCCTCCCCAGGCTCCAATTTACTTACAATTACTAGTTGCATTATTAATTATAAAATAAATTTTAAAAAATGGAACTGAATGAAATAAATATAAATATAAATAAATACATAAAAGCAAGAATTAAAGCAAGGAAGAAGGAAGAAAGGAGCCCACCCCAGCAAAACAGCCCTCAGTTCCAAATTAAATACATTATTATTTATTATTATTTTCTGCCCCTATATTCCCATCCCCATCTCCCCTTATTCCCAAATTAAATACATTCATTACTGTTATTATTATATTTCTGCCCCCTATATTCCCATCCCCATCTCCCCCTTATTCCCAAATTAAATACATTCATTACTGTTATTATATTTCTGCCCCCTATATTCCCATCCCCATCTCCCCCTTATTCCCAAATTAAATACATTCATTTGTTATTATTATATTTCTGCCCCCTATATTCCCATCCCCATCTCCCCCTTATTCCCAAATTAAATACATTCATTTGTTATTATTATATTTCTGCCCCCTATATTCCCATCCCCATCTCCCCCTTATTCCCAAATTAAATACATTCATTTGTTATTATTATATTTCTGCCCCCTATATTCCCATCCCCATCTCCCCCTTATTCCCAAATTAAATACATTCATTTCTGTTATTATATTTCTGCCCCCTATATTCCCACCCCTAGCAGACCTCACAACTTCTGAGGATGCCTGCCATAGATGTGGGCGAAACATCAGGAGAAAATGCTGGTCTGTTGTAAGTTTTTTGGGCTGTATGGCGTCTCATCCTCCTCTTCTAGTTTAGGCAGAGAGGAAAGGGAAGGGGGCGTGGCCAAGGCAGAGGGGACTCAGTCAATAACAGGAACCTTAATTTGCATTCCTTTCAGTGCTTATTTAGAAAGGATTGAAACTGGAAATTTACAAAACTGGAATTTTATTTCTCATGGTAGTTGGTTTTAATTTTTTCCTTTCTCTGCTCAGGTATCAATATTTGCATAATCCAGTTTGAGTCACCATCACTGTAAAGGTTTAGGAAGAAGTGAGGTTTATATACAGATGGGCTTGCAAGTAAACTAGATGTGAGGGTGATCGCTGGAGTGAAGGAAGGAAGGGAGGAAGGGGGGGCACTCGCGAAAAGGAGCAGGCGGTGGCGCGTCACAGAAAGCTCCTCTCCGCCGTGGCTGTGCGCCATCTCCGGAGCTCCTCCTCCCTGCCCCCGCCCCTCCCCGCCGTGAAAAAAATGGAGGAGGAGAGAGCCTGCTCCTTCTCCTCCCTGCCCCGCCCCTCCCTGCCGCGAAAAAATATATATTAAAAAATAATATTTTAAAAATTCAAAATAAATTTTAAATTTTTTTTTTATTTTAAACAGCCAATTTCTTTTTTAAAAGGATAGGGGGCCATAGGGAAGGGGCTGGGGGGCCGTGTACGGCCCCAGGGCCGCCAGTTGGACAGCCCTGCTATACTACATAGTGGTAGGCAACCCAGGGTCCTAATTCAACACTCGCACCCTACTTCCAGTTATAGTTATCCAGGTTTAATCAGAACAATGATATAGAGATGTCTCAGTTAGGAGCTGTTCAGGTTCTGAATGCTAATCCTAATTGATTCAGCCCACGGATAGATCTTATAACAACTGGAAGTTTGCCTTATGCTTGGATAGGCTCTGGAGCAGGAGGATGTTAAAACCAAAGGTGGATTCACCATTCTACAATACTAGATCCATTCACCACTCCTGGACTGGATTGTACTGTCTGAGCCCTACTTACATTTGGGTTCTGTTAGCAGCAAGAGAAGCCTAGATTATTCTTTACTGATGTTCACAGCTTCTTGCAAGGCCACTTTTTCCTGCAGAGTAATAAAAGCCAGTTTCTGTTTCCCAAATGTATCCTGGTGCACTAAATTCTTAGTTACCATAAAGTATGGGTTAGTGGATGGAATATTGGCTTTGAAAGGACATTGAAAGGACATTTGCTTAGCAAACACAATTTCACAAAGTGGTTCTTCTCTGGAGATTCTTTCTCAGCTCTTTCCTTGCTTTGTGCAAGTGCCCCTATGTTATTGGACTTAGCCTTTGCTAAGAGCTTTTACAACTGCAGCTTTCATGGGCATCAGTTCTTATTCCTGAGTATTTCTATCTGGCATCTTCCTAATTCTGTGCTCACTGCCTGTAGGCACTTAAACACTTCTTGCTGAAAGCTAATAAATTAGATCAAATTTTCCCCACCCATACTCCCTAAGTTGGTGGCAAGGAACAATCCACCCCAGCTAAGTGACCTGTTTGTTTAGAATGCTATCCAAATTTCCAATAGAGATTATTTTATTCTTTGTTAGAATTCATGCCTTTCTCCTTTGAGTAAGATACTCTGAACAACTTTAGTTGACTTATAATATCACCAGTGTCCATCCTTCAGTACTACTAAACAAAGGAAAGTAATGCTTCCACTAAATTCTGTACTAATTGAGATTACTTAGTTCAATTCTGGGTCTCAGTTTATGAATGATGTTCACACATTGGAGTACAGTGGGCCATGTATTATTGGAGAGATCCATCCCAGAACTCTTTGTGTAATACCATTAAAATGTATAATCTGGGAACCCTGTTATTCTCATGCAGAGCTGCAGTGGAGTGATGGGTTAAATGCTTGAGCTGCTGAACTGCTGACCTGAAGGTTGGCATTTCAATCTGTGAGACAGGCTGAGCTCCCATCTGTCAGCTCCAGTTACTGCCAACCTAGCAGTCTGAAAACATGTAATGTGAGTAGATAAATAGGGTAGGTACCACTTCGGTGGGAAAAGGCAAAAAAGTTGATCCAAGCAATCTTGCCAGCCACACAATAAGGAGATGACAATCAAGCTTCTTGGCTTGAAAATGGAGGAAGAGATTAGCACCGCCACCAGAAGCCTTTGTGTTTGTGTATCTCATTGTATATTATTGTAAAGGCATTGCATGTTTGCCTATGTATGTAAATGCTGTAATCCGCTCTGAGTCCCCTAGAGGAGAAGGGTGAAATATAAATACTATGCAATATTATTATTATTATTATTATTATTATTATTATTATTTGAACACTGTTTTGAACCTCTGAATGAAACATACCATGGAACTGTGTTGAAGAACCGATGGATGCTTAGGGAAAAGTTATTTTTAGGCCTACAGTATGATTTTATAGACAACTTCTGGTAGAACATGACAGTTGGTGGTGTGGACACTGAATCTAGCCAAATACACCTAGTCACACTTCTGAAACATCAGGACCACTCTGGAGCTTCCTGAAAGCTATGAAGTAAATGTCATGTTCTCTCAACCCATATTAACACCTAGATGCAGCATTTCTTCTGCTACCCAACCAAGTGTCTTGTAGACTCCTCTCTGCAGTTAAAAGTGAGTTCACATTATTTTGGCAATGTAGACATGACCTAGGTCAGTGGATCCCAACCTTTGGTCTTCCACATGTTTTAGACTTCAGCTCTCACAATTCCTAACAGCTAGTAAAGCCCAACTGAGGCCCAAAGGTTGATTATTACTGACCTTTGTCACCACTGTTGGTACGGATAAGATCTAGAATAACTGATCACCTTGTTGCCTCTTTTGACGTTTACACCAATGAATTGTCTACAAGGCAAGAGAGGACTGATTTTAACCTGATATTTCTGGCAGAGTTGGACTTTCAACAAACAGCAGGATAGTTGAAATCTCCCACTACTACCATTCTCTCACATTGTTCCAAGAGAAGTCAGGCTATCTTCATCCTTTCCAAATTATATGTGCAGTTTAAATTGTTATTTTGTTAGCCTCTGGGCTTAACCTTTTTTAGAAGTCTGTTTTTAAAACTGTGTTTATTGATCAGGCCCCCCTGGCTTTAATTATTTCTCCCCAATATATGTTTCTCAAGATTCTTTTTTGCCATTCTGCCTTCATTGTGTGATGCTAGTGTACAATGCTTTATGGCCTCTTGTGAGGTCAAAAGCCACTAACAAATGCTTTTAACAGATACATAGTATTAAACTGTCCTGAATAAAGGGATGTAAATTATGACCTGTTTCAGTCTTACATGCTAAATAAAAAAAGGTAACTTTTCTCCTCTTTGTTGCAAGAAGGTATGATATTCTATTAGTGTTATTGCTGTCAAGAGAAGCTGGAAATCTGTGAAAATGATTTTAAAGCATTGCTGTAAATATGAAAAATAATAAAATCATGATTACAGCTGCCTCTTTGAATGCACTGTTGAAAAGAACTGGTTTGAACACTAGACTACAACTTCGAATATCCACTGAGCCATAAAAACCCATTGGGTGGCCTTAGGCAAGTCACAATCTCTCAGCCTCAAAGGAGGGTAAAGGAAACCTCATGTGGACAAATCCTACCAAGTACATCCCTCAAAGGTTTGCATTTGGGTTGCCATAGTCAGAAATGACTTGAGGGCATGCAACAACAACACATTGGAGAGAGTGTTAGCATTTTTGCCAGCAGGTAGCTTGAGTTTATGTTTGTATATAAGGATGTGATCCTCTTTGTGTTCACACATTAAATGAGGCTATTCTCTTTTTTAAAGACTACACATGTTTCTGTACAATCTGTGCAAGCTTCCCTCTGGCTTTGGATAATTCTTTTAAATTGTCTTGATTGGATATTATTTATTAATATGAATTTCTATTAAACATAGACTTTTGGGGAAAGTGACAATTCCCTTGTAGTAAAAGCAACAGACTTTTGGAGTTGAGGCTCATCTTTTTTAAGCTGAAGAGCCAGTGTTGTCCATAGACACATCCAAGGTCATGTGGCCAGCATGACTGCATGGAGTGTGGTTACCTTCCCGCTGGAGTTGTACCTATTGATCTACTCATATTTGCATGTTTTGAACTGCTAGGTTGGTAGAAGATGGGCCTAACAGCAGGAGCTCACACTGCTCCCCGGATTCAAACATGTGATCTTTCAGTCAGTAAGTTCAGCAGCTCAGCACGTTCACCTGCTGCATCACCAGGGGTTCCAGAACTGTATGGCTTTTCCTGCCCTTTATGGAATCATAGAGTTGGAAAAGGCTACAAAAGCCATCCAGTCCAATCCCTGCCAAGCTAGAATACAAAACAAAACCATCATTGAAAGATGACTATCCCATCTTTGTTTAAAGATCTCCAAAGAAGGAGAGTCCACCACCCTCAACTTCTGTACAGCTCATAATAATAATAATAATAATAATACTTTATTTATAACCCGCATCCATCTCCCCAAAGGGGACTCGGAGTGGCTTACATGGGTCAATAAGTTATTTCTAATGTTTAGGTGGAACCCACTGATTCATGTTCTACTCTCCTAAGCCGTAAAAAACAAGCTTGTCCCACCTTTTACATGGCATTGCTTCAGATATTTAAAGATGGCCATTCTGTAACTTTGGACCAAGTTTCATGTTCACTTGTTTTTCCTGTATCTTTGGAAAGTGGAAAAGCTTGAAAAAGAGACAGGAGTTTTACTGAACTCTATTTTGCACAAAGTGCAGATAGAAATTACAATTGATTTTTTTGTTGCAGGAAGAATTAGATTCTATGCTGGACTTGGAGAATCCCCCAAAGTGATGTCTCACATGCTTGGATGGTCAGATAGAATCTCAAAATCTCAACTGCAACTTCAGCAATGGTTAGATTTCTTCACATCCCTAGTTCCACATAATGGTTCCCTTTGGCAAACCAAGACAAGGTACTGAAGTTGTATTGACGTTCCATTCTATTCCACTTGACACCATGATGCTGGTGGGAAATTACTGAAGTGTGAAGTTAAAAGGATGGTGCATTCATGTGGCCAAGAGAGACAAAGAGGTAATGAGCCATACATTTGCAGATTACGTCGCTTCATTTTTTTGTATATTCCTCACCTTTCTGGATATCCTTTCCATTTGGTTAGTCACTATTTGGAAGTGAGATAAAAAAATCCCTGCTTTACTTCATTTTATGGTGACTTAAAATAAAAGTATGGGTGACTGAAATTCGTGGCATTTTGACACTATTTGGTGGTGTTTAGATTCTGTGAATTGTTTCAACTGCTTCCTTGCAGAGTCTGCATTTGAGATCTGTCGTTGACTATTCAATTCTGGCTTTGATGGCATTATTAAGTAGTTGTCATTCAGTAACATCTGGAGGTCCAAACTGAGTAAAGACTAAAGTGCACCAACCACCATGTTTGTATGTGTGTTTGTATCCCTACGTCCATGGAAACTCTGTTCATAGATTCAACATCCCTTTGAAGGCTGTAGAGTTAACAATAAATTAATTAATTTCAAATAAATTGCAGCTGTTGCAGGAATGGCTTCAAGATGTCTGCTCTTATTTTTTGATTTAAAAACTCCTCATGCAATGGTTTGCCAATGGCTAGTAAAAAAGCATTCAGTTATGAATTCAGAGACCCTCCATAACTCCATCGCTATAGCATGCAAAAATGAATTTCCTGATAGTAAGTATGCTTTGCATCTTTCCTTAATGAAAGAGAAAGCCAAACTCCCTAATGAACATTAGACTATCATACTGTTAGGGACATAGCTGTGCTTTTACATTCATGCATAGCTTTTGCTGAAAGAGGTATAACTGTCTGTTTTCTAGACTTTGTGTGTATGTGCACACATGCACACCTTCAAGTTGTCCATTGACTTATGGAAACCCCACAAATTTAATGCAAGGAATAGTCAGAGGTAGGTTTGCTTCCTCTGAAAAATAGCCTGCAGTACCTGGAATTCATTGGTTGTCTCCCATCAAAGTTCTAATGAGGACTGATCTTGCTTAGCTTCCAGGATCAGAGGAATCTGGTGTCTTTAGGGCAGGGCTTCATAAATCTTTTTCACTCGTGATCCCTTTCTACCCAGTATTTTTTTCACAACCCAGATATATCGATATATAAAATAGGAATAAAAACCAGAAATTTACTGATAATAAACCAGCATTTAGAAGACTTTCTAAACAGGCTGATTTTCCTTTTTATGGAGTACAGACTGCAGAGTCCACTGCAAATGCCGCCAATGTTGCTAACAGATTCACATAAATTTCTAGGTTGCATTGAGAAACCTTTCACTGTTGCCAAAGCTTTGCGACCCCAACACTTAACTAAGAGGATCCCATCTGGGGTCAAAACTCATAGTTTAAGAATAAAATCACATTTGACACTGTCCCATCCAAGTTCACTTTGCAGGTAGCAGCCAAGCTCTGAGGAATTGTTAGTGGGATAAGGGAGAACATTTGGGCAGCAGGAACTGTGTCTTCTCTCCCTTAATCCTGTACAGGGGTGTGTGGAAGAGACAAAAGGAACAACAATATTGTCATACTGAATTCTTTAATCTTTCTCACAAATTGCAGGGGACTAATTCACAGTGACACAATTGGATGTACAATATAGCTAAGGCTGGCATGCCCAACCATAACCATGTGAGACTCTTGCTATGGCACAATGCTTTGAAGTAAATGGAGCTTAGTTTCACATAGTCTTTAATCTTCTCTGCCAAACAGTGATAGTGTGTCGCAAAACTACAACTTCTAAAATTCCATAGCATTGAATCATGGCAGTTCAAGTGGTGCCAAACTTCATTAATTCTACACTGTAGATACAATAAACATGGTGTAGTGTCTCCAAAGTCAAATTAAATGATGCCTTTGGTAGCTTTCCTTCCAATTCAGAACTCTGACCCCTAGATATCTTGCATAATCTTTTTGAAGTGATTAGACAATAGAAATCAAGCATGAAAGAGTCAAAGGATTACATGTGATATCGAGCAAGAATTTGGGGGTCTTGCCGTGAAGGAGGAGACCTGTCAGACCCACCAAAGAGGATCCGATATAGCCCTGGAGAGATAGGAAAAAATCAATTGGATTTTCCCTGAATTTCCCCCCAAAAATCTCACCAAGTTGAAGAAATGCCACCGAGTTGTTTATTTTGTTCCAGCTGGAGTGGATGTCAAGCTGCAATCATTTGCCAAGAGATAACATACCATACAATGCAAAACATTTAATTTTTATAGAGAAAAACAGAACTGTCAAAGTTCAAACTCCCTGCCCCCCACCCCCTTTGCCAGCTTTATGCTGATTGATTGGAGTCATCAGCTGGCAGGGAGGCATGGCTGCCTTTGCTGCGCCTCATCCAATCAAGAAGCCTGCGCCGCTTCGGGCTCTCGACCAATGACAGCGGAGGAGGCGGTCCAGACAGGAAATAATAAACCGGGAGGAAATGATGAGTGGATTAAAAGACAATGTTTGTCCAAGTGCTGGCAATTACTCCAAGAGTCCTCAAGCTAGCTTTTTGTATTGTTCCAAGTGAAGGAAATAAACCTTCAGACCCCGGTAATCCTTCATCCTGGATATGGGGACCATTGATGATATCTTATCTTTGGTTTCAGCCAAGGGAATGAAAACAATGAATGAGGAAGATGGGATATTCAAATTCTCCCGAAGGCAGGATGTCCCCTTTTTGAGAATCACTATGGGGCACGCCCTTCAGATGGGCATGCTCCGATGTCTGAAGGCGCGTGCCCAAGGGACATATCCTTCAAATGGGCTTACTCTGAGGTTTGAAGGGTTGTGTCCGCTGTTATTGTCCATGCAAGTGTTCTTGTTAAGTCCTTCTTTGTTTAGGGATTTACTAGCCCAGGAAATGAGAGATTCCCTGGAGTCTTGGTATGCTGGGTTCACGAAGAGGTGACATTTCATATTTTATACAGGTACACAGAGAAGGGGAAAGCATATGGGAATACATTCATATTGGAGGGAAATGAGAACCATATCATCTCATACCAGCCTATCCTACGCACCAGAGTCCATTAGAATACTTAAATCATGGGGAGAGTCCATGGGGTTTGAAAAAGAAAAAGTTTCCAAAATGTTTCTGAAAGTCCTTCAAAAGTAGGCAAAAGTTGCATAAAAGTTCAAGAAAGTTCATAAGTGTGGGTTATAGGGGCATTGTAATGTGGGGCCATGGGGCCATGGAAAGAGCCTTACGTTCCCACGAGGGGAAGGGGGAGATAGGGGAGTATGGGTTCATTCCAGCCTGGCGTTCTTAGTAAAACCACGAATTCTTTAGTTTTGAACTATCTTTTACAGAGTCCTGGGTGGTGGTGGTGGGGGGGGTCCCCTCCGATATCACATATAGCCGAAATCAAATGTGATTAACATCTCCCCCCAGTCTGATGAATTTTCTAGAGAAACTTGTTTCTAGTTACCTAGAAAAAATGTGTATTTCCATGAGGTAGAAAAGAATAGTAAGCATTAGACAGTGGTTGCCAAAATGTCTTCGAGGTTGAGTATACTTGGATTGAGTGCTTCAGTCATCAAATGGAGAGCTTTTGCCCCATAAAAGAGGAACTGAGGCCTCTTAGCAATCAATAATCAGTTTTTCAGGAAATGAGCAGATCACAAAGTAAATGCTCATCTAGAGCAGTGACAATAATCAACCATCTTCCTCACTTATGAGAAGGAATAACAGGGAGGTCAATGGCACTCATTGGGTCTAGCTTCCTGATTCAAGCTTGAATTTTCCTTCGATTAGACCTCTCTCAGGTCTTTGCAATTCTTCAATGCATTGCAGACAGTGAGCAACCAAATCTGCAAATATATACCTAGAAGTCTCATTGATGTATGACATAAGTCTGATGTAAGTATTCTATATATATCTGTCTAGTGAAGAACATTTATTCATTTGTTAATTCAATTTCTCTATCTCCTTTTTCTTGGAGTTGGACCCAAGGTGACCCACCAGAAATTAGCAAAGACCTGACAATAAAATTTATAACACAATTAGAATCATCACATTGAAACCACATTTTATAAGCAGTACAAAAATATTCTAAAGCATATAAAAGTTGAAAATAAACCACCTCTTCTTAAGAATGCTCCCTGCAAGCAATTCCATATTAAATGCCTATTGCATTGAGGCGACAGCATACATAATCAGAAATCTGAATGTTTAACTAAGGTCTAACATTCGACTCTCTTGGAAAAATCTTAGATTGCTGTGATCTGAAAAATCCCGACTTTAATTTCATCCTTCAGCTATTCCTATTGTTGAATTGATTAGATGAACAGAGAAAATAATATGCCAATATAGCACTAATTGGGCTAAAGTTTGCTCAATTTAAGCCTCCAATGCATAAATAATAGATTCCTAAGTCTTTACAGGCATATAAGATGTAATTCGGGAAGCTCCAGGTATTGTACAATGTATTGTCGAAGGCTTTCATGGCCGGAATCACTGCATTGTAGGTTTTTTCGGGCTATATGGCCTTGTTCTAGAGGCATTCTCTCCTGATGTTTCGCCTGCATCTATGGCAAGCATCCTCAGAGGTGAGGTCTGTTGGAACTAGGAAAATTGGGTTTTATATATCTGTGGAATGTCCAGGGTGGGACAAAGAGCTCTTGTCTGTTGGAGGGAGGTGTGAATGTTTCAACTGGCCACCTTGATTAGCATTTGACGGCCTGGAAGTTTTTTGGTGTGGCTTGTTAGTACCTGGAGGAACATTTTGTTGAGAGATGGTTAGCTGTCCCTGATTGTTTCCTCTCTGGAGTTTCCCTGTGTTGGGGTGTTGTTTTGTTGTTATAATTTTAGAGTTTTTCTAAAATAAATAAATACTGGTAGCCAAATTTTGTTCATTTTCATGGTTTTCTCGTTTCTGTTGAAATGGTCCACATGCTTATGGATTTCAATGGCTTGTCTGTGTAGCCTGACATGGTGGTTGCGAGAGTGATCCAGCATTTCTGTGTTCTCAAATAATATGCTGTGTCCAGGTTGGTTCACCAGTTCCTCTGCTATGGCTGACTTTTTTGGTTCTCAGGGGAGGGAGGAAGGAAGGTGTGAAGGGATGCGTGGGGGGGAGGTGCTTTTGACAGGTTCTCCTTCCTTTCCAAAATTGGTCAGTTTAACCAATATCTCAATCCACCTTTAGTGCAGCTGATCTACAATGGAAAACACCATCACCTTCCTCCCTTCCCCATTTCCCCCCACCTTCCCCCTTTCCCTTTTTAAAATACAGCATTGGCTTGATCCTGTTGAGTGGCGGCTGCCTCCTACCTGGCTAAACTCCCAGTCGCCAAGCCATGAGATTGGGATGAAAAGGTGTGTGTGTGTGGGGGGGGGGAGGGGTGAGGAAAACTTGGTTTGAATGCAAACAAACCCACTTTCTCCTCCTCTCCTTCCTTCTCTCGCATCTCGCTGAACCTCAAAGCCAGAGAAAAGAAGACTAGAGGTAGATAACCCAATTCTCTACCCATTCCTGGATCTTTCTTGAGGGGTTTGGCAATGGCTTTTCTGCCCGTTCTGAGTGACTCATGCGAATTACTTTACACGGGAGTCATTCACAATTGATAAATGGCAGTTTGGCTTTCCTTTCCCCTTCACGAATCCCTAGAGCAATGTTTTTTATTCTCCCCAAAATCATCCACCTTTCCTCACTTTCATTCTAATTGGGATGGGGAAGAAAGAGAAGAGGTGAAGACATGCTGGCTGGTTTATGCCTTTCTTACTATCTCTCCTCAAAGTTAGTAGCAGAAGGGTGGGTTGTTGTTTTGTGTGTGGAGGGTTGACACAAAGGGAGTGAAGCGAATCAGATTGGGAGGTCACCATCCTGAGGGGGCTTTGCGAAGAAATGATGGGGTTTGACTGGAGAGTATGCTTTCCTATAGACCCAGGCTGCACAAATCCATTTCTTTCTCTCCATCTCTCTCTTTTGTGTCTGTGATCGCTGCCGTTGGATTCTCCCTCCTCCTCCACATTAACAGCTGAGGCAGGCCAGGAGTGGAAGAGCCCCTCGGTCAGGCTGAAGCTTGGCGGTGGGAACCAAGCAGCTCCGGAGGGACAATCGAGCTGTTAATGTGGAGGAAGAGGAGAAGGAGGATCCTCCTTCTCCTCCTTCATATTAGACAAAGACTGCTGCTCGGCCATTTTGGCTAATGAGCAGCAAGGCAGTGTGGGAAATGTAGTTTAACCACAGGGCCTCTTGCAATCTCTACCATTGAGGGCCTTCCCCTCACAAACTACAACAACTGTGCTTAGCCACACCACTTCATCCCTCGCTTGCATCGTCCTGGGAGGGGAAGCATGAGATTTGAAAACTGTTAGGCTTTACAAAAGTTGCTTAATGCTTGTGAAAATTAAAATAACTTTGGGAGACATCTGAACAATATGTAATATTTACAAATAAAAAAGGCAAGTGGTTCAAATTCGGAATTGCTCCTCCTACTTTTCCTGCATGGTTCAAAATTGATTCGGAAGCACAAATTCGGTAGGGTTTTAACTTTTAGGTTTTAACAAAGCGAACCTAAGCAAGCCTAATGATTAGATCTTAGAGCAAGACTATTCTGTCTTACTGAATACACAGCAGTTGTGAATCCATAACTGCAGCATGAGTGCCAGCTTTAGTCTTTTGCTAAGTCTCTGGGTGATGGATTTCAGACTTTTAAGGAAAAGCAGATAATGTTATATGGTCCACTGCTGCTTTAAATGATGCTGCAGGAATTAATTCCTGCCAGAGAGCAGTATGTGTAATAAATGAATTCAAGCTCTACAAAAGAAAACATCCCCACTTGAACACAGTAGTACTTCCATGAAGCAGTCCACCACAAAGCATTGCTGCTGAAAATACAGAAAGACACAACAACCCTCCACTTGGAGCAATTACCTATTCATTTGAATCCCTGTGTTCCTGTAATCTCTAATCACCCTACAATCTCACCACAGTACTTGAACAGGACTGACGAAAGATAACACTCCAGCTGTCCTCTTGTCAAGTCAATAGTTATATGCTCTTGATAGTGGATGTGAGTTTGAATTGAACAATTTTATGGATTACTCTATGGATGATGGCGGGATGGTACAATACATCTTCCAAAACCCTTTCTAATCCTGATTCATATTGTATCCATTATTATAGGAGTGTAGTGTCTAGATCAGTGGTTCTCAGCCTTCCTAATGCCGCAACCCCTGAATATAGTTTCTCATGATGTGGTGACCCCCCAACCATAAAATTATTTTTGTTGCTACTTCATAACTGTAACTTTGCTACTGTTATGAAACATCATGCAAATATCTGAAATGCAGGATGTATTTTCATCACTGAACCAAATTTGGCACCAATACCCAATACACCCAAGTTTGAATACCGGTGAGGTTGGGGTGGGCATTGATTTTGTCATTTGAGAGTTGTAGTTGCTGGGACTTATAGTTAACCCATAATCAAAGAGCATTCTGAACTCCACCAAGTCTGGAATTGAACCATCTTGGCACACACAACTCTCATGAGTACAGAAAATACTGGAAGGGTTTGGTGGCATTGGCCTTGAGTTGTAGTTCACCTACATCCTGAGAACACTGTGGACTCAAACAATGATGGATCTGGATCAAACTTGGCACAAATACTCAATATGCCCAAATGTGAACACTGGAGGAGTTTTGGTAAAAAAGACTTGACATTTGGGAGTTGTAGTTGCTGGGATTTATAGTTCACCTATAATCAAAGAGCATTCTGAACCCACCAATGATAGAATTGGGCCAAACTTCCCACACAGAAGCCCCATGACCAACAGAAAATACTGTGCTTTCTTATGTCCTTTGGTGACCCCTTTGACACCCACTTGCAACCCCCCAGGGGTCTCGACCCCCAGGTTGAGAAACGCTGGTTTAGATTGAGGGTAGCAATCATACCATTCTATTTTGCTGTAGTCAGACCTCAGCTGGAACAACCCTGTATCCGGTTCTGTGTATTACAATTTAAGAAAAATATTGGCAACCTGGAAAATGTCTATAGAAAGACAACCAAAGTGGTCAGGGGGCTGAAAACCATTAGTCTATGTGAGGAGTGATTTAGAGAACTAGATAGGTTTAGCTTGGTGAAGAGGAGGTTGAGAGGGGACATGACAGCCATGTTTAAATATGTAAAAGGATGTCATATTGTGAACGGAGCAAGCTTCTTTTCTGCTGCTCTAGAGAGTAAGCGCCCTTCCAGACAGGCCCTATATCTCAGGATCTGATACCAGGTTCTAAATTGGATTATATGAGTCCACATTGCCAGATAATCTGGGATAGACAGAAAAGCTGGGATCAGATAGAGGGATATAGGGTCTGTCTGGAAGGGCCCTAAGCTATGGAGCAATAGGTTTCAACTGCAAAGAGATTCCACCTAAGCCAGTGGTTCTCAACTTGTGGGTCCCCAGATGTTTTGGCCTTCAGCTCCCAGAAATCCTAACAGCTGGTAAACTGGCTGGGATTTCTGGGGTTTGTAGGCCAAAATACCTGGGGACCCACAGGTTGAGAACCACTGACCTTAGCATTAGGAAAAGCTTCCTGATGTTAAGAGCTGTTTAACAGTACAATATGCTGCCTTGTGTGGAGTCTCTTTCTCTGGAGGTTTTTAAACCAAGGCTGGGTGGCTATCGGTCAAGTGTCCATTGATTGTGTGTTCCTGCATGACAAAGGGTCAAACTGGATGATTGTTGTGGTCTCTTCTAACTCTATGATTCTAAGATGGTAACAAGAGATATTTCATGCATTAATATGGAATATGTCTGAAAGATAGAATTATATCATCCCAAGCTTCCATCATATAATTGTTTTCAGAGAAGTATGAGAAGCTGCACTACCATCTCCACAATGATAGAGATCCATTACCGGCTCTCAAACCAAGATGTACAGATGAACCCTCTCCACATAACAAAGAACAAACCAAACATTTTCCAATGTATACGTATATTCTTTCCTTCCAGAACTAGTCTATGTTTGGACTCCTGTTGGTGTCAAATACACATATAAGCTCCTTGTCACATATTTGGACTGTTCTGCAAATGAATTCAGTTCATAATCCAGTCAACTTTAACTTGTGAATTTTAACTTGCAAGGTAAATTTTAATTTGTATTTTATCTCTGTATATTTGTTATATGTATTTTAATTGTATTTTGTTTAATCTCCCTGTATTAGCCATATTGTACTCTGTCTTGAGCCACAAGGAGGGACAGGTAAAAAAGGATAATGATGGTGATGATAATGATAATGATTTATTTATTTATTTATTTATTTATTTATTTATTATTTGGATTTGTACACCACCAGTCCCCGAGGGCTTGGAGCGGCTTACAATCAGTTAAAACACACAGAGGTAAAAGCATAAATATTATACTGGCTTAAAAAAGATTTCTGGCTTAGCAATCAAAGGCTAGCCGGAAAAGTTGAATCTTGCAGGCCTTGCGGAAGAAGAGAATGTCCTGCATGGCCCGTACATCGCTAGGAAGAGTGTTTCCATATTGCCGGCGCCACTACAGAAAAGGCTCTGGGCCGGGTCGATGTAAGACAGATTGCTTTGAAGGTTGGTTCTTCAAGGAGGTTCATTTGTTCAGAACGAAGTGACCTTTGGGGTTGGTAGGGGAAAAGACGGTCCCTCAGATACAACGGCCCCAGACCATGCAAGGCCTTGAGAGTTAACACCATCACCTTGAAGGTGATCCGGTGATCGACCGGAAGTCAATAAAGCTGCTGGAGGATAGGTGTTATGTGACATCTCACTGGAGCCCCAGTGAGGTCGTGCACCGGCATTCTGGATGAGCTTAAGTTTCCAGATCACTGACAAGGGCAGACCGATGTAAATGGTGTTACAGTTGTCCAGTCTCGAGATGACCATGGCTTGGAGCACAGTGGCCAGGTCATCTCTGGATAGGTAGGGGGCCAGATGCCTACCTTGCGGCAGATGGAAAAAGGCAGTTTTGCTGACGCTGGAGGCCTGGGTCTCCATCGACAGCAATGGGTCAAAAACGACCCCAAGGCTCTTAACTGAGGATGTCGGGCATAATGCCTCGGCATCCAAGCTAGGCAGTCTGAACGAGCTGGATGTCATCAGCGTACTGATAACATTCCAGCCCAAAGCTTCGAACCAGACCAGCAAGTGGTCACATATAGATGTTAAATAATAAAGGGGAAATAATGGTACCTTGAGGGACCCTACAGGAAAGTGGAGCCCTCTCGGAAACCAAACCACCCCTTTCCACTTGCTATCCCCGATTGTAGAGAAAGGACAACAACCATGCCAGGGCTGTTCCCCTAACTCCACCAATGGCAAGGCAGTGGGCCAAAAGATTGTAATCTACCATATCAAAAGCTGCTGTGAGGTCCAATAACACAAGCAGTGCCGATCCATCCTTGTCCAGTTGGCATCGAAGCTGATCTGAAATGGCGACCAACACAGTCTCCGTCCCGTGCCCCAAGCGGAAGCCGGACTGGAAGGGATCTAAGCTGGCTGTGTCCTCAAGTAACTGCTGCAGTTGCCCCGCTACTGCCCTCTCAATCACCTTGCCCAGGAATGGAAGGTTCGAAACTGGGCGGTAATTGGAAGGAACTGATGGGTCTAAATTTGGTTTCTTCAGTAGCGGGGAGGCCACTGCCTCTTTTAAGCCCCCTGGAAAGACTCCTTGCTCAAGGGAGCTGTTGATTATATTCAACAGAGGGTCACATAATCCCTCCAGGCTAGCTTTCACTAGCCAGGAGGGACACGGATCGAGGATGGTGATGACTGTATATGCAAAGCTCCACAAATGTAACCATCTGTTTGGTTACTTCTGACCAGAATAGAAACACTGGGGCATTCTGGGACAATATAGGTCAGTGGATGCATCTTAGTTCCAGCTTATTGTTATTGTTATTAAGCTTGGAGAAGACAGTGATGCTGGAGAAAATGGAAGGAAAGAGGAAGAGGGGGTGACTAAGTGCAAGATGGATGGATGGTATCCTTGAAGTGACTGACTTGATTTTGAAGGAGCTGGAGGTGGCCATAGCTGACAAGGAGCTCTGGCGTGGGCTAGTCCATGTGGTCACAAAGAATTGGAAGCGACTGAACAAATAAACAACAATAACCAGATTATTGTCTGAAACTAGCAAATTACAGTAGATTTGTTGTAGTTTAGCAAATCTTTTATTGGGTGGGAGGCTATCTGAGAACTTTATCCATGCCAGTTCAATTTAAAAAGAAGGCATGGTGCAAAAGTAATAAATAAACAAACTGATAGGTTGCAACAGCTAGTGGGCTTTGTGCTGTGTCCCTTAGCATAGATGACTCAGTCCTATTAAATATTTTCAAGAGTCTACATGCAGTCACAGCAATTTATTGTTAGCTCTTGGCTATTGCAAACCAATTCCAGGCACCATAAAATATGTTCAGTGCACAATGTTAAAATACACACATGAAAAAATACAACAATAAAATCATAAAATTTAAAATATGCTACAGAATATTTTCAGGAGAGATTTTGATCTTGTTTGCCAAGATAGCCAGTGCAAAATTATTTTGTTATTTTTATGACCTAATAAAAATGCCAGCTCACAAGTAAGGGAGCATATAGGAAAAAATATATAAATTGGAAAGTATCAGAACTTTAGCTCTCTCTTTAAAGAAAACTCTGGTGCTATAGGCAATTTAATAAGGAATATTGCAAAAATGATACAAAACTAGACTTGTGAAGAAAATAAATTACTACTATATAATCAATATGGAAAAGGTTGGGTCACTGTAAATGCAAGACAGCAAACATAATTGACACATGTCTTAATTACTCACCATAGGAAGATGTGTATTTTCAAACTGACTTTGTTATAAAGCCCTTTGTCATTGGTGGTGGGAGAATATATGTGGCACAACTATGGGAGCCTCTGGTGGCACAGTGGGCTGACCTGCTGACGTGCTGACCTTCCTAACTGAAAGGACAGGGTTTCAAATCCAGGTAGCGGCGTGATCTCCTGCTGTTAGTCCCAGTTTCTCCCAACTTAGCAGTTCAAAAATATGCAAATGTGAGTAGATCAATAGGTACCACTTCAGTGGGAAGGTAACAGCACTCCATTCAGTCATGCTGGACACATGACCTTAGAGATGTCTACGGACAATGCTGGCTCTTCAGCTTAGAAATGGAGATGAGCATCAACCTCCAGAGTCGGACACGATTAGATTAAATGTCGGGGAAAACCTTTACAACTATAAGGCAGTGCAAATTGAGGTCATTCTCTCTCCCACCCCCCATAAGAGCTTGATTCCCAAATAAAGTTTTCCTTTAGTCCCAGAATTTCTATTACTGAGGGAATGAGGCATTAAAATCTTCCATACCTAGAATTCTTACATTTGCTGCGGTCACATTTCCTTGGGAACTTTGCCTGTCTGTTTGATTTGGGTGCATTTCTAAATGTTCAAATTATATTTATTTATGTATTTATTTATTTCAAATATTTGTATCCTGCCCTTCTCAACCCCCGAAGGGGGACTCAGGGCAGCTTACAGCCGGCAACGATTCGGTGCCCCCATATACAACATAGTAAATACAATAATAACATACAGATAAAAACATTAAATCAATTCAAATTTTAAAATCTGTGAAAAATATTACAGTCTGGTTGGCCCTATCTAAACCGAATTCTATAACCAGAGAATCCATCAAAAGCTTTTCCATAGTCCATTTTCCATAGTATTGTCAACATTGTCATTGTCAGCATGCTACCTGAAGGCCTGGTCCCACAACCATGTTCTCAACTTCTTTCTGAAGGAAAGGAGGGATGTAGATAACCTAATTTAGCTGGGATTGAGTTCCACAGGTGGGGGGCCACCACCGGGAAGGCCCTGTACCTCGTCCCCGCCAAGCACATTTGTGATAAAGGCGGGGTCAAGAGCAGGGCCTCCCCAGAAGATCTTTTAAGCTACTACAAGGCTAGACATTTAGGAACAGAAGGGACATTTCACTTGGGAACAAGATTCCTATCTGAGAGGTTGCTTTCCTTTTGCCATCTTTAGTTGCATGACTAGATGATATTATAAAAGTCATATGGCATGGTACAATGCATTGTCTTTGATAAAATCATACTTGGTTCCAAGAATTCCCAAAAGCTGGCTATCATATGTAGAGGTAATCTAACAGCCATTATTTGGGATGGAGTTCCCTGGAACAAAGAGATCAATTGCTTGAAAAGAGTTAGTGAAGGAAAAGGTCAAAGAAGGTGACCACAGGGAAGTGAAACAACAAGTGAATCTTAACTAGATTTCCTTCTCTGATTAATCACTCTGGAGAAACATTGATTCTTTTTGGTTTCTAACAGTTCAATAGCATAAGTAGTATCATTCTCAAAGCAAAATCAGAACTTGGCACCTCTGCTGATATTGGTGGACTACAACTCCCCAAATCCTTCACCATTGACTATACTGGCAAGAGCCAATGGGAAAAGAAACCTTACAAAATCTAGAGGGTCAAATGATTGCCTCACCTATTATAAGTTGGGTTATGTAAGCTAAGTAGATGTTTGATAGGTCAATGGCATAACTACCAACCTAGTCTGATAAGAACATTGACATGATATCTGTCAATTCTAGTTAGCAGCCAGAAGGAGGCTTTCTAATTATCTCGTTTTGTGATTATATATTTTCCATCCAGGAGCCCCCAGCGGTGCAATGGGTTAAACCCTTGCACTAGCAGGACTGAAGATCGACAGGTCAAAGGTTCTAATCCAGGGAGAGTGTAGATGAGCTCCCTCTGTCAGCTCCAGCTCCCCATATGGGGACATGAGAGAAGCTCCCCACAATGATGGTAAAATATCAAAAAAAAAACCATCTGGGCGCCCCCTGGGCAATGTCTTTGTAGATGGCCAATTCTCTCACATCAGAAGCGACGTGCAATTTCTCAAGTCACTTCTGACATGAAAAAAAACCAACTTATCCAAGCCAGCTGCAATGCTGCACAAAAAAGTCTGCTAAATGGCATATTGAGATTTTGCTAGTTATGTGATGATTGCAGAAACTTTTAAGCAATTAAATTCACTCACAAGGAAATCTTGGAAATTTCTTTAATGCTAGGTTACTACTATACCGGGTTGTGCCACAGCTGGTTGGGAGTCAGCTGCATTAAAATCACTATTGACCGAAAGGTCATGAGTTCGAAGTCAGCTTGGGTCGGAGTAAGTCTACCTTTGCAGCCCGAAATACAATTGCATCTGTCAAGTAGAAAATTTAGGTACCTCTTATGTGGGGAGGCTAATTTAACTAATTTATGATGCCATAAAAATCTCTAGCAGCATGCGAAAGAATGTGGAAGTACTCCATCGGTGTCACAAGCAAGACGGTGAAGCAACAGCTCTCCCGGTGGCCGGAATTCAAACATACCCTCATGAAGCTGAAAAGTTAAGTAGCCTCTTTGTGTCTGTCTATATATGTTATGTGTCTATGGTATTGAATGTTTACCATGTAGGTGTGCATTGTGATCCGCCCTGAGTCCCCTGTGGGATGAGAAGGGCAAAATATAAATACTGTAAATAATAAATAAATAAATATAAATACAGTAAAGTTACAAATGAAGAAAACGCAGGCAACTTCTCAGTTCAGTACCCCAAAAGCTTCATCCCTCAACTCTCAAAAGTTCCTCCATTCAGCCTTCAGGTTTTCCTGTCTGCGCCAATTTGTATTATTAGACTCTTTCCCATGCAAGGCCTCAGATGTTTTCATGCTGTTTTCATTCTTTGACTCTGGCTGTGAACTCATGGCATGGAAGTGTTCTGATGTCTTGACAACGAGTCCATGGCGAGTTCAGTTATTCAGTCTGAAAACCAACTAATCCTTTGTGGATTGGTAAAATGGTATCATTCTTAGCTCCATACTTCTCCCTGTTTTAAATAAAATCTGTTTCTATGTTTGATTTTGTCTTCTCCATGAACCGTGAAGTGGCAGCAAATTCCTAGCCAGAATTAAACAGCTCCAAACTATCCAGGTTTCTGCCGACCTTTCCTTTCATGCTGCCAGCAAATCCCACTTGGTTCTTGAAGCTTGTTAATTTGGACTTGCTACAACTCGCTTAATAACTCAGCCTCATTGATCCCATAGTCAACTGGGACAGCCAAGGCACCAATGGTATGAACAGATGATGCCTTTTCTACGAGTTTTATATACTGCTCAGCACTTGGATTTCTCTTCAAGGAGGCTTACTAATAATCTCCTATTGTGGTTATATATTTCCCATCCAAGCCAGCTGCAATGCTGTACTAAAAACCGAAATGGCAATTGTACATCTGCTTGTACACCCTCCAATCATGTTATTTATTTACTTATACGTATATACAAAATGGCTCTCATCATTCAACCTGATTTTATTTTATTTTTTATCTTCAACAGATTGTTCTTAGCAAACTTTCCCATGATTTCTTATGAGCTAAAAGGGGAGGCTGGCAGTTTATGTCCTGGCTGAGTTCAGTTGACATACCTACTGTTTTTGACAGCATTAATAAATAGTTTCTTTTTGCCTCTTTTCTAATGCAGGTTTAGGAAGCTGCATTTCCCCTCTTCTATTTGTTCACTCGTCATTTATTTAATATTCTACCTTCTTTTCATATCAAGACTCAAGGCGGTTTGCCAAAGGTGATATAATTCAAACATATAAAATTAAGTAGTAAACTAAGAACATAATGAAAGCCACTTAAAGTATTGTTTTAAAACAAATATCGAAGCGTAACAAACAATGGAATAAACTTCAGATCACAAAGTATTGGTGGAATAGAAAGAACTTGACTTGCCACTGGAAAAAAAAACAGTCAAGAACAGCCATCTCAACTTCGCCAGTGAGGAAGTTCCAAAATTCTGGAGGAGCCAAAGAGAAAACCTTCTCTCAGGTTCCCACCAAATGTATCCATGAAAGTGGTGGGAAAGGGAAGAAGCTTGGGCAGGCTCATATATGAAGGTATGCCACCTTAAATAGTTTGGACCTGTTTAGGGATTTAGAAGTCTCTCTTTGATGTCATCTGCAGATTTCTTGATAATACCATATGAGCTTCTGCATGGCAATGGAATTGGAATGGATGGCCCCTGTGGTCTCTTCCAATTCCATGATTATAATTTCTGCTCGTCATATATTGGTATCTCTCTCTTTTCTTTTGCCATGATCAGGAGCTCAGGAAGCTCAAGGAGTGCTGTTTGTGTGATGGTCGAGGAGTACTGTTAAAAAAAAGAAGAAAACGACACAGGCCATAGTACCCACCACGATCCCACTATGATAGCAGAATGTATAGACTGTCCACTTCTGGATGGCCACTTTTACTTGTGTTGTTTTGTTGTTGCTGCTGCTGCTGTTGTAAAGAGCTTCTAGCCATCACTGAGTGCCTTTGACCAGTGTTTCTCAAACTTTCTAATGCCGTGTCCCTTTAATATAGTTTCTCATGTTGTGGTGACCCCCACCCATAATATTATTTTCGTTGCTACTTCAAAATTGTAATTTTGCTACTGTTATGAATCATATGTAAATATCTGATATGCAGGATGTATTTTCATTCACTGGACCAAATTTGGCACAAATACCCAATACTCCCAAGTTTGACTACTGGTGGGGTTGGAGAGGGATTGATTTTGTCATTTGGTAGTTGTAGTTGCTGGGATTTACAGTTCACCTGCAATCAAAAAGCATTCTGAACTCCACCAATGATGTAATTGAACCAAACTTGGCACCCAAAACTCCCATGACCAACAGAAAATACTGGAAGGGTTCGGTGAAAATTGGCCTTGAGTTTGAGAGTTGTAGGTCACCTACATCCAGAGAGCACCGTGGATTCAAACAATGATGGATCTGGACCAAACTTGGTATGAATACTCAATATGCCCAAATGTAAACACTGGTGGAGTTTGGGGAAAATAAACTGTGATATTTGGGAGTTGTAGTTGCTGGGATTTATAGTTCACCTACAATCAAAGAGTATTCTGAACCCCACCAATGAGAGAATTGCACCAAACGTCCCACACAGAATCCTCATGACCAACAGAAAATACTGTATTTTCTGATGGTGTTTGATGACCTCTCTGACACCCCCTTGCGCCCCTCCCCCAAGGGTCCCGGCCAGGTTGAGAAACACTACCATAGATGATGTCACACAACTTAGGGAGGATAAGGGGGAAAGAAGTTGGGCAATCTCCTTCCCCTCTCGAAGTCCTGAGAGTGCCTTTGCTGATATTGGCAAAGGCACCAACCAGTGGCTGGGAGCTATTTGGAGCTCTGTGGCCATGGCTACAGTGACAAAAAGTACACAAGTAAGTGCCACCCCATTCCCCACACACTGCAGAGTGGGACAGGAATGCTAACCCATTTGATCAGGGGGACTTGTTCCAAATCAGAACCAGAATCAGTTCATCCATTTGGGATGCAAGCCTCTGCTTTTCCTGCTACCTTCTACCTTACAAGCATGTTGCTAGTGTGTCCTGTCTTCTCATCAACTAGCCAAAGTAGAACAGCCTCAGTTTGGTCATATTGGCTTCTATGGAGAGTTCAGGCCTGATTTATTCTAAAAAGCCATTTATTTGACTCTTTAGCCAACCACAGTATCCACAGAACTCTTCTCCAACACCACATTTCAAATCAGTTGGTTTTCTTCCTGTTTGTCTTTTCACAGTACAGCTTTTATAGCTATGCCTATAAATGGGAAATAAAATGGCATGAACCATCTTCACTTTAGCATTCAATTACATATCATGTCACTTCATATTATTGTTTAGTTCCTTTATAGCTGCCCTTCCAGGTCATCTTCTTATTCTGATTTCTTGACATCAGTGTCCATTCTAATTAAAGATTGAACCAATACATGGGAAATCTTTCATGATTTCAGTGTTTTCATAAAGTTATGTAAATAATTTGTGATAATTATTTTAGCTTAATTTTCAGCTGTAAGACTGTCTTTGCTCTTTCTTTCTTTCTTTCTTTCTTTCTTTTTTGACTGTTTTTTAACTGCTCCAAAATATTTGCAGCAGAAGGTAAATATCCAAAATTCTGCAAAATAACAATTGATTTATCTGCAAGGGAACAATGTCCCACAATATGCTGCATAATAACAATGTAGAACATCAGCTAGTAGTGAGAAACTCCTTGAGGATACAAATAGTTATTTCTCATAATTCCATTAAGCCTAACTCAACATAAAGTTAAGAAAACAATAATATACTACTGTTTTAAATTGCCCCCAAAATTAATTAATTCAAACATATACCAAATTTGCTTACAGCCTTACCGTTTCCCAAACAATTCTAATTCTCATCTCCCCACCCCCCAACCACGGGAATTCTGGGGGTTGGCATCCAAAAAGTAATCATTAAATGTCCTGAAGCTATGTTAGCAAAATTAATGAGGTCAGTGGGGAGGTTTCCCTATCATTCATAGGATCCCAAAAATATATATTAATATATTATCTCTTGGTGACAAAAAAGGGGGGAAATCTAGTTCTCCTAGTTCTTCAAATGGCATTTTACATTCTGATCTCAACACACTTCAAAGTCACCTGAATTAATCACTCCTGAAAGCAATTTCATTCTTATTATGCAATTATTTTATTTGATATTGACAGTTAAAAATATGTAATGCGCTTCAATTATGGTTGGTAGGAAAGATCAAGTCAATGGCTGCTTGACTTAAATATTCATTTATGAATTAATCTGTCACTTGACATTTGGAAGCCAAGCTATTTGTGCATCACTAATAGCATTGTTATTTCGAGCCTACTGCACATATTTGTCTTTGTCTGAGGTTTTTCAATACTATAAATCTGGTCCCATTTATTTTCTCTAACTTGCCACTACCGTACTTGATTAATAGGAGGATTATATCCTAATCATCCTAGTTTTGTTTTTACAAAAAATTACAATGACTTTAGGAATATGAGATGTTCCCCCTTGTATGTATGTATTGTTCCATTAAAAATTAAAGAGAAAGGACACAATATCAGGGAAGGCCCGAATCCTGTTTCAGCTCCTTAGTTAAGTATATTTAACTAAAGGTACAGCTTTACTGTATGTTGCACCTCAGAACCCAGGCAGTCCCCCCTAGATCACACACACAGGCAAATACAATAATGTTCTTTTATTTAGAATAAAAGTAAAGAATAGTCCAAAGGGATAAAAATAGAGCAATCCAAAAGAGTTCAGCTTAGTCCTTTAGTTATAATCCAAGCGGATGGAAATCCCAAAGAAACAAAGTTCCAAAGCAAGGCAACCGCTCTGGCGGTTAAACGTGGCACTAGAGACTGGCTGCAACTGCGGTAGCTGGAATCAGGATCCAAACCGCCCCGGCGGTAACAAGAACTTGGAGACTGGAACAAGAGACGTGATCAAGCTAAATGTTGCTTCAGATCTGACAAAAGTTTTCCCAGGCCGGATAGATATAGAAACTAACTCTTGTGTGTCCACCGCACCCCCTTTCTCCAATCTCTCCTAGAAGCCGAGATACTATCCCTCCTGTGGAATTCCTTCTCATTAGCCCGGCCAGCTGCATCGCTATCAGAATGGGAACCAGAAAACTCCCCGTCTCCCATCTCACCATCTGGGAAGGGAGGAGATACTCTTTCTTGAGACCCAAGCCCGCCTGGCCTTTCATATTCATCAGAGTATAATTCCATGGAATCTTCACTAAATACATCTGCGGTCCCATAACCCTCCAGCCATGTATTATCCCATTGCAGGCTCTCTTCTGTAGTGTCAAAAGCATCAGGCCAGCCATCATCCTCTATCTCCCCCGGGTCAACTGGTGCCTGGCCCGGAGCCCCCAGGGTCTGCCCAAGTCCACCAGGCTGGAACCCTACACTGTAGAATTAATGTAGTTTGACACCACTTTAACTACTATGACTTAATGCTGTAGAATCATGGGGGTTGTAGTTCTGCAAGGTCTCTAAGGCAGAGAAGGCTAAACCAAACTCACCAAATGACAAATACCATGATTCCATAGGACTGAGCTATGGCAATTAAAATGGTGTCAAACTCCATCGATTCTACAGTGTAGATGCACCCCAAGGTGCATCATGACAGGGCAGAGACAGTGATGCTGATCTTGATCTTCAATTTGCTGTGCCCATTGGGCACACTAGAGTGACAATATTACAGTTACAAAGTGACAAATATGCTCATCTTTACTCTTGAGAACCATATTTTGTACTGCTCTTGTGATAATGATATTTACAACAGTGCTTGTCATAGATAGTAGAAATAGCATACAAGTGTTGATGGGTAGAAAAAAAATGGTAGGCAAAAGAAAGCCAGTCATCTTTTTAAAACACATACACACACACACAATGGATAAGTGACAGAGTTCACCATTAGGAAAACAATTAGGAAAATGCCAGGGTAAAAATATGGACCTTCCCCTGATCACAGGAATTTTTAACACTGTCACATCAATTAGAAGGCCATTCTATATGGTAGGCACTAAAATGAAGAAGGCCCTTTCCCATGAGTCAATGAAATGAGCTTCTTGAATGAGACTGGATCAGAGAAGCATCTGGCTATGTCCTTGTAGCGAGGCATTAATTAATGATGTCATCTGTTGAAACCCCTGGAAGATCTCAGGGGATGATGAAATAATTTCATGCCTGGCTACTGGAACATAGCCACATTTTCCCTAATTCTTCTTTGCTCTCAATATTTGTATCATGGGGGTTTGAAACAACTTATGATTCTTATACTGACCGGGAAATGGAATGTTGGTGGACAGGAAAAGAGATTCAAGGATGGGCTCAAAGCCAACCTTAAAATCTGTGGCATAGACACTGAGAACTGGGCAGCCCTGGCCCTTGAGCGCTCTAGCGGCAGGTCAGCTGTGATCAGCAGTGCTGTACAATTTGAAGAGGCACGAATGGAGGCAGAAACGTGCCGAGAGGAAGGACTGCCTTCCATCTGAAAAGCAATGCCCTCACTGCGGGAGAACATGCAGGTCAAGAATAGGGCTTCACAGCCACCTACGTACCCACCACCTAGACACATCACTTGGAGGACCATCATCCTTGGACTATGAGGGATCACCTAATGAAGTACACTGTTACAGCAATATTATTCCACTTTAAATGCTAGGGCAACATCTTATGCAATCCTAGGATTTGCATGTAGGGAGGGGCACTGATTCTCAGCCAGAGCGTTCTTGGGCCTCCGTGGGATGCAGCCACACCAATTAACATGGAATAATAGTACTTTAGCAGTGCAATGTTGATAATGCTTTGTGGTAGCTACAGGAGTCTGTAGGTGGATCTACACTGTCATATAATCCAGTTTCAGAATGCAGATTAACTGCATTGAACCAGATTATATGAGTCTACATTGCAATATACTCTGGTTCAATGCAAATAATCCATATTCTGAAACTGGATTATATGACAGTGTAGAGTCAGCCTGTAGCTGGCCAATTGTAGTGTTGTTCCGCATGCAGAATGTCGCGACAGATATCCTGAAAGCGCCAAGCCCAATGTGAGTTAAAGCAAAGTTTATTCACAAAGTTCCATAAAACACAAAAATGGGCAAAGGACCCAAAAAAACACTTGAACTTCAGTGTGAGAGCAGCAATAATACAAAACACAAACCTACTGAGCAAAACAGAGTTCAAAACAGAAAACCTGGATTAAATCTCCAGAAAATGCACTGCAAGAGAAAAACACAAAAGGGAAAAGCAAGCATCATCCAGAAGCCGATGTCATCAGTCCAGGGGAGGAACCAGGCAGCAGAGAAGCATCAAAACGATCCGTAGGCAGTCCAGAGGAGAAAGGCAGAGTAGAGTAAACTGGTCTGAAGTCACAATGGGGAAACAGGAACAGTGGCAGCAGCAAGTAGCACACAGGGAGTAAGTGTGGTGTAGTAATACCCAAATCCATTAAGAAGTCCCAGGTTCAAACTCATGTCCAGAAAATAGTCCACAGGAATGCAGCACACAGCAAGGCAGCAAGGCAAGACAGGATACAGGCACCAAGGCAACACTTTGCCAGCTGCAAGGGAATGGTTACTTCCCAAATCCTCTTATTCACAAATCATCCTCAGAACTTGATTGGACCATCATCAACTCTCTCAGCTGCCACGACGGCTTCATGTGCTGCTCTTTGTCTCTCTCTCCAATCTCTCCTTCTCCTGTCACGACTTACAACACCCCAGCATGAAGATTGATCATCCTCAGCCCAATTCCCATCCCTGGCAAACCCCACAAATGAGTCGCTGCCAGTTGGTTCTTCACAGACATCACAAACTTCTCATTTCGAGATTCTGAACTTTCTGAAGGGAAAATATTAGCAGCTGTGCCACAATCCCCGTTAGAAAGACAGTAAGAGTGTGATGTCTCAACCGCTTGAGCGACAGGTCTGAGGATGTTGCCGGAGCAGATTTGTCAGTGAAAATGAAGCCACGAGCACAGAGATGCTCTTCACACATAAAGGTGAGCTATATGCTCAGTGACATTTGAGCCTGAAGTGCAACCACAGAATGATAATTAGAATGTCTGCTTTGTTTCATATAAGGGTCACCCGAGTGACATTTTGAATTAGAGACAGTCTCTTGGTGAGAAAGAAAGGGGGAAATATCCAGGAGTCAAAACACCCCAAAATCAGGCTTGGGAGCTAAAGGGAAATTGAATTGTTTCACAGAGTTCCAAGACTTTAATATGCCTTCTGTTCATCCATCCACAGAAGTGGGTACTGATATACCCAAGTTAATAAAGTAGATATGTTCCTGGTCATTACTTCTTGAGCAGAAAAATTGGTATCAGAGGCAAAAATAAAACAGTAATAATTTATATATTATCAAGATTTATTTATTACGGTCAATGACCAGCATAAATTCATATATTATAGAAAAAGAAGCTCGGTTGAACATGTTTCAGCAAACATTTTGTACAAAACTAAAAATATGCACATGTGAGATGAAACCAAGGTCACATAGGTTTTTCAGTAGTTATATTGACATTTCTAAAAATTACAAACTTAATTCAGGAATTACTTTTTTATTTGACTAACTTCCATCAGCAGTAAACCTAGGTGGTCTGAGTGAAGCACTGAATTACAGTCTGGCCTCACCTGGAATGGACAAGTTGGAACTGATTCAGAAGGGCAATAGAGATGATACACAGTATTGAGGACAATACATATAATAAGAGATTTAAGAAAGTGTTGTTGTACATTTTTCGGGCTGTGTGGCCATTTTCCAGAAGCATTCTTTCCTGACATTTCACCTGCAGGCATCCTCAGAGGTTGTGAGGTCAGTTGGAAACTAGGAAAACAGGGTTTTATATATCTGTGAAATGTCCAGGGTGGGAAAAAGAACTCTTGTCTGTTGGAGGTAGGTGTGAATGTTTCAATTGGCCAGCTTGATTAGTATTTAATGGCTTAGGGACCACCAAACGCAGTATTGCCCAAACATGAATCAAGGAACATGAAAGGCACTGCAGAATACTTCTACCAGAGAAGTCAGTCATAGCAGAGCACCTGATGAACCAACTTGGACATAGCATATTGTTTTAGAATACAGAAATGATGGACCATTCTCACAACCACCATGTCAGGCTACACAGAGGAGCCATTGAAATCCATAAGCATGTGGACAATTTCAACAGAAAAGAAGAAACAATGAAAATGAACAAAACTTGGCTACCAGTATTAAAAATCTCTAAAGTCATAACAGTAAACAAAGAACAACACTCAAAAACAGGGAACTCCAGACAAAAAACAATCAGGGAAAGCTAATCACCTCTCAACAAAGGATTCCCCCACGTAGTAAGAAGCCAGACCTTGAAACTGCTAGGTTATTAAATGCTACTCAAGGTGGCCAATTGAAACATTTACAGCACCAACAGACAAGAGTTCTTTCTCCCACCCTGGACTTTCCACAGATATATAAACCAAATTTTCTTAGTTTCCAACAGACCTCACAACCTCTGAAGATGCCTGCCACAGATGTAGGTGAAACATCAGGAGAGAATGCTTCTGGAACATGGCCATATAGCCCGGAAAACTTACACCAAGCCATGAAAGCCTTCGACAATACATTGAAGGAATTGGTTGTGTTCAGCCTGGTAAATAAAAGATTGTGGGGATAACATGATCACATTATTTAAACATCTCATGGATGTCACAGGAAGAAGGGGAAAATCCTGTTCTCTCCTGTCCCAAAGGATGGGACCAAGTCTAATAGCTTGAAGTTACAGGACAGCAGATTTCAATTGAAAATTAGAAGGAACTTCTTCACAGGGAAAGCAGTTCCAATTACTTAAAGAGATGGTGGAGTCTTTTTCTCTGCATGCCTTCAAAAGATGTCTGGGCAGCTACCTGGTGGGGATGTCCACGTTGTAATCTCTGCATTGAGCATGTGATTGGATGGCTTATGGTGTCCTTTTTCAACTCTATAACTATATGTAAATTTTTCTGTCTGTAATTATCAGCTGCATGTTTCATTCCTTCATGCTATATAGAATCAGCAGTGTTTTTTTTAAAGTTCTAAATATAATCACAACACAAGTTCACCTTTAAACATCTTGCTTCAACAAGGATAAAAAGAGCAGCTTGTTTTTCTGTGATGGGGAGACTATTCATAATTTTCACTTAAGATTTTTAAAAATCTTGTTCCACTAAACAGCCATCTGCAGTGATGGCTGTCGGCATCTGTACTTATAAGAAGCCACCTGTTAACTGCTGGTGATCCTCATACTCAATGTCTCTAGAGATTCTAAACATTCATGACTTTTATTGATGATATTCTTCTTCCCTTCGGCAATAGTCATGGGCCCGAAATTTGTCCCATTTGTTTGATTCATGTTTCAGTTTATTTCCTTCAATTCAGATGGCACAAAATGGAAAGGCCTCTCCTGGAATGAAAATGCAATTGATAGGTACCAAAAATGTCTACTGGACAATGAGTACATTTATATCCCTATAGTAGAGTCTTCTTCATCTACAGGAGTCCTAGATCTGAGTCAATTTTTCAGAAGGATACGTCAGGAGGAAAACAATATTCTATGGACCACACCCAAAACTAATTATAGCAGCTGGGAAATTACATTTAAAAATTAATTACTTCCAGTTGCAGTTCCGAGGCCCTAATCTTTTTATTTGTCATTTTAATTATCTTTTTTTAGCACTTTACTTTTTATGGTTCCAAAGCAACAAGTTGCTTTCAACTTGAAAACATTGCAATGGTAAAATTAGTATAGAGAACATATCACAAGTGGAGTGAAGTTATCCTTCATTACTTTATAGTAATAAAGCAAGTTGCTTAGACAATAATTTGTCTCTCACTTTTTGCAAAGTAAGGAATTAATTAGGAGCTAACTCATTATTTCACTTGGCTATTTCTAACCTCTCATTAATTGTACAGAATGCAGGGTTGCTTCATTATTGTGGCACTCTTGTTGTTGTTCATTTGTTCAGTCACTTCCGACTTTTTGTGACGTCATGGACCATCCCACACCAGAGCTCCCTGTCAGCCATCACCACTCTCAGCTCCTTCAGAGTCAAGGCAGTCACTTCAAGGATACCATCCATCCATCTTGCCCTTGGTCAGCCCCTCTTCCTTTTTCCTTCCATTTTACTCAGCATAATTGTCTTCTTTAAGCTTTCCTGTCTTCTCATGATGTGGCCAAAGGACTTCACCTTTGCCTCTACTATCCTTCCCTTCAGTGAGTAGTCGGGTTTTATTTCCTGAAGTATGGACTGGTTGGATCTTTTTATGGTCCAAGGCACTCTCAGAACTTTCCTCCAACACCACAGTTCAAAAGCATCTATCTTCCTTCACTCAGCCTTCCCCTATGGTCCAGCTCTCACATCCGTAGGTTACTACAGGGTTTGCTTTAACTATGCAGATCTTTGATGCCAGTGTGATGTCTCTACTCTTCACTATTTTTTCGAGATTGGACATTGCTCTCCTCCCAAGAAGTGTCTTCTGATTTCCTGGCTGCAGTCTGTGTCTGCAGTAATCTTTGCACCTAGAAATACAAAGTCTATCACTGCCTCCACATTTTCTCCCTCTATTTGCCAGTTATCAATCAGTCCAGTTGCCACAATCTTGGTTTTTTAAAGATGTTTAACTGCAACCCAGCTTATGCACTTTCTTCTTTCACCTTGATTAGAAGACCCCTTAACTCCTCCTCGCTTTTGGCCATCAAAGTGGTATCATCTGCATATCTACGGTTGTTAATGTTTCTTCCAGCAATTTTAACCCCAGCCTTGCATTCATCAAGCCCCACACATCGCATAATGTGTTCTGCATACAAGTTGAATAGGTTGGGTGAGAGCATACAACCTTGTTGTACGCCTTTCCCAATATTGAACCAGTCTGTTGTTCCATGGTCAGTTCTTACTGTTGCTACTTGGTCATTACACAAATTCCTCAGAAGAGAGACAAGGTGATTTGGTATGCCCATACCACCAATAACATGCCACAATTTATTATGATCTACACAGTCAACGGCTTTAGAATAGTCAATAAAACAGAAATAGATGTTTCTCTGAAACTCCCTGCCTTTCTTCATTATCCAGTGGACATTGGAAATTTGGTCTCTCATTCCTCTGCCTTTCCTAAATACAGCTTGTACATTTGGCAACTCTCTCTCTCTCTCTCTATGTACTGCTGCAGTCTTCCTTGCAGGATCTTGAGCATTACCTTACTAGCATGAGAAATAAGAGCCACTGTATGAAAGTTTGAGCATTCTTTAGCATTTTCCATTTTTGGTATGGGGGATAAGTTGATTTTTTCCAGTCTGATGGCCATTCTTGTGTTTTCCATATTTGTTGGCATATGGCATGCATCACCTTGACATAATCATCTTTCAAAATTTTGAACAGTTTAGCTGGGATCCAGTCGTCTCCTGCTGCCTTGTTGTTAGCAATGCTTCTTAAGGCCCATTCAACCTCACTCCTCAGGATGTCTGGTTCTAATTCACTCACCACACTGTCAAAACTATCCTTGATATTACTATCCTTCCTATACAGATCTTCTGTATAGTCTCACCACCTTCTCTTGATCTCTTCAGCTTCTGTTAGGTCCCTGCCATCTTTGTTTTTGACCATGCCCATTTTTGCCTTAAATTTACCTCCAGTGTTTCTAATTTTCTGGAAGAGGTCTCTGGCCCTTCCTATTCTGTTGTCTTCTTCAACTTCCATGCATTGCTAGTTTAAAAATAGTTCCTTATCTCTTCTGGCTAACCTCTGGAATTGTACATTGAACTGGGCATATCTCCCCTTATCACTGTTTCCTTTTGCTTTCTTCCTTTCTTGGGCTACTTCTAATGTCTCAGCAGACAACCATTTTGCTTTCTTGGTTTTCTTTTTCTTCAGAGTGTACTTTGTTGCCGTTTCCTGAACAATGTTGTAGACTTCTGTCCATAGTTATTCTGGGACTCTATTTATTAAATCGAGTCACTTAAATCTGACCTTCACTTCCACTGCATATTTGCTAGGAATGTTAGTGAGATCATATCTAACTGGTTTGTGTGTTTTCCCTGATCTCTTTAGTCTTACTCTAAATTGAGCAATGAGAAGTTCCTGATCTGAACTTCATACTTTGCTCCATACGTTTAGTAAAATCTTTCTTCCCTCCCCTTCATTCTGATGGACAAAAAAAAGTCTGGAAAATTGGGGGGGGGGATGAGGATGGAGGGGAAATGTGAGCTGTCTAAATAGGATCACCCAGCTGCAGGCCCTTTAAGGCCCATGTGCATAGACCCAAAGACTGCACCCATAGTTCCCAGGTGCTTTGGACCTACAGGTGAAGTCCCTCCCCCAATAATGGGCCAAAATATGTTTTAACTGCTTTGATGTTTAATGTGTTTTAACTGTTTAATCTGTTTTATTACTCACGGTGGCTTCTTCTGTAAACCGCTCTGAGCTCCGGACACCCTCTTTCACACACACACCCCCCCAAAACCCCAAAAAACCAAATTTCTGACCTCCGATTTTGGGAAGCTCAGACAAAAATGGATTGGGTCACCACCCAAAGTCAGCATATGAAATGGATCAAGGTAAGTCCTGAATGCACATGACTATTTGGCAGTGCCTTGGTGGACCTCGAGCTTTGGATCTATTGATTCGTTCATTTGAAAAATACATGGTCTGTTCTGTAAATGCATCCCAAAGGTTACCTTCTTATTTCCATTATCATCACCACCATCACCATCATTTGAGTTTGTCCTTCTTTTCCTTCTCTCACTGTTTTCCCAGTCTGGGAGTCATTGTGGCTTACACGTGTTAAAAAAGACACAAGTAAGAGAGAGGGCGGGGGGAGAGAGAGGTTGATTAACATCTTACAAAAGGTTAAAAAAAAGTTAAACTGACAATTGAATGAGAAGGATCAAGTGTGGCATAGTGGTTTGACTCTGAAGACCAGGGTTTGAATCTGTGCTCAGCCATGAAAGTCCACTGGATGACTCTGGGCAAATTATACCCATATAGTCCCAGAAAACTTTATGACAGGTTTATTTATTTATTATTTATTTATTTATGACATTTCTACTATGTCTTTCTCATCCCAGAGGGACTCAAGGCAGTTTTATATACAGACATTCATTTGATGCCTTAAAACACAACGTACACTTAAATAAATATTAAAATAGAATTAAAAAGTACATTAAAACAATTAAAACATTTTAAAAAATACATTCAGAGTTAAACACCTAATCTATGAGTGTAATCCAGGCCATTCTAATGGTCATTGCACATTGTTCCAAGTCTATCTAATGGACATGTTCTTTAAAGGCTTGGTCACAAAGTCACATTTTCACTGTCTTGCGGAAGGTCAGGGGTTGATCTAATATCCTCAGATGATCTTAAACTCCACGGTGGTTCATAGAGGCAGATATGTTTGGACAGATAAGCTGGGCCAGAAACATTTGGGGCTTTATAGGCTAAAGCGAACACTTTGAATTGTGCTCAGTAGCAGATTGGTAGCCAGTGGAGCTGACGTAATGGGGGGTTATGCTCCCAGTACACCACTCCGATGAGCAATCTTCAAAGGTAGCCCCACATAGTGTGTATTGCAGTAGTCTATTCAGGAAGTAACCAGAGCTTGGACTACTGTGGAAAAGTCTGACTTCCCAAGGTATGGATGCAACACAAGGTATGGATGAAGGCACACAAAGCAACAAGAATTTAGAAGCAGTTGAAAACAATGACGATTAAAAGGAAAAGAAATAAACATACAACATGTTCTTAAAGATCCTTGGCCCCTGAGTAATTGGCTCTCAAAGGCCTACCAAGAAGGATAGTGGGGATGCTGCCAGTTTAGGTTCTCTAGGAAAAGTTCCACAGCTTGGGAACGTCGACAGAGAAATTTAAGTGAAAATTGCAATATATGATCTTCCAGATTGCAAGTCTGCTTGAATTCATTGTTGTTTTTTTAATTCTTCAGAACAAAGCCAGTTTAAATTTTATAATACTGCAAAAGATATAAAGTTCAAGAGCAGACTCCCCAAACTATCTTTCAGATCTTGTTTTACTGGAAAAATTAAGTTCGGCACTGTACCACGAAATGGATCTTCAGGGCTTCTTTCAAAAGACACAAAAGGGGAGGATGCATCAAACGCGTGATTCATTATTTTCAGACTATGTCTCATTTCTTTACATAAGTGGCATCTTGTGGGTCTTAATTCAAGCTTTTAATTAACTTCAAAGTAAAAGGTTTCTGAAGATGGTGCACAATGGCTATAAAACACAAGAATTAAGACTCAGTCACTTATTTAATTACTTCTTGCCTTCTACTGATAGGTCAGAAACTCTGCATGTCCGTTTTTAATATTACCTGGCAAATGCGGACAGGGAGAGAGGAAAAACCCAATTTAACTGCCATTTAGATTTGGACAAAGCTTTAATTTCACTGTAGCAATTATTATGGACATGGGATACTTCAAAATAATGTTAAGGCTATGACAAATTGCTTTTTGTTATAGGCCCTCTGTCCTCTTATGTCAGAGTTGAGCAAACCATAACCAGTGGGCTGCATATCACCTACTACCGTGTTTCCCCGAAAGTAAGACACCCCCGATTGTAAGACGTATCGGGGGTGTCTGGGGGGTCGGCTTATATAAGCCATACCCCGTATATAAGACGTACCTCGTCCCGCCGCCGCAACCGGAGGTGTGCCGCGGCACACCTGCGGCACACCTCCGCGGCACACCTCTTCGCCAGGGCTCCAGGCAAGGGAGGGGGAAAGGAGCCAGGGGCGGGACGAGCGGCGACGCGTCACTGTGCTGCTGATCCTCCACGCCCCTGGCTCCTTTCCCCTCCCTTGCTTGAGGAAGAAGGGAGGGGAAAGGAGCCAGGGGCGTGGTGAGGATCGCAGCGTCACAGTGACGCGTCGCCGCTTCGTCCGCCCCTGGCTCTCTTCCCCCACCCTTGGAAGGGAGGAGGAAGAGAGCCAGGGGCGGGAGAGAGCGACGACGCGTCACTGTGACGCTGCGATCCTCACCACGCCCTGGCTCCTTCCCCTCCCTTCTTTCCTCAAGCAAGGAGGGGAAAGGAGCCAGGGCGTGGTGAGGATCGCAGCGTCACAGTGACGCTGCCGCGCTCCTCCCGCCCCTGGCTCCTTTCCCCCCTTGCCTGGAGCCCTGGCGAAGAGGTGCCGCGGAGGTGTGCCGCAGGTGTGCCGCGCACACCTCCGGTTGTGGCGGCGTGGCGGCGTGCGGCGTGGCGTGGCGACGGGGTACGTCTTGGGTTATATAAGACGTATCCCGAAAGTAAGACGTAGGGGGACTTTTGGGGGGGGGGGAAAGAAAGTAAGACGCTGTCTTACTTTCGGGGAAACACGGTAGAACCTCTCCTCACTGTGATCCTGGTGCTCATGTGATCAACCCCCTTACCATTCTAGATTTGGGGGACGTTAGGCTTTGGGGTGTTTTGTTTACAAAATAGGTGGGTGTTGCCTATTTACAGCTAGGAGAGGATGAAATAATTGCCAGACCCACAGAAGGTAGCCTCCTCTGCCTTATAGTAATGGTCGTTCCCTAGATACATTCATACTACAGAAGTACAGTCAGCCCTTCACATTAACTGGGATTAGAAACATAGGACTCCTGAAAAAGTGGAAAAACACACAAAAATACTATTTTTAAAACCCTGACAAAACACCTTTATACGAATCTCTAGATCTATAGTCAACTGACAACAAACAGATGCCCAAGAACTTTTGACGTTGTTGTTGTTGTTATATTTATTTACACCCTGCTTTATCACCCCAAAGGGGACTCAAAGTGTGTTCTAATGAGGATGCAAATATTCCAAAAGCTAATCCACCCAAGAGACTGGAAATTGATTGAAAGGTACATATATGAAATAGCTTTTGACAAAGTCCTCACCAAAGGCTCCTAAATAAGCTCTTCAGCCATGGAATCAGGGACAGGTCTTGTCCTGGATTGGAACCTGGCTAAACTGTAGGAAACAAAGGGTGGTAATAAACGGACATTTCTCTGGGTGGAAAGAGGTGAGAAGTGGCGTACCCCAAGGTTCAGTTTTGGGTCCGTTACTTTTTAATTTATTCATTAATGATCTGGATGTAGGAGGGAATTCTGAGGTAGCAAAGTTTGCAGACGACACTAAATTGTTCAGGGTAGTTAAAAATGAAACTGATTGTAAAGAGCTCCAGAAAGATCTCTCGAAATTGAGTGAATGGGCAACAAAGTGGCAAATGCATTTTAACCTAGACAAGTGTAAAGTCATGCACATCGGGGCAAAGAACCCCAACTACACCTACAAATTGATGGGGGTCAAAGCTTTCCGAGACAAACCAGGAAAGGGATCTTGGGGTCTTGGTGGACAGCTCAATGAAGATGTCAACCCAGTGCGCAGCAGCAGTGAAAAATAGCAAATTCAGGTCAGCAAATGTTGTATTACCTCTCTACAAATCGATGGTAAGGCCACATTTGGAGTACTGTGTACAATTCTGGTCTCCGCACCTTAAGAAGGATATAACGGAACTGGAAAAGGTACAGAAAAGGGCAACAAGAATGATCCAAGGGATGGAGCGGCTCCCTTATGAAACCAGGTTGCAACGCCTTGGTCTTTTCAGCCTTGAAAGACGGCGTTTAAGAGGTGACTTGATCGAAGTGTATAAAATCATGCATGGGATAGAAAAGGTGAATAAAGAAAAATTATTTTCTTTGTCACAAAACACTAGGACTAGAGGGCACTCCCTGAAGCTCCAAGGTAGGAAAATTAGGACTAATAAAGGGAAATATTTCTTCACCCAGAGGGTCTTTGGGTTATGGAACTCACTTCCAGAAGAGGTTGTGACAGCTGTCAGCCTGAACAACTTCAAGGCAGGATTAGACAGATTCATGGATACCAAGTGTATCGGTAGTTACTGAAAAGGACATTCAAGTGCCACCTCGGAGTTGGTTGAGGTAGGCAGGATTTCCCTTGGTACTGGTTGTGGGGGGTCGGGAGCAGGTCAGGGTTTTGCCCTCCCTTCTGCTCGAGATCCCCGTGTACAACTAGTGGGCCACTGTGTGATACAGAATGCTGGACTAGATGGGCTGAGGTCCGATTCAGCATGGCTCTTATGTTCTTATGTTCTTAGTGGTGAGAACCATATTTTTCACCCAAAGTAATCTGCAGCTATAATTTTTTGACCCAAGTGATGACAAGTTTACTTCTAATTTTCATTTTCTGGGCTTGGATGTTTTACGGATAGGTGGATCTGGAAATCAGAGTCTAGGAATAATAATGCATCTTAAGTAAAGGTAAAGGTTTCCCCTTGACATTAAGTCTAGTCGAGTCTGACTCTGGGGTTGGTGCTCATCTCCATTTCTAACACCTCCAAGGTCATGTGGCCAGCATGATTGCATGGAGTGCCATGACCTTCCTGTCAAAGCAGTATCTATTGATCTACTCACATTTGTATGTTTTCAAACTGCTAGGTTGGAGAAGGTGGGGCTAACAGCAGGAGCTTATCCCGCCCCCCAGACTCGAACTACTGACCTTTTGCTCAGCAAGTTCAGCAGCTCAGCCATTTAACCCACTGCACCGGGGCGCTCTTTGTAATGCATCTTACAAAGAATGAAATTACTGAAAGAACCCTAGGGACTATAAGGGCTTGGGATGACTGGAGGCCTCACAAAAGATGCAGGAGATTTCACGAGTGACAGTATCTCCACCATGAACTAGATGAATTTAACATGCTTAGAACTGTTTTAGAACTGGTGTTCCCTGAAGTGGTTGAAAATGTCTTTTTGTCATAGTACATTATTCTCCCTTGCCTAAGTATTTTGCATTTTGTGTGTTTTCTTTGCAACTCTCATTGCTGAGCCATGCATCCTGGAGGAATCCTTGCTGTCGGCAGATTGACATATTTATTGCCAAGAATAAGTATTTTCCTCAATACATTGACCCAGACTGGCCGTGTCCAAGGCGAGGACTATAATCCATCTACATGAGGATTGCTATGTAGCTTCAAAACGTGGATGAATTACTTGCGTTCAACTCCAACTCTTGTGGCCATTGGTCATACTGGTTGGCAGAATCTCAGCAGTCTAGCCATGTGGAATAATGCTTCCAACTTCTACCCAAATGTAGACATATTTCCTTACATTTATCTATGACTACACTTGCCTTCTTCTGACTCCTCACCTCTGAGTATATCTATAGAACCTTATATCTTTCATTTGCATTGCAAGCTGATTGAGACTGGGGCCCAGCATGGCAAAGGGCCTGAACATTTGGAGTGCAATATAAAATGGCTGTGATAATGAAGAGGGTATTGGTCTTGATTATAGAAGTCCCCCAGTGGGGTAACCCCAAGTAATCCTATTGCACTATATAATGTGGTCTTTCTTTCTGTTCAAGAAGCCATCACACACATCAGCTTGGGGGTTTGAAAGGATCTGTGTGGCAAAGACTTCCCATAATATTAGCATATATCATGTGGGTTTTGCTATTAACATATGTCGAGGAGCGATGTAATTAATTAATTTAGAGTGAGATCAGAGTAGCAGGTTTACACAGCTGCTGCCAACATATGCTACAATTCTTTGACATTGATCATGAATTGACTGAAAATTTGATGTATCTTCTCCAGTTAGGCCTAATGCAGAGTGACAAATTATTATTGTCTGACAATGTATTTGCCACAGTATAGAGCAAGTCTTTGTTTAAATAACAGTAACCTTAAAAGGCTCTCTCCGCCCGCTGCCAAAGCCAAATTGATTGTAACAAGCCAAATCCTCTTTGGGAAAGTTCAGGGACGTTCAAAGAAAAAAGTAAAAAAATTAAGGTGGGATGAAGCTTTTTTTCCCTAAATGCCGGCTTGTCTTGACAATTCAGAAAATAAATCATAATTTTTTCTCAGCATGAATGAAGGTCAAAAGCACCATTTCTTGAACATTACCATCTGTCTTCCAACGGAGGCAGGAGGATATCTACAGAAGGTAGATTGTAAATTTGGCAGCTATTGGAGGAAAGTGTATATGTTTGTATTTGTTCACATAGATAGATACAGACAGATATGGATATAGCTATTTCAGGGGGCTCAATTGGTAGTAAAATTCAAGGAATTCATTAATTTTAGTCTAAGATCCTACATCACACTGAGAGAGCATAAAGCTTTACCAGATGTATCTGCATGTCTCGTTACCATTGAACATCTGAGTGCACTTGGCTATTTAGTTCCTTGGGAGGACCAGAAGGAAGAGTGTTGGTAAGGGAGACAAGGCAGCAGTTGAGTTTTAAAGAGTTTGTAGCACAAAGGTACACAGCAGTGGAACTCTCTGCCTCAGAGTGTGGTGGAGGCTCCTTCTTTGGAGGCTTTTAAGCAGAGGCTGGATGGCCATCTGTCAGGGGTGCTTTGAATGCAATTTTCTTGCTTCTTGGCAGGGGGTTGGACTGGATGGCCCACAAAGTCTCTTCCAACTCTAGGATTCTATTATTCTGTGTCTTCCTAGACATTCATATGGGTTCACCAGAAGTCCTGGTATTATTATTATTATTATTATTAACGTTATTTATACCCCACCATTCTCCCTGAGGGAACTCATGGTGACAAACAACTACACACTTCAATCCATTTAAAACAGATGACAGAACTACCTGATGGTTGATCACCCCCTTTACCCTCTCTAATATCCTGGCCATTGAATAGATGTAGAGTGGGCTCTCCAGCCAGAAAACAGATAGGTAACATGAGGAGTGGCTCATAGAAGATGGAGATAATTGATTTTTCCATTTGGCACAAAAAAGGTACATTGTGTACATCGCTAGTAGGATGTTAGTACCAAGCTGCATGGCCTTAAGAAAATATCTATCATGTAATAATTAACAATTATGCAAAAGACTGCAGTCTGTTTAAAACAGGGGCCATTGTGTGGTATGATCTTCAGAAAAGTATGTGTGGGGAAGAGGACTGAATCAATTGTTTAGCAAAGAGAAAGTTCCTACCAGCAGAACTTACTTGAAGTTGTCCAAGGTACTATTTAGTCTATTTTGTGCATAAAATGCTTTACTCTGCTTCTTGATCAAAAATACACAATCCTGTTTGAGGCTCTTTACCAGAGGCAGAGTTACTTTTGACAACTGGTTCCAGTGTGTATAGTTCCCATGATGACACACACACAGCTCCCTTAGAAAATCTGAAGTTGTGCTAATTACCTCTTTAGAAAGGTAAATGAGGACCAAGATTCAGTCAAGTGTACTCCTCAAAAATGGATGGAGTTATTTTTTTGGTTGTTTTATGTACATTGAGAAGGTATTGATGCAAGTCCTGCATCCATGGAGAGTGCCCATTCAGTTGGAGATCCTGGGAGTTGTGGACCAAAGGATGGTTTCTCTAAACTCTATGAAATCCTACAGAAAATTGGATACTGGAAGCTACGTTGGAAGCAAATATAATTCATGCTATTGCATTGTATCTTTGCCGATTACAGGAACATCTATGAAGGCATCACTCTTAGCATCCATGTTCCTGGCTTTATCTTGAAACCAGGCAAAGACCACAATGATTCAAAAAGCTATAGACCAATCTCCTTGCTGTGCCATCTTTACAAAGTTCTGGAGAGACTTATGGAATCATGGAGAAAATAGACCCATTTATGATCCCAAAGCAAGCTGGCTTTAGGAAAGGCAAAAGCTGCACATCACAAGTGTTGAATCTGACTCAGCACATAGAAGACAGTTTTGAAAGGCAGCAGATTACCGGAGTTGTCTTCATAGACCTGTCATCAGCCTATGACACTGTAAATCATCGCCTTCTCCTGAGGAAATTTTATAATATCACAAAGGACTGCCATCTCACCCACTTCATAGGAAATCTGCTACAAAACAGGAGCTTTTTGTTGACTTCCAGGGCCAGAGAAGCAGATGGTGAAAACAGAAGAATAGCTAGCCTCAGGGGAGTGTGCTTCCTCCATCAATGATTAGTCACTGCCAGAAGGGACAGAAAGTTTAATCTATGCTGACGATTGTGCCATCATCGCTCAAGCAGGGACCTTTGAGATGGTTGAACAGAAGCTCTCCAAAGGTTTAGCTTCTCTTATTGCCTATTACAGGCAAAACCAGCTGGTTCCTTATCCATCTAAAACACAAACATGTGCTTTTAATTTTAAGAACAAACAAGTATCTCGAGCTCCGAGGATTACCTGCTCCAGTGGGAAGAAATCCCACTGAAGCATTGCAGCACACCCAAATACCTGGGAGTTACCCTGGACCATTCTCTGACCTACAAGAAGTAATGCCTGAATATCAAGCATAAAAGCTGTCTGGCACAACCTGGGGATCACAACCAGATACAGTGAAGACATCTGCTTTTGTGCTTTGCCACTCTGCTGCTTAGTACACATGTCCAGTATGGAACACATCTCACCACACTAAAACAGTGGATGTGAAAGGCACTGAACAGACTGCACTCTGGCACCATGAGATGCAGAGCCAACCTTAAGAAATGGGACTATAAAGTGGAATCCACAACATGCGAGCATGGAGAAGAGCAAACCACTGACCACCTACTACAATACAACCTGAGCCCTGCCACATGCACAATGGAGGACCTTCTTATAGCAACACCAGAGGCTTCCAATCTTTGAAAGGACATTGGTTCATCACATTCATCAGATTATTTGAATTAAATAGTTTCATTTCTATTCAGCTCTGGAATAGCTGTTTCTCACATATCATGCCACATTAACTATATCAGAATGGAAGGAAGGCCTCTTTTGGAAAATGTGCTAGCTTGAGGAGGAAAATTCTTTTTCAGTTTCATTCATGAAAAGACAATATTTGAACTCAGTCATAGAACCTGATAGAAATTGTTTCTGGATTTCTGAAATTAGCAGTTCTATGAGGTGCTGTCTTGTTGCAAACAGTGTCCTCGTCTACCATGGGTAGAGAAGGCTGAGAGTTTGGCTTTAGATTAATTTAAGCAAGAATTCAAGAAATGTATGTATTGCCTTTCTGTCAGAAAGTTCATTCCACTTGAGATGGAAGGGAGGTGAGATTAAAAAACTGTAGGAGATTCTGCCAATACAGAGTGATGTATTGTTTGAGTGATACCTTCTGCATGACTGTGGTTGGTGGTTAATAATATCCTTAATGATACCATCAGGTACCATCCATACTGGTATCATCAGAGATGACTCTTAAGTTTTGGTTGTGAAATCTCAGGGCCAGAGATGCACTAGACCTAGAAACACTACAAAAATGGTTTGGGATGTTGAATAGAGTATAAAGATACACTACTTGAAATCACTCACAAACAATTGCTCTGTCAAGCAAATTTTAGTTCTAGTCATGTTCATTTGGAACTATTCCCCACCTATAATCCCAAATCTATACACGAGAAGTAGCAGAAATGTAGGGGTGGTCAGAAATATTCTATACCAACTATTAAATTAAATAGCACCTCCAACCCTTCTCAGCCCACCATAAGAGTCATCACTTGGATTGTGCAAAGTGCACCTCTTCAGTCTTCTGTGTGCCCAGGGGAAGGCTCTCATTCAGTATCAGCCATGGCTTGAGATTTCAGGTTTTTGCCTGCCACTTTTGGACTCTTGCTTGCTGAGGTGTTAAAGCAAGTATCTCTGTAGATCTTAGAAAACTATTTCTTGATTTAAGGCATTGGTGTGCTTGCTGATATCTGAACAGGGGGTGATCCAGAGATGTCACTGCCTTGGTTCTTTCATTATTGACTGTTACTTCCTGGCAGATGTCAGGTGGTGCAATACCAGCTAAACAGTATAATTTCTCCAATGGTGTAGGGTGTAGACTTCCTGTGATAATGCCATCTACTTGAATGATGGCTAGCCATATGGAATTAAAAAGATATCCATGCATTTCCCACTGTAAAGAAAAAAACCCAATTACCATCTACAAGACCAAGTGTGGTGTAAAGGTTTGAGAATTGGACTGTGACTATGGAGACCAGGGCTCAAACTCCACTCAGTTATGGAAACCCACTTTAGGTGCATTCTTTCAATCTGAGATTAAAGAAAAAGCAAACCTGCTCTGAACAAATTCCCCCAATAAAACCCTTTGATAGCTTTGCCTTAGGGTTTGTGTGTACAGAGCTATTGTACTGTCTATTCTCCTCTATGGATCTGAAACATGAGTCACCTATCGCCAACACCTACAACTCCTCGAACGCTTTCATCAGCACTGTCTTTGCACAATCCTAAATATACACTGGACTGACTATGTGACTAATGTGGCTGTCCTTGAGCAAGCAGGGATCACCAGCGTTGAGGCCATGCTATTGAGAAAATAGCTGCGCTGGGCAGGGCATGTCTCTAGGATGGAAGACCACCGCCTCCCAAAGATACTACTCTATGGTGAACTCACCACGGGTCAGCGCAAGAGAGGCGTCCCCAAAAAGAGATAAAAGGACTCCCTGAAACAACATCTCAGGTTTGGCCAGATTGATCACCAACAATGGTCCACCCTGGCCTCACATCGGGAGGCATGGAGATGCACTATCCACAATGCTATGGCCTCATTCGAGAAGACACGCCGAATGGGTCTCGAAGAGAAACAACAATGCAGAAAGAACCGCAACTTGGAAACAACATCATCCAAGGAGACTTTCTGCTATGCTTTCTGCAACTGAATTGCCTATCTCAGATTGACCTTTTTAGTCATCAACGCGCTTGTAAAAAGCGTGGGATGAGTCCTTCCTAAGAATCTTCATTCACGAAGTAATGCCGAGAGGGTTGCTATAATTTGGAAATGCCTTGAAGAAGGACAACAACTACAAAGGGGTTTTTAGACAAAATGAATTTGTTTTGCAGAAGTACACTGGAATACAATCAATAAATCAATATGAACAATCTTGACCATTTTCTCCGTGGGAATGTGAGTCAATCAAGAGATCATTTCTCACTGAAAGGAAGAATATTTATGAGAATTCCCTACATCCTCACAAATCAGACATGAGGCTGGGAGCAAGAGCCAAGAGTTAAGGCAAGCTTAAAATGCAAGTGATGGTAGCAATATTTACATCATAACTTGTTATGGAACTGATTGGTAATTAAATTAGAAATCTTTAAAATCTTTCAACTCCAATTTTTAATCTCTTCATTTCATTAAATCAAGATGAAGGAGCAAAAGCGACATTGATTTACTTTATCAGCAATTTGCTATTTCCTCTAAATTAGAACACCTGTGGCTATTGCTAATTTCCCAATAACAGTACCAAGATATATATTTTGAAGAAGAACCTGTCAGAAATGCCAACCTGAAACAAAGTAGCAGGAAACGATTAATCTTTGGGTTGTTGTAATTTTCCTGGGCTGTATGGCCATGTTCCAGAAGCATTCTCTCCTGATGTTTTGGCTGCATCTATGGCAGAAATGGGTGGCCTCCTTTCTTCAAGACTGGGGACAATGTGTGGAGAGGGGGGGGGTGGCTTCTGGGAGACTCCCATTAAGTTGTGGGGTTCCCCACGGAGCTATCCTCTCCCCTTTATTATTTAATATCTATATCCGTACACTTGCCCGACTGGTTCGTGATTTTGGTCTGGAGCGTCATCAGTACGCTGATGACACCCAGCTGGTGCTGAGAATGGATGGCAGGCCGGACACTGTACCTGATTGTTTCCATCAGTGCCTTGAAGCCGTGACTGCATGGCTGCGTTCTAGCCGGTTGAAGGTGAATCCATCGAAGACGGAGATCCTATGGTGTCAGTGAGTGCCGGTTGCCTACCCTGGATTGCCTACCCTGTCATCTTTGGTAAAAAGCCTGGGGGTCCAATTTGACCCACTGCTATCGATGGAGACTCAGGTCTCCATGGTTAGCAGGTCTGCATTCTTCCATCTCCAAGAAGCTATGCGACTGGCTCCTTACCTACCCAGGAATGGCCTAGTTACAGTGATCCAGGCGACGGTCATCTCGAGGCTAGACTACTGTAACGCCCTCTACATTGGCCTTCCCTGGTCGACAACCCAGAAACTAAAGCTGGTGCAAAATGCTGCTGCTCGATTGCTGGTGGGAGCATCGACAAGAGAGCACATTACACCAATTCTATAGCAATTGCACTGGCTACCAGTAGAGTATTGGATTGTCTTCAAGGTGCTGGTTTTGACATTTAAGGCCTTGTATGGTCTAGGGCCAGTGTACCTGAGGGACCGCCTCACCCCATATGTTCCCCCGAGATCGTTGTGATCAGAAGAACAAAATCTTCTGGAGATCCCATCAATCCGTTCCTGCCGCCTTTCAACAACAAGACAAAGAGCCTTTTCTGTGGTGGCGCTGACTTTATGGCATGAGTTACCAGACGGAACTCGTGCCATCACAGAGTTAGCCCCCTTCTGGAGGGCCTGCAAGACGTTCCTTTTTAGGCAGGCTTACAATCTAGGTGCCTCCTGATAATCCTGTCCATACCTTGTGCTTTTATATATCCAAACTGTTTTTATGTGTATTTTATTGTTTTTATGTAAACTGCCCCGAGCCCGCAGGGAGGAGCGGTATATAAAAGTGAATTTTAAAAAAGACATACCCAAAGATTAATTCCTGATCATTTAAATTGAAGGACTCAAATCCCATTAGTCCTAGCTAAAATAGAACCATTGCACTTATTGTTGAATGGTAGGCCAACACATAAAAATCCCATTAATTCAGGAATGGGACTTTTGGACACAGAACCTTTTGGAGAGGCTCATAACCTTTTGGAAAACCAGAATCTCCAAAGCTTTTTGAAAGCATGACCTTCAAGTATAGCACCCCAAGACAATTACAGTAATCTGAACATAAAGTGATGAAAATCTGAATCACTTCAGCCAGCTCTACAATGCAGAACATTTCCTTCTTCCCCCACCCCCTCCTAAAAAGGTTATTCAGTCTTTCTTACAAAATTACCATTTTAGCTTTACTTGTTGCTACCAAGATGCCTAAACTCACTAGGAGCTGCTTAATTCAACTCAAAATTTACCTTTGTTAGAAATTCATTGGTAACTGAGTTTGTTGATTCAAGATGGTCACTGAAGTCCTCAATAATGTATTGCTTAATGCCACCGTAGACAGATTCATTCAATCACTCAAGGTCAATAGGACATTTCTAAAGCAAGGAATTTTTGTGGCTGCAACTGAGATTTGTCATATAGCTTTGAAAGCTTACATCAGAGAGTGCTCCTAAAAGCAGTGAAATATTGCTGTTAACACAAGAGTTCATATTTATTTTTTTGCTTTTGCCTCTGTTAGTTTCCATAATGGTATCATTTCTTCATATTTTTGACAGTTGTAGTCCCATCCTATAAGATTTAATATTTACCTAACCAAGCTAAGAATTTATATCTCTCATTAGGAGTGTAGGTTCCACCAGTATTTTAAGCATAAACAACAATGTAGAAAGATATAGAATAATAGGATTTTCTTATTAAAACTCTTATTTAAACTTATTCTTTAAAGCAAAATATCTACAAGTTGAAAATTCATTATCTAAAAAATTGATTTACTCAATGGTAGCCTTTGTACTTGAGTCACTCCTTCCTTCACACCATTCCCATCCTCCTTTATGGGCAAGATGTTGTTAGAGATACCTTAGTGAGGGAACTTTGGTCATTTGCCAGCTATGCAAATCCAACAGCATTCCGACAAATAGGTTGTTTGCTGCTGCTCCCTACCTGACATTGCCTGGACTACTGTGACACCTCATCCACTCCAACTCTAAGAGAATTGATAATCTTTGAGCGACTTGGTAGAGCCTTTTGGGGTGAGATGTTCCTCCTCTACTGTTGAAGAATCTTTTTTCATCTCATCCTCTCTGTTTATCGCAGATGTTTATCACAGTTAATGTAGGCCAGTCCTGGTCAGTTGCGAGGTCCTCCTGTTGCAAGGTCGATCAGGGTATAGGGTGGCAACCTGTGCTCGACAGGGTTACTCTCCCACTGAGGACTCAGGACTGCAATCAGGGGTCCTTAGCACTGACACTTGAAGCTCAGGTGTCGGCTGTGGCTTGGAAGGGCCTTTGCACAGTTATAACTTAGTGTGCCAGCTGCAATTGTACCTCAAAAAGCCTAACTTGGTCCACACCTTAGTTACATCTAAAATGTACTACTGCAATGCACTCTATGTAGGGCTGCCTTTGAAGACGGCTCAGAAACTGCAGTTAGTGCAAAGATCAGCAGCCAGATTACTAACTGGGGCTAGCTATAGGGAGCATATTAAAGCAGCTCCACTGGCTGCTGACAAGTTTCCAGGCCCAATTCAAAGTGCTGTGTATCACTGCAAAGCCCTATATAGTTTGGGTCCAACTTATCTTTGAGAGCGCATCTCCCTCTATAAACCGGCATGGGTCCTAAGATCTGCTGGAGAGGCCCTCCTCTCAGTCCCATCATCATCTGAAGCGTGGTTGGTGGGGACAACAGAGAGGGCCTTCTTGGTGGTGCCCCCCAGCTTTGGAATGCTCTCCCTAGAGAGATCATATTAGCCCCCACTCACCAAGCTTTCCAGACACAACTGAAAACATGGCTTTTTAAACAAGCCTTTGGACTATCATTAGCATCTTAATTATTAAATTTGAGGACCTAGTGATTGTTTCACATTAGCACTTATGGGATTGATATTGTACACACTGCTTATTTCTGCAGCCTTGCTGTGTTTTAATAAATGTTAAACTAGTAGGGATTTTATATGTTGTTTTATGTAAGTATTGTCATGTAAACTTACCTTGTTATTGATTTATATGTTTATGTACCTCAGTGTATTTTGTGCATTGTTGCATTGTTGAGTGCTTTCTGTGAGTCATCCTGAGTCCCTTCAGGGAGATGGTAGTGTGATACAAATACAGTTTTATTTATTTATTTATCTATTTATTATTATTATTATTATTATTATTATTATTATTATTATTATTATTGGTGGCCAGTAGTAGGCCAAGTCTTCCATGAAACCCTCCATGGTTGCGTGGATGTTGGGGAGTAGGGGGCTCAAGCTAGGGCAGAAAGGTTAAAGATTAGTTGAATTCTTGTAGTGAACTTACAGTGTAATTGAAAGAAAAACAAAGAACAATGGTTCAGTTAAACATAATTTTAAATTCTATATGTCATAGGAGACAATTCTGAATTCTGCAACACATCTCACAAATGAGGCATTGGGCACCATTTATGGTATTGTAGTCAGTGTTAGGAAAGGGGTGTAATAGAATTCTCTCCCCTACTCCACCAGTTTTCAATTTGAGTTTCAGACATTCTAAACCTTAATTGATGATTTAGAAATTAGTTTTGGAATCCAAGGAAAATAGGCAGGCAAGGAAATGTGGATGCAGTGAACATTAGGCACACTCTCTCTCTCTCTCTCTCTCTCTCTCTCTCTCTCTCTCTCTCTCTGCAGTGCTATAAAATTTGGGGACAGAAGGAACAATTCATGGTTTGGGGGTGGGGGTGACATCAATCCTTCCCATAGTGATACCCCAGTATATCCCAACAGGAGGAGGGAGAAGGCCTTGCCTTTCTTGTCTCCTTGAACAGACACTTGACCTGTTTATTTTCCACTAAAAGCACATCCTAGTGAATATATCTGCAACTATTGCTGTATCTATATTCCCATGTTTCTGGGGCAATAATTCACTGGGTACCCTCAAATAATGGAGCAAAACTTTTGCATTTGAGTAAGAGCAATGTCTTGTTAAGATATCTACCATACTTCAGATAAAGTTGTATGGGCAAGTTCTTTGTGTCAAGGGACATTCTGCTGAACTGTTGGTGGCACGCACAAAGGGAAACGGAAGGCTATTGTATGATGATAATGTAACTAATAGCAAATGAGATGTCCAGAATGTTAGGTAACTAAAGTGACTTTCTGTGTTGCCAGAGGCTTCTGTCAAATAGGGTGGGCATAATGTGCACTCAGCAACTGAGTGCACAAAGTACCAGCAAAGTACAATTGGTTGATGGCATGCTCCAACTTGAACTGAGACCCAAGCCAGATGGGGGGAATGTAAGAATAGACTTTCAGATCCTGACATATGACTGCTCAAATTGGATTGATCCATTTGATGTTTTGAAATGCAGTCAGAAAACAAAGCAATTTCCCCTCTGAACTTGGAAGACAGCTCAGTTTATTGTGAAATACATGGTAAAGCAATTTGGATCCTGTTTGTGGTAGGCTAGTACTAGTATCATCAAGATTGAGACAGCTGCCTCAAGAAGATGTTCAAGGGCAGGAATGGTAACCTATCAGGAGATCCTCCTGAGCCCCATAGTCTTCTGTTTTCACACTAGTTTGCTGTGTGCAAGGATCTTATCATGTTGCTAGTATCAAACACTTATGATTCAATTGCCGCCTAACCAACCTCTCTACAGAGAATTGAGGGTCAGGGAATATCAACCAGCTCTTTTGTCAGAGGCAAGAAAATGTCTGAGGACTCCCACCCCAGTGATGGCAGCAAGATGACCTTAGAATTACATATGTGTGGCGTTGAAAGAAACATCAAGAAATCCATGGCTAAAGTACCTCCAAGTTATGAAAATTGTGCTCAAAGGCAGTTTGTTCACTTGCAGAGCAGCTTTTACTATCAGGATATTCTTACTGACGTTTATGTGGAATCCCTTTTTTTGCAAATTGACTCTACTGGTTTTGTCTTAACTTTGGAACAGAAAAAAATATTGAGGGGGGGATCTCAGAAACCAATCCCAAATGGAAAGTAACACATTTAATCAAGTATTGAAAAAGACTGTGGTGTTTATTTAGAAAATTGCAGCAATTTTCAGTTATTATACCTAATGCATTTTGAGCATGGCAAGTCTTCCTCAAAGGCAACTAAAAACAAACTGAGAACATGTAATTCGTTTAGTTTATCCAGAAAGTTTTGATATCCAAATTGTATTAAAATGCAATTTGAAAACATTTTGTACATATTCTTCTGAAGCAGCACTTCTTCTGGTCCGTCCCTTTGCTTTTATCTCTTTCAGTTCAATATCTCACTACACTGAGGGTAGCACAATGCCATATGAATCCTGCCTCAAGCCTGCCTTCTCCCTGTGATGAATCTGTTCCTTGCTATTGTATTGATGGGTAAAACCAATCGCTCACAACCCTTCCATGTCCCTGTCACCTACCTTGGCGCAATGAGCCTGTTCTGCTTCTGTGCTGACATGCTGGTAGAAAAGTGTTTCAATGTAGAGGATTATCTCTCTTTCTCCACCTCTCTCCACAGTATTTATTCCCAAGAGTTCATTTTCCATGCATCTAACATTTTATAGTTATATTTGCTTTTTTGTTTTTCAAAGCTGAAATTGCAGATTTGCTATAAAAAAAATAAAGAAATGGAATAGCAGAACAGCAGGAAGATGGAGTTACAAGTGTATGAAGATGTAAGATGGTAAGGCTATAGATTGTTGATTGCACAATTGTAGAGAGGTACCATATTGAAGGCACTCAACTTGATGTGAATTAATTTCAGTAACATGACTGCAGAGGCACAATGGGCTCATAGAATCATAGAACAGTATTTGGAAGAGACCATACGGGCCATCTAGTCCAACCCCCTGACATGCAGAAAAAGCACAATCAAAGTACCCCCCAACCTCTGTTTAAAAGTTTCCAAGAAAGGAGCTGGTGACTCCGAGGCAGGGAGTTCTACTGCTGAACAGCTTGTATAGTCAGGAAGTTCTTCCTAATGCTCAGGTGGAATCTCATTTCCTGTAATCAGAGTCCTAGTTTCAAGAGCAGCATAAAACAAGCTTGCTTCCTCTTCCTTTTGACATCCTTTGACATATTTATTCATGGTTATTAGGCATGAGAAAAAAGTTATGAAAATGATTCGTTTCGTAAGAAATTCGTAAGAAATGCTACTTTCGAGTATTTCCGCACCTGGAATGCCAACCAGGAAGTGGACTTCCTTTTTTCGAACTTCGGGCCAGGATTTTCTTAAGTGTCGTTATTAGGTCGTAAGGGGGCACCCTCCTTCTCTCTCACCACCCTCCCGCCTCCTTGCCAATAAGTATTATGGCAAGGCAAGCCCTAAACTCGCTCCTTCTTTCGGCTGGAAGCCCGGAAAAATGTAAACAGAGAGGATTACTCAGAAGTAAATCTGCAAAGGAGGGCACTTTGGATGAAGGACCCTCCTTTGTGGATTTACTTCTGAGTAAACCTCTCTGTTTACATTTTTTCCAGGCTTCCCTGCCTCTCCTGCCTGCCAGGATCTAAAGCATCAAAGAGTATTGGGGTGAGAAACCAACCTAATGTATAATAGAATGAATGCTACTGTAAGTGCCTAATATTATAAGTAATCAACTGGTCATACCTACATTCCATGCACATGCAATAATACAGCAGTAATAACAATAACAAGAGGTAACATTCAAACCGAAGTATTCTGACTGGTCTCTCCTCATGCGGTGCAAACGGGCTCTTCTCTTATTAGCCCGGGAAAAGCCAGCGTTTGCTGCTTGGGAGCACACACATACATATTCTTGGGAGGGGGGATTTGCTGCAGAATCCCGGGCTCATAGAGAAGATTCTGCAGCAAATCCCCCCCAAAGAATATGTATGTGTGTGCACCCAGGAAGCAAATGCTGTGCCCGGGGTTTTGCCTTTTCCGGGCTCAGAGAAGAGCCTTTTGCAGTTTGAGGAGGGCACAGTCAGAATACTTCGGTTTGAATTATACCTCTTCTTATACCCATTGTTATTACTGCTGTATTATTGCATGTGCATGGAATGTAGGTATATGACCAGCCTGGGCAAACTTGGGCCCTCGCTCCTCGGGATCGGGGTGAGAGAGAGGCAGCAAGGAGTGGGGGCTCCTCCTCCTTTTCTTTTGCTGCTTCCAAGAATAGAATACCCCCTCCCTCCTTCCCTCCCTCCTTCCTATTTGGAGAGTCCCATCTAGAATTCAGTGTGATTTATTCAAGTTTTGGCCTACAACTCCCAGAAATCCCAGCCAATTTACCAGCTGTTAGGATTTCTGGGAGTTGTAGGCCAAAACCATCTGAATGCGCATGCGCTGGCATACGAAATACTAACGAATTTCGTTAGTAATTAAGTTACATTTTAGAAATTTTTGGAATTTTTTTTGTAAGTCTTTCTTTTACTAATCCAACCCCCCCCCCCCCCATTTGATTTTAGACTCGCCATTTTTGGATTCGAAACCATGCCTAATGGTTATCATGTCTCGTCTCAACCTTCTTTTCTGCAGGCTAAACAGACCCGGTTCTTCAAGGAGCTCCTCATAGGGCATGATCACATTATTTGATCATTTCAGTTGCCCTCCTCTGGACGCCTTCCAGTTTGTCAATATCTCTTTTGAACTGTGGTGCCCTGAATTGGACACATTATTCCAGCGGAGGTCTGAACAAAGCAGAATAGAGAGGCACCTTTTCTTGACTTCCCTATATAAAGCTGTTGCCTAAGGTAGTTGCTGTTTTGTTTGGGACTGATGAGCATTGTGTTGAGCATTGTTCCTAATGTACTTCATCTACTCACCTATGTAGTAATATAGCATCAGCCCTTTGTTAGATACATAAGTTATGGAACTGCCCAAATGTCAGTCCTTCAGGTGTAACTTCATTTACAAAGACATATGTACCCAACAGGATTCCAGCATACAACATTTGTCTATAATCTAGAGTCTTTTTCATATGGACAGACATGAAATACATGAAATATTAATGTTGTGCTTGATTGTACTTCTATCTCTTTTTTGTATTTTCTCCTGAAAAGTGTCCTCTTTTCTTAGATTATCACAATGTATGGTGTGATTTATAATGTTCAATGGGTTTTCATTCCCTTCAGCATTCAGCAAACTTGATAGATCTCCGCTCTTTCAAAAGCTTTCCATCCGTGCTTCCGAGCTATTGAAACATTATCATTTAATTAGCTGGAAATTCACATATGAAGTGTTTTTGGTTCACTGACAGTGCTGCTCTTTACATTGTCTTCCTGCTCAAGTGTTCCTATTTAGACAGCTCAAATTTTCCCTCCTTCCTCATATTTTTTCCATTTTCCAGATTTTTTGTCCATCAGAATGAGGGGGAGGGAAGATAGATTTTACTAAAAGTATGAAGCAACCCTGCATTCCGTACAATTCATCACAGTTTAGAACTAGATAGTTAAATGAGTTAGCTCCTAATTAATTCCTTACTTTGCATAAAAATAATAATAAGGCACAAACTAATGTCTAAGCAACTTGCATTATTATTGTAAAGTAATGAAGGACAACTTCACTCCACATGTGATCTGTTCTCTGCACTAATTTTTACATTGCAATGTTTTCAAGTTGAAGGCAACTTGTTGCTTTGGAACCATAAAAAGTAAAGTGCTAAAAAAAGGATAATTAAAATGACAAATAACAAGATTAGGGCCTCAGAACTGCAAATGGAAGCAATTAATTTTTAAATGTAATTTCCCAGCTGCTGTAATTCGTTTTGGGCGCAGTTCATAGGATATCGTTTTCCTCCTGGCGTATCCTTCTGAAAAATTGACCCAGATCCAGATCTCCTATAGATGAACTGAACTGAACTTTATTATTTATGAGTCACCCTCCACAAGTGTGCTCCGGGCGACTTACACAGCTAGCAATGCAGTACTAGAGTATTAAAACATTAAAATATTAAAATGGCTAAAAATATCGGACTCGGAAGGTTCCGGGTCGCCGATGAAGATGACTCAACTACAGGGATATAAATGTACTCATTGTCCAGTGGACATTCTTGATACCTTCCAGATCTGTGTAGGTACTAATGTGCTACCTATAACATCTTCTGTCTCTGCAAGAGACATTCACCTCTTTTGCAGCCACTTCCAAAAAACAATGGTTTACTATTTCAGAGTGCGAGAGTACTGCTTAGGTGGAAAAATGCACCTGCTGAGGGATTTTTTTCAACTCTAAAGTGTAGTATTTTTGTGAGATAAGTATTTGCAGAGCTTGAAGTTTGGAGACACAGGTCACAAAGGACTAGTCATGGGCCTGAAATTTGTTCAATTCATTTAGTTTGTGTTTTAGTTTCATTCCAGGCATTTGCATTGGAAAGGCTCCTCCGGAAACAAAAATGCAATCTATACGAAAGGCAGCCCGGCCTACTTTTCAGATACATTTTGTGGGGTCTGCAGGCAAGCACCAAGTAAGGAGCACTCCTTACTTGCCACTCGGCTGCAGACTCTGCCAGGCCCGTGCACATAGTCCCAAAGCCTGGACCCATAGACCCAAGATGCTTTGGCCTATGGGTGCAGGCTTTGGGCCTACGCACCTGGTCCTTAAGCACATACCAATGCCAAATCAAGGTAAGTCCCTAATGCACATGGCTACAAAGGACCACCACTACCAGGGCTGTGTGCAGTCCCTGGACTAGATAATTCCCACCTTTGCTCTACTTGCAACACTGGTGTGTGCTTAAGGACAATATGCCCAGGCCTGGTAGGGCCTGCAGCCAAGTAAGGAGCACTCCTTATTTGGTGCTTGTCTGCAAGACCTGCCAGGACTGGGCATGTAGGCTAGGTAGCCTGCAGCAATAGGCCCAGGCACTTTGGGCCTACAGGTGAAGTCCTGCCCTGCCAATAAAAAACAAAACAAAAAACCAAATATCTGACCTTCCAATTTTGGGGTGCTCAGACAAAATGGATCTGGGCCCCCACTGAAAGCTGGGACACGAAACAGATCAAGTCCTGAATGCATATGACTACAAAGGATTACCCCAAGGTTGTGTGCAGTCCCTGGACTAAATAATTCCCATCCTTGCTGTACTTGCAAAATTGGTATGTACTTAATGACCAAGTGTGTGTTTCAGTATGGCAAGGACCCAGATTAGTGCATCTCTAGTGACCCAACCTTACATTGGTACACCAAACCAGCCTCCTGGTCATACACAGTTGGTCTATAAGAGCAGAATAATTCTTTGTCTGGAATATCGGTAAGCAAAGATATATTATGACATCTTACAGACTGAGAGAACAAAGTCAGTAACACAAGTTCAGTATTAACCATGGTCGATGAAGGACAAAGGCAGGGAAGATGTTAAGTAAGGGCAAAAAGAGTTTATTATCATATCAATGGTGCAAGGAGTTATTGGAATGAATGTGATGTTGGCTGGGGTTTTAATTAATGTTATCATACATATTGTGTTCCAGGAATACATTGTCTCTATCCAACCCAGTATTTTTGCATATTTCCACTCCTAATGTCTGGTTTAGATCCATGTCTATCTGCATTCTGTCTCTGAACTTGGAACAGCTGTTTTTGAATTAAAAAAACACAAAGGAAGAATAGAAAGAGAAAAAAACCAGTGGAACTGGAATATATCTACAAGCTACAGTCTATTGAGGATAGGTTGAACAAACTCTGTTCCCTCAGCAAGAGCAGAAGCATAAAAGTAGTCTGGGGTCTAAACATGAAAAGCAGTCTAAGCAGGGTCAAAGGCCACTCAAGGAGTTACTAAAGAGAGAAGTCCAAAGAGCAAGAGGTTCAGAGAACCAGACAGCAGGGAATGTCACAATGCCAGTGTTAGTAAGGTAGTTGCTACTAAGCTTGTTTCTCAGACAAGGTTTGCGGCCATTTGCAAGGCTTAACTGATTTATTCCTACAACTCAGGCTGGATCTACAGTGCCAAATCAAGCAGTTTGAAATTGAATTATTTGGCAGCATAGATCCAGTCTCAGAGATTCTGAGGGAAAGAGGGAACATCTATGTATTTACTTATATACTCATGTATAAGTCAACCTCATATATAAGTCAAGGACAGGTTTGGAGTGCAAAACTATGGATTTTGATATATCCCATGGCTAAGTTGAGACTCATTCCATGAAGAGCACTTTATCCATCAGCCCTATACTTATAATTGATTTGCACCAGCCCGCCTACCCGTGTCGAAAACTGGATATTTTGCAGAAGGATACAAGAAGCTTGGCCCCTCACTGAACATCAAGAAAACCAGAGTGCTTTACCAACAGGAACCAACCAATCCTTCTGCAATGCCAGACAATTTCTGCTATCTTAGCAGCCACCTCACCACAAAAGTCAACATCAACATCAAAATACAACCTCGCTCAAGCTCTATGAGTGCAGCATTTTTCGGAACAAAGCAGAGTGTTTGAGGATCGGGACATTTGTAGGGAGACCAAGGCGATTGTCGAAGGATTTCATGGCTGGAATCATCACAGGTTGAATCAGTCTGCAGTGCCTTTCATGTCTGCAGTGCCTTTCAACTGGCTGTCCTCCTTCCTCCAAAACTGCCTGCAACGAGTGAAGTGGGGAGGGGTGGTCTCCGAGGGCTCCACCTTACATTGCGGGGTCCCTCAAGGGGCCATCCTCTCCCCGCTGTTATTTAACATCTACATGCGACCACTCGCCCAATTGGTATGGAGTTTCGGGCTGGAATGTCATCAGTACGCTGATGACACCCAGCTCGTTCTGAGGATGGACTCTGGGGCGGAATCTGTACCCGATAATTTCCAACTCTGCCTAGAAGCCGTAACTGGATCGCTGCGAGCCAGTAAGTTGAAGGTGAACCTGGCGAAGACGGAGATCTTGTGGCTGGGCCGCCCGGGGGGGGGGGGGTCCAGCTGCCGATGTTTGACGGTGTGGCGCTATGCCCGCAGTCCTCAGTAAAGAGCTTGGGGGTCCGGCTGAACCCCCAGCTGTCTATGGAGGCGCAAATTGCTTGTGCCTGCAAGACAGCCTTTTACCACCTGCGGCAAGCAAAACGTCTGGCTCCCTATCTCTCCCGTTGCGACCTGGCCACGGTGATCCAAGCCACAGTCATCTCGAGGCTCGATTACTGTAACGCACTGTACATTGGCCTACCTTTGTCGGTGATCCGGAAACTTAAAGTGGTGCAGAACGCGGCAGCTCGCCTGCTGCCAGGAGCCCCAAGAACGGCCCATATAACACCACTCCTGCGCGAACTGCACTGGTTGCCCATTGAATTCTGGATCTCCTTCAAGATGTTAGTTTTGACTTTCAAGGCCTTATATGGTTTGGGGCCAGTGTACTTGAAGGAGCGGCTTACCCCATATGCACCCAGAAGATCACTGCGTTCAGAGGGGCTCAACTTGCTTGATGTTCTGGGGATGAAGTTCTGCAGACTCTCTACCACGTGGCAGAGAGTGTTTTTAGTGGCTGCGCCGGTTTTATGGAACTCGCTGCCGCAGGAGACACGAGCTTTGCAGGACCTGATGGCTGTCCGCAGGTCCTGCAAGACCTGGTTATTTAGGCAGGCGTTTGATGTGTGATGTCCGACGGTGCATGATTCACATTGCCACACTGCCATACCACCATTACTCTGTATGAACCAGCTATGTCTGGCTGTAATTTTGTGTGACTGTTTTAAGATGTAATTTCATGTGTTTTAATCTTATGTGTTTTATATGCTGTTTTTATATCCTGTTTTTATATGCTGTAAACCGCCCTGAGCCTCAGGAAGGGCGGTTTATCAAATCGAAATAAATAATAAATAATAATAATAATGTTCTGTGATTCATGTTTGGGTACACCAAGGTACCTGTTTGTAAAGCTATTGTTCTCCGAACTCTGTTATATGCCTGCAAAATGTGGATCATCTGTAAATGTCAACTTCTGGAATGATTCTATCACCATTTCCTCTGAAAATTCCTACCAATCTCTTGGGAAGACAGGCAGACAAAAGTCAGCATTCTGGATGCAAAGACTACCATTATTGAAACAATGATCCTTTGCCATTGACTTTGCTGGACCAAATGCTATATTGTCTGAATGCCCAATCACCATTTTCCAAAGCAGTTACTTTTCTCTCAACTCAAGAACAGAAATGGAATGTTGCTGGACCGGAAAAGAGATTTAAATATGGGCTTAATATAACTTTAAAAAACTGTGGCGTAGGCACCAAGAATTAGGAAGCCCTGGCTCTCAAGTGTTCTAACTGGAGGTCAGCTGTTACCAACAGTGCCGTGGAATTTGAAAAGGAACGAATGGGGGGCGAAAAGGAGAAATGTGTCAAGAGGAAGGCACATCAAGCCAATTCTTGTTGAGACCACCTTCCATCTAAAAATCAATGCCCTTCCTGCAAAAGAATATGCAGATCCAGAATAGGTCTCTAGAGTCACCTGCGGACCCACCACCAAAACTCTGCACTTGAAAGGCAATCATACTTGGCCTCCATTTTGGCCCAGAAATCTCAAGATGACTCTGAACTTGTAATTCTAGACACGAGGGTCTATATGGGATTTGTGTTGAAATTATTTCCTGTTCTTGAGTACAGCTTGTTTTATAAAGAAGCTGCAAAAAAGCAAAACAAAAAACAAAAAACCCCAAAACCAAACAAGATAGATAGATAAACAGACAGACAGTGGTAATACAATATGTGATGTTTAATTACCTTCGTAATACTAAAATTCAAACAATGCTGGTGGGAGAAACCTTGGCTTACTGTGAACAATGGATGCCTGGCATGTTCCCATATTTGCAGATTTGGGTAAAAGCCTCTTAAATGACAAGTGCTTTTGATGCACAAACTTTGCTAATCGGTACTGGAACAGTGTATTCAGTCTTTCCTCCTAAGCAGCTAGTTATTGTCTATTATTGATTTTGAGAGCCCTGTCATTTAAAGAGAATTCAGGGAAATATCACAACAACCTACTACATTCACTATGTATTTGTTACCAAATGAAAAATTTACTCTGGTCAGTTACAGAGTTTGGAGCATTTTCTTCATCAAAATGACTAATTTCAAGCAAGAAGGCTTCTACATTCTCAAAGACCATCAAAACTCTCATCTCAATTGTTTTATTTCTATAAATAGTGACTATTAGGCATGAGAAAAATGAAACGGAAATTAAAAGAAATCGTAAGTGATTCGTATGTAATGGGCCTTTCAAGTTTATACGGATCGCAAGGCCAATCCCGGAAGTGGACTTTCTTTTATGCACCCCCTGGGCCCAAAATTTCGTTAGATTATTAAATATTTCGTTAGATTATTAAACAGGAAAATTTCCTCCAAAATAGCTTTGCAGACATAACTCACAGTGAAATCGGGGCCTTTCCATGCTTGAAGCCTAATTAGAGTGGAAGGCCTCCTCCAGGAAGTGAAAAGGGAGCCGGAAACCATAGAGAGCCCGAAATCGGGACTCCTAGAGGGGCTGGAGGACTGACGAAAAAAAGCGATTTAAACACCCAGGAAGGGGGTTTAGATAGAAGAACAGAGTAGGAGGACATAAGAACTGCTGAGAGAAGAGCAGCAGGAGTGAAAAGAGCATGGAGAGGAGAAGGAAGAGTTCAGAATCCAGAAAAGCCATAGAGTTCCAACAGAGGTCCTAGACTGCTATGGTAAAACTGAATGGGGAAAAAAAGATGGAGTGAGGAGAACTCTACAGATTAGCAAGGCCTGCACCAGAGGTAGGCCTAGGCATTTATTTAATAATATTAATAATAATAATATATTAATGCATTATATGTGTCCCTGCAAAGGAACCCTGTCCTTTAATAATATTATTAATAATAATATATTAATGCATTATATGTGTCCCTGCAAAGGAACCCTGTCCTTTAATAATATTAATAATAATAATATATTAATGCTTTATATCTCCCTGCAAGGAAACCAAGGGAAATGTTGCCCCTTGATTTGCCTGTGTTTAAAACAGTATCAGTCCTGTTTCCCTGCTTTGCCTACTTTAGAACTACTAACGAATTTCGTGAGTAATTAAGTTACATTTCCGAAATTTTTGGGAATTTTTTTGTAAGTCTTTGATATACTAATAAAAAAAAATCCCCCCCCCCATTTGATTTTAGAATCGCCATTTTTCGATTTGTTATCATGCCTAGTGACTATATATCCTAGTACAAGTATATTTGTAGGTCTTTTCTGGGGCACCAATAAGGGTTTCTGAGTTCAGAGAGTCAAAGCATGATAATAAGACTTGAGAGACTATAACACTTTCTCAACAAGACAATCTATCACAGTAATGGGGAAAATGCATCCCAAGAGCTTCATGAATCCCCATGACCTCCACCAGCCCCCTTTCCCCTTATCTGCTCAAAATTTTGATAGGCATATTACTGCCTAGTTAAGGAAAAGCTACACCCTGGGGGTTCTGGGAATGTTAAACGTTATCATGATACTCTTACTCCCCAAAACAAAGAAAATTCACAAAAAATGGAAATCAGAAGCTTGGTTTTTTTTTGTTCTAGATGTTCTTGTTGTATGCTTTCAAATCCTTTCTGGCTTAAAGAAACCCAAGGCAACTCTATCATAGGGTTTTCTTGGTACGAATTCATCAGAGTTGGTTTGCTTTTGCCTTCCTCTGAGGCTAAGAGGGCGTGACTTCCATGGTCATCCAGCAAATTTTCTTGACTAAACAGGTATGCAAATAATGGTTTCTATCATCATACTTCAATGTTCAAACCACAGTACCACACTGCTTCTGGTTATTGGCCAAATGTTAAGGAACTATAGCTCACCATGGAGTTAAAACATTTAATTTGTAATAATCCTTGGCTCCTCTTTTTTTGAGGAAAAAGCAGAATATAAAGGGAAGTACAATGAAAAGAAAGGGATGAAGAAGAGGAGAGGAAGGGAGAAGACGAGGAGCAGTGAGGAAAAAATAAATTGACATCTGACCTGCTTCTGTCCCAGAATGACAAGATTAACAGAATGACACCAATTGCCTTATAGGATGAATCCAAATGGCATTTAATATTGATTTTGTAAGTTACTTCGGAAGAAGTTGAGTTTTTTAAAAAAAAATTGACTGGGAGGATACAAATAATATAAATAAATAGGAACACAAAAAAGAATCGGATTGCAAGCAGAACTGCTGGATCAAGCTGAAAGTCTAACTAGTCATGCCTTATGTTCTCGTGATGGTCAGCCATATGCCTGTGTATGCCCACAAGCCATGGGAAGTAATGCAATTTTGATAGTCTTCCTAACTAGCTCATATTCAGAGGCATATTGTTTCTCCATACAGAAGCCATCATGACTTCTAATCACTGACAGTTATGTCCTCCATGAATTTTCAAATCCTCCATTAAAGCAGTACAAGTTGGCTGTTGTTGCTACATCATGCAGTAGCAAATTTCATAGTTTAAGGATACACTGTATTATGTAGAAGGCTTTCCTTTTACTTGTCCCATATCTGACACACCAGGCAGTTTCAGTGGATAACTCCAGATTCTTCTGGAATGATGAGAAAACTATAGCTCCGTAACCACTTTCTGGTTGACATGGCTAGTATTTGGAAAGAAGTCTGCCAAGGAAAATGGATTCTGTAGGCTATGGGAATGTGCATTCCTTCAGATCTTGCAGCCTAACATAGAATCAAAGAAGCACAGAGTTGGAAGAAATCACAGGAGCCATCCAGTAAACAGGTGCAGAAGAAGAAAAGGCATGAACAAGATGCAGGAAAAACAGGAGAATTGGGCACGGTTTTGCTTATGTAATGTTGATCCAAATATACCTGTTTTCCTGGAAACAGGGATAAACAACTTCAAGATAGGAGCATAGAAAATAGTTTTCCTGTGTTGTTGTTGTTATTATTATTATTATTATTAGAACTTATTAGTCGCCACTCCCATACGTCTTGGGGCGACTTACAAAGTTTACTGGGCAGGACCAGTGGGTAATTACAACAACACAATACACACTACAATATACATAGAGCACACTACTAAGAACAAAACATATTGGTACAATACAACAAACTAGAGGTCTATCTACAGGTTAGGGAGTCATGGGGGATGTTTAGCTAGGTAATTCTATCTAATAGTGCTTCAGAGGGTTTCCAATGGAAATCAACCTTAGCTGAGAGATATCTGGCCTTTCTGGGACGAAAGGCGGTTTTTAGACCCAAGGTCTCCTCTGAGAGGTCAGATTTTGGCTTGTAAAAGTCCGATCTAGACCAGCTACTAGGGGTCAGACCCCAGAAAGTCCTTGATCTAAAGATTCTAGGTTCCCTTCTTTTTGATGGTTTAACTGTGGCCTCTGGGGGTTTGGATATTCCCCGAGTTTGACAGTTTATCGCCCTGTCCTGTTGTTGGGTGGTCTGGGGGGCACCCAGGAGCCTCTCTAGGCAATCAGAAATCAAGTCTTGTCTGTAAAGAACATTGTTGTTATGTGTCTACAAGCCATTTCTAACTTATACCGACCCATGGGGTTTTCTAAAACCGAGAGTGTGTATCTCACTCAAGGTCACCCTGTAGGCTCCCATGGCCAACTCTGGAATCAAAGCCTGTTCTCCAGAGTCATAATACATTGCAAAAACCATTCCACCACACTTGCTCTCTGAAAAGAACATAGAAGGGCTTATATTGAGGCACACCATTAGTTTGTCACCATTACTAGCTCTAACTCACAGTGACTCTTTGGGGGCTTTAGGCAAGATTATTTTCTAGCTTTATCTGGAGATAACCAATGGTCTCCTACCAAAATATTAATCAGGGATGAACCTGCTGAGTTAATCAGTTAAAATATGGTGTTTATTCAGAGAATATGGTAATGTTTAATGGCTTGGTGGAAAGAGAAGCATGAGAGACAGCATGAGGAGATAAGGAGCCAAATAGCCCTTAGTCCTAGCTGAGGTAATGGAGTGAGCTCTATTGTTTCAGCCATCTCTGTGCCGATCTTGGATAGAATGGCCAATAAAACAGATGGCAGTTCTGAAAGAGAGAAAGAGGCAAAGGCAGTTGCTATCAGCTTAGCCAATATGGAGCAACTCAGATGAAGAGGTCTAGTTAGGTAAGCAGATGGTCATCCCAGTGTATGGCTTTTGCAATGGAGGGTAATAGGATGCACCTATCAAACCATCATTATGTGCCTTAACTACTATTTTGCATTTGGTTTCTGTTCTAGTGAAAAACAAAGTAGACACTGTGAACCTGAGAAATACAGACCTCTGCTTCTGAATGAAGGTAGAATGTTTGAATAGTCAAGCTAATGTCAGGCACAATAAAATGCTGCATTTGTTGATTTCTTTCCATGTTAATAGCTAAAATTCCCCACAAAAGGACAATCATATGCCCCATGTGTAAGTTAGTCACAGCTTAGAGTAGAATCATTAAATCAATTGGCAAATAATGAGTGAACACATGGGTAAATCTAATTGATTCAATAGGTCTCCTTTAATTAGGACTAACTATACAATTTAGGCCAGATGTTTTTGCTGTCCCGATTTTATCTACGGGCTACAAGTCAGCCACCATTGCCTTGAACCATTCATTCAAAGGTTACAAGAAATCCACCAGATGTCTGTAAATGACAGCTTTCTTCTTCAAACAATATTTACTAAATAAATAATAAAAATGCCATACTTGTGGAGGAGACATATGTTTCCATCTATAGTTCAAAAAAGTTTCAATTTTGGCCTCCCTACCTGGACAGGATATGGTCTAATATGATACTTACAGGTGACCTTTGAGTACTTAAAAAGTGGTCTTTCTCTAATCAGAGACCTTAGATCAATTACATGTGGAGATTCCAAGAATGTAACCTTGAACTTTCCATGTGCTGCGCTGCAGAGGCATCCTTCCCACATGCAAAGTGGACATGATTCACCATCATGATCCAGGATATGTGACCACACACATATGACCCTGGTTTCTATAGAGAGCAGAAGCGCTTTATCAAGCATTCTTTTTCTTAGAAATGAAGACCCAGGAAGAAAGCTACTTCATTAATTGAGGTATAGAAATATTATGATTTTTTTTGCAAGCCTTCAACAGTGCAAGTCTAGCATGAAGAGCTGGATTGGAGGTCAGCATATTTATGCAGAGTAGGAGTATTTTGACAGTGCAGTTGCTTAAAGGAATCAAATGTTCCCATTTTATGTTAGTTTGTGCTTTGTGACTAAACTACAGTCACCCGGTTATGAAATATCCTCCTGATTGGAACGGAGGAAACTATTGCTTTGTGAAGATTTATTGCTCTGATTTATGACTTATAGCTCTTATATTGAAATTTTATGAAGATTCCATAAGGTTTGCATTGGAAGGTATTTAGCAGTGTGTGTGAAAGAGAGTGATGAAGCAGAATAATAAATTCTGTGATACCTGTGGATATCATATAGATATAACTGATTTAAATGACATTAAAAAAAACCTAGAATCATATTGATATCATTTAGTAGAAGAGAGAAATGCATGCCTATTGCTTTCTGGATGAACTGCTGAGAGACTTTTGATGATCTAACCAAAGTAAGGCACTTTTTACTTCTGTTCATTTCAATGTAAGAATACATGTTGGCTTCTATGGAAATCAGTAGGGAATATCCTTTATATTGACTGCATTGAAGTGCTCCCTGAATGGCTATATAATCCCAACAGTGGACTAGATCCAGTATTATTCCTTGTACTGATAGTGTTCTCCCATTAAAATCAGTGAGGCTAACAAATCCCTGTTCATTCAGTTTACATTGTTTACTCCAACTAGAGGCAAGATTTACCTTATACTGGAGGGAGGGGAATAAAGCTTTCATTCCCAAACCAATGCTCCATATCTTTTTTTTCCTCCCTATCATTTCTCTCTGTATTCCACTCTTGGTAATATAAAATAACGAAACAAAGTTATTAAAAGAATCCAGAAGAGTTTCCATAGGGAGAATAAAGCTGTTGACCCTAATATGAATTCTGCCTTTCAAAATTAAATTTTCTTTCCATCCCCAAATTTCTGACATTGCAGGGCTGAGCCATTTAAAAATGTTCACATCTACGGCTCTTCTATTTGCAGTGTTTGCATTCCCTCTATCACTTCGCCTTCTCCATTTTGCTGAGTGCTGAACCTACATTTCTAAATACTTACCCATAGTTTTAAGTTATTATAAAATTTCCAGCAAGTTCTGTAGTATCCTCTGACTTTGTCCAAAGCAGGCCAAAGTTGGTTTTAAACCAAAAACTCATGCAATGTCCGCCAGAAGTCAGTGAACATTATAGGGACAACCATCAGTGGATTCTAAGCAAATCTGATTTTTCTTTCCTGCGTAGACTCGCCTCTATAGCTCAGAGCACTTCCAGACAGCACTAAATCACAGGTTTTATTTAGGGGCAAAAATCCTGGGACTTCAGAAGAGGTCCACATACAGACTTCTGCCCCTGTTGTCCAGACTTGATGCTTTGTTGCGAGATTTATAGGCTCCCAAGATGGTTGCTGTGAGACATTTGGTTTTTTAAAAAAGAAACTTAAGATGCAAATATGTGAAGATGTGAATCATTGTATAAGTTTTGTTCTGGTATTATATAAGCTGCAGGGTTATCTGTGCAGACAGGGTGTTGTTCCTGCATCATACGTGTCTGTTCCTGATTGACTAGGGCAGGGATCGGGAACCTTTTTGACTCAGAGAGCCATGAAAGCAAAATATTTGGAAATTTATTTCAGTGAGAGCCATATAATATATAGAATATATTTTAAGACTGAATTCAACTAAATGTGAGTATATACATACAAAGTATGAAAAAAGGATTTCCCCCGGCAGAATGACAGGACACTTCAGACCTGGCTCTGCAAAAGGCATGCTCAGGACTCTGGGAAGGAAGAGAAGATGGAAAGAAGGGGGAAAGAAAGAAAGAAAGAAAGAAAGAAAGAAAGAAAGAGGAAATAAAGGAGGGAGGAGAAGAGGAAGAAAGAAAATAGAACAAACTATGGAAAAGGAAGAAAAGAAAAGCAGGAAAGAGACAAGGAGGAGAAAAGAAAGAAGGAAATAAGAAGGGAGGAAAGGGTGGGGAAAAGAAAGGAAAGGGAGTGAGGAAAAAGTAAAATAATGAAGGGAAAAGAAGAAAAGAAAGGAGAAAGAGGGGGAAGTGAAAAGAAAGGAAGGAGAAGGAAAGGAAGACTTGGAGGAAAAGAATAGAAAAGAAGGAAGTGGGAGGGAGAATGGAGGAAAGAAGGAAGGGGAGAGAGAATGAAGGAGAGAAGGAGAAGGAAGGGGTGAAGGGGAGAAAGGAAGGAAGAGGAAGGAAGAGGGAGAATGGAGGAAAGAAGAATGGGGAGAGAGGGAGGGAAAAGGAAGGAGAGGAAAGGAAAGGGTGAAGGGGAGAAAGGAAGGAAGGAAGAGGAAGAAAGGAAGAGGGAGAATGGAGGAAAGAAGAAAGGGGAGAGAGGGAGGGAAACGGAAGGAGAGGAAAGGGAAAGGGTGAAGGGGAGAAAGGAAGGAAGAGGGAGGAGGGAGGAAGAGGAAGAATGGAGGAAATAAGAAAGGGGAGAGAGGGAGGAAAAAGGAAGGGGAGAAGGAAAGAATGGAAGAGGAAGGAAGGAACGAAGAGGGAGGGAGGGAAGAAGGTAGGGAGAAAGGGAGGAAGAAGAATGAAAGAAAAGATGGGGGAAGAAAGGAAGAGGAAGGAAGGAAGGAAGGAAGGAAGTGGGAGGAGGGCACGGGGTCAAGGCGGACCTTGGTGTCGACGTTGGCGAGGCAGTCCCTCCAGGAGGTGGCAAAGAGGCAGCGGCTTTTGAGCTGCCCGACAATGAGGGCGATGAGCTGGGTGTCCACCGAGTCCAGCGAGGCTGGGTCCGCGGCGCGAAGGCCAGGTCCGCCTCCACCGCCTCCCTTGAGGCCCATGGTGGAGGACGAAGAGGAAGATGAGGACAAGGCACCGCCGCTGGGCTCCGTTATCCCCGGTGAAGAGGGTGCAGGGCCTGAGAGCAGCAGGGGATGAGGAAGAGGCGGCAATGGCGGCGCGGAAGCGGCAGTCACAGTGCATTTGCGTCACTCCTCCCCACTGCATGCTGGGAAACCGAGGCCCAGGCTGCTCTGGAGAGCCAGATGCAATCATGAAAAGAGCCACATCTGGCTGCCGGGCCATAGGTTCCCTACCCCTGGGCTAGGAAGACACAACTTTTGTCCTGGCTCCACATGTTTCATGAAGTTTCTGGTACACAAACAAAGTTTTTCCGTTGTACTCAAGTGTCATCTTCTCAGGAACAAACATCTAAAACCCAGGAATAAACCCAGATAAAAAATCCTGTGATTTCCGATAGAAGGGACATTTAAAGATCAACATATTTGGCTCAAAACTGGGATATTCCCACACCTGAAAATCTCGTGTTTTTGCCATTTGTAACTATTGCTTCCACATGTATAGGGAATGGCATCGGACTACCCTCCTGTTTGCCACGGAAGCTCCTGAGATAAAGGCCCTGTCTAGATGGGCTCTCAGCGAATCTGACCATATTGATAATGTACCTGAGGATTTAAAGATATATATCAATGTGTCTTGATTTACACATAGATTAAAATGTTTTAAGACGGGTACTTGTCTATTCTATGCCTGTGCAGCTTCAACAATAGACAACAGAAACTGAAGGCCACTGAAAAAACTATTAGAACATTATGAAAAATCATTTTTTAAAATTAAAACAGAGATAATTTTATTAACACAAACATCTCCTGTAACATTGCAGGTATTTAAATGGGGTGCTTGTGTGTGCATATAATGATAATAATTCAAACCTAAAGCATTTGTGTTACTTGCATTACAAAAGTATAACTATATAAATTGCAAGGACAAATAGAACTTTCTGACAACATTTCTCCCAATGTGCAACAGCTATATAACACTAATAATACAATCCATCAAGTACAAAGGTCTATTAGCATAGTCTCTAGAGGGACAACGAGTGGCATTGATGACTTGTAGTTACTAGGCATGGTTTAGAATCCTAAAATCGGGATTCTAAAATCAAATGGGGGGGGGGATTTTTTTATTAGTATATCAAAGACTTACAAAAAAATTCCCAAAAAGTTCTAAAATGTAACTTAAGTATTAACGAAATTCTAAATTGGTTCTAAAGTAGGAAAAGCAGGGAAACAGTAAAAAATCAATGGGGGAACATTACCCTTCACCTCTGCAGTGCAATTCAATGGATCTGTAGATGTATAACATAAATATAAGAGCTAGCTACTAGCTCTCAGTACAATTGTGACCTTCTCTACCCTCCTCTTTCATTCCTTCCTTTGCTCTTTGGTTCCACATCCCTTCTTTTCGCTTTCCTTCCTTCCCTCCCCCTTTCTCTACTTTTTCCTTTGTCTCCTTCCTTCCTTTGTTCACTTTTTATTTCCCTTTCTCCTTCCTTCCTTCCTTCCTTCCTTCCTTCCTTCCTTCCTTCCTTCCTTCCTTCGCTACGCTATCACTTTCTGTCCTTATCGTCTTCTCTCCTTCCTGTCAGTTCTCCCCTAACTTTATTCTATGTGTGTCTTTAATTTGTTATGGGTTTATGTCAGCTCCATTCTATTCTTAAGCCAAAGAGCCGGTGTTGCCCATAGACACCTCACAGGCCGTTTGGCCTGCTAGCCTGCAGAGCTCACCTCTCTTCTTAAGCCCAAGAACGCCAATAATGCCTGTAATGCCTTCTCCACCTTCAAAATCTCCACTGGCCTTTTTGAAAGGGTTACCGGCAGACCAATCGCAGCCAAACACTCCTCCTCGAGACCAATTTCCACCAACAATGCCAATAATGCCCCCGGGATAACTTCACCAGTTGGCCTGCCATTGGAAGGCCCACAGGAACTTCCACGCTTATCTGCCTTTGAATTCTCCGCTGGCCTTGCTCCAAGGGTTCACGGAGGACCAATCACAGCCAAACACTTCTCCCCCTGAACAATCTCCACCAAGAATGGCAAGAAAGCCTGTAATGTCACTGGGGGAACAAGTTAACCCCCACGATTAATCAGCCTGTTGGCTTTGCATTGGAAGCCCCTAGGGCTTCCTTCCTACACCTGCACCTTTAATTTAAAGACCCTGGGGGTCACCACCCCCAAGGACAAAACGTCGGACTACGATTGGAATCCCCTCGGGCCTCCTCCTCCTGCTTCTCCTTCCCACGTTTGCTGCACCTTCAATAACTCCGGCGACCTTGCTGTAAGGGTTACTGGTGCCGGCGGACCAACCGCAGCCAAACACCCCTCCACGAGACCAATCTCCACCTACAAGGCCAATAATGCCTCTAATGCCCCAGGGGGGAACAAGTTAACCCCCAGCATTAATCAGCCTGTTGGCTTGGCACCGGAAGCCCCTTGGGCTTCCTTCCTACACCTGCACCCGCACCTTTAACTTAAAGACCCTAAAGCCAAGTCCTCACATTTTCTCTGTCAGCCAAGTAGAACTTGTAAGTTTTTATCAGGAAGGGATTCCCTTTCCAAAGTGCACTGCCTAAGTAAG